>CM038464.1:78947798-79547798 GCA_021464415.1 Lonicera japonica | reverse complement strand
AATATGAAAAATGATTAAAAAAAAAAAAACTAATTTGTGTGAGAAGTTAAAAAAGTAAAGTGAGATATGTGGTGAAATACTCTCCATTTTAGTACTCATTTTTATGAGTAGACTCCATATTTTTTTTTTGTGCAAATTTTTTCTTCCTCACCCCCCAGAAATTTTTTCCATAAAAAAAAACTAAAAAGTAAATTAATCTCACTGCATCCGTCAACTTATTTTTCAACTTTTCACACAAATCAATGATTTTTCTTACTATTTTTCATATTAACGTCAAATGAAACCTTGTATAAAATAAGCTCAAAAAGTGGAAAAGCCCAAGGGACAAAGGAAGCTCAACTAGGGTGGCACCACACTCAAATATTAGAGGTCTCTTGAAGCCCAAGATTTATTAAGGGTGATGTTATATACACCCCTCCTTTGTAGCCAAGACACCACAAATAACATTCAAAATTTACACGTTCAGTCGGTGGCACACCACCGAAATTGAACATTTGATTCGGTAACGTTTCACCGACTTGACCTAAACGGCAACGTGCCACCGAAATTGAACATTTGATTCGGTAAACTGTCACCGAATATGAACCTTAAAGTCGGCAACTTGCAACCGAATCAAATATCCTCTAATTATTTAGCCACAACACCTTCAACACCCTAATTATGTGGTGTTTTGGCTACAAAATAGGGGTGCTTATAACATCACCCTTTATTAACGAGCAAGGATCATAGGATGTGCGATTGCTTGGATGTGCTTATTTTTAGCTAAAAAAAAATATATCTCGCGATGTGTGCCTACATTATACTGAATGTTGCGACTAATTGTCCAATTCTCGCTCAATGATCTGAGTCCTCTGCTGGCCCATAAAGAATTTGTACTTGGGAGGGATCAAAAACAGGATCTCTCAATAAATAAATCGTCCCACCACGAAAAGCCAACATTGGACAAACCAGTGGCTACCCTATGGGTTGTTTCCAATTTGTGTTCATGTTAGAAAACTGTATATTAGTCAATTCTAAATCAAATTAGAGTTGTTTATTTTGTTTATACAACTAGAGTTAAATTGTGTGTAAACTAGGGTTAGCTCATGTCTAAGCCTTGTTGGGGACATGCAAATGATAAACTTCAAATATTGATATTTGGATCATTTGCTGTAGTGAGAAAAAGATTGTTCGTTTAGGCTCCGTTTGATTACAAAGATGGAAAAGAAAAATAAATTTAGTTAGTTTGCGTAAAAAGATAGAAAATAAAGTGAGAGATATTACTCATTTTATGAGTATATATCTTCCATCCTTCAATATTTTTGGTTGAAAATTTTTGCTCATTACCAAGTAAAGAAAATTTCTTCATGGAAAAACTTAAAAATCAAGAAGATATCACCTCTATCACTCAACTTATTTTCTATTTTTTCATCAAAACTAACTCAATTTATTTTCCTTTTCCACTTTTCAATCAAACAGAGCCTTAGATAGAAAAATATTGACATGTATTATTTTAGAGATGCGAGGAAACTTTAACTAAATTAAATAGTGGCTCTTGAATAAATTTTATACTTTCTAGATCCAAAAACGGAAAAGTTAGTGACCTCAAATTATTCTTTTGATTCTAAATTAAGTGTTCACTTTTCTTTATAACTAAAAGAAAGTGAACTTTTGATGAGGGACACGTGGAGTTTCAACGGCACAACTAGCAAATTTGATGACTGAGGTCATTAATAATTTATCATCAATCTTATATCATTTGAGACACAATTTCTCAAACAACGTTTTGGGCTTAATAGCATTTCTCATTCAAAATATGTTTGGCTCACATCTTTATTTTTATTTTATATAATATGATCCCACTATTAACTATTTTTTTATAATTTTAAGTGGCACGAATTATATACACTAACTTAAATATATTCAAAATATACTATATTTATAGAAAATTTTAAATATTAGTGGGGTCTTGTACAAAACATGCAAGTAGCCAAGCCCTTGTGGGTATTTAGTAATGAAATACTCAGCTTGAGTTAATGATAATTATCTTGTGGGTATTTATTAATGTACCTAGTTAGCTTGAGTTCATGAGATGAATAAACTCAAGTTCCCATTCATGAGATCAAGTTCATTTTTGAAGAACCCACACAACATCTTATTCCACTAAATCAGAGTTGTTGCTTAAGGATGTGTTTCTTTTGTTATTTGAATCTGAAATCTAAAACTGAAGCCTGAACACTGAAACTAAAACTAAAAGTAAAAGATATGTTTGTTTTCTTTCTGAAAGTAACATCTGAAAATATTAAAAAATTAATTTTATCATGAGAACTCGAGTTATTATACAAGGATATTTTTTGAATTCAACAATTCATTCAGATAGTTTTAATGAATCAAGGCAATTTAATGATTCTACCTCTGATGTTTTTTGCAAAATAAAATAAAAATTGCACATCTAAAATCTGAATCTATTTAGATTCAGATTTAGAGGATAAAACAAACTGCCTCTAACTTCTTCTTTTTTTCCCTAAACGAAATTACATATGTCCGTGCAGGAATGTATGCATAATTTTTGTTGAGATAGTACATACATAAAAGACCGTAAAAATGATCTTACATTCATATGCAAAATAGGCATTTTAAAAAATATATATATTATTTGAAAAATATGCCTTCACGAACTTAACCGTTGAGATTTGCTAATCCATCTTTACCATCACAAGAATAAAGATAAAAATTAAACGTCCAAAAAAGGTAACGAAGTTTTTGAAATAAAACATGTTGCAACTATTGCCAAAACAATTTTTGGTGTCGCATTTACAAAAATGTTAAATAAATTATTAAAAAGATTAAGTCATTACTTCAACAATTAATTAGAATTAATTGCTTTAGCATGCACAAAAATGAATCATATTGTTAATTTAGGTAAAACAATACTCATTCTGCCTAAAATAAGGAGTGACATTTTCATTTTACATGAAAACTAAAATTAAGAGTCTCAATTTCTTTTTTGCACATAATAATAGATCAACAAGAAAAAAAAATTAATAACTAGTAGTCATTAGCACTGATTAAATTGAATCTATATTAGTGCTCTCTTAATTTGAGATAGAAGTAGTAGTGTATTTAATTTATGGCAAATGCATCCTATTGTTTATTATACATTTTTTGCCCAATAGATTTGCTGACCTTACCACTGGCGTCGTCTATGGAAAATGTGGGTTTCTCGTTATAAGCATTAGAAAAAAAATTCATCCTCAGCAAACCGTAAACCCTATTTCCAAAACCTAACCAAAAATAAATGTCCTACCATAATAATCATAATCCACATTCTCCTGAAGTAGATGAAAATCGAGACGCATATCCATCCAAATCTAAAGACATAATAGTCCTAAACACCTCCCACCATGACCAACCCCAGAAAAACAAAGAACTAATTAAGCGTCCTCACTACCAAACCACCACTATAATCCATGATGACGGGCCTTCCAGACATAGAGCTTCAATCCGACCATCCTAGTCCCATTGAACTAACCAGAATGGTGATAGGGAGCGGGTTAAGCTCTTGTTGGAAGACAACCAATGACTGAGGAACACTATAGTATAACTAACCAAACGATTCCTTGCTAGTTCTTCTAACAGAAAAGATCATGAATCCTTCACCAGCCGCTCCCCTGAAAGGCAAGACAAGGTAAACAAAAAATCCCCCATACACACCTAAAAGAAGGAAGGGCACGGAGACAATGGGAATGATATTAGAAGACAACCAATCCATGCCGACAATCAGGGCATCAAACCTAAAAAGTTAGATTATCAAAGGGTCAGCGCCTTCTTGCGGATCGGCCCAAAAGGACAGGGCAGGGTACAGTTGTCACCTGAGGAGGTTAATCAACCACCAACACCTCAGCACAGGATTGACAAAAACCTCAGAAACTTTATCCTTGATGCGGTTTAGAATTAAGGCAAAGCAAAAGTTAAAACTACTCGAGATTTAGCCAGAAAAGTACTGGGAAGGGAGAGGCAGTCGCTTTTCATAACTCAGATTATAAATGCAGAACCTCCTCGTAAGTTCACTATACTTAAGTATCCCGTTTATAATGGAAAGTCCAACCTAGCCCACCATGTCCAAGCTTATAACCGGGCTATGACCTTATGGGAAAACAACGAGTCGTTGTTATGTAGGTGCTTAACCTCCAGTTTGGGCGAAACAACACTAAAGTGGTATTATCAGCTCCCCCCAAGTTCAATTGACAGCTATAGGAACCTGACTAACAGTTATGTGCCTGATTTATAGCAAGCTCTCGACCTCCCAAGGGCTTGGCCGAGCTAAAGGCCTTGAGGCAGAAACACAGGGAATCACTTAAGGGTTATTCTAAAAAGTACTGTGACCTTTACAATGAAATCGAAGGAGATTGGCCCCAAGTGGCCATAGCATCTTTTGGGCATGGTGTCACGGGCTTGAACCTCTTCAAGGCACGTGCGGTACTTAGTGCTTTCAAACTTCCGTCCTCACGGATTTACACTAAGTCAGCCTTCTCACAATGGCTTAAGAATAACGAACACACCGAATGAAACTTAAGCAAGGTAGAACACAAGAGTTTATAAAGGAAACTTTATATTACTCAAAAATACTTTACAAAGCTTAGAATACAACTCACTCTCTATGCCTCACAAATGAACCCTCCACCTATTTATAGGTGAGGCCTTCTCGAATGGACGGTTGAGATCAAACCAATCCAATGGTCTAGATTTACATTCCGGAACTTTCTATACAAATATCTCTAACTAGAATACTCTAGAATAATCTACCAAGATTATTTACAACTAGGCTATTCTAGAAAGTTCTACATCTAGGTCCTTCTAGAATACTCTAGAAGGTTGGAGGCTCTTCTCCATTATTCCACAAGGTTCTAGAAAATTCAGTAAGCCTCCATAGCATTTCGGAATTTTCCAGTTTTCTCGGACAAAATTTAGCGGGTCGTGACACTCTCCCTCGCCTAATCTGGCGACGTCCTCGTCGCCTCGTACTGCCTCAGCTTATCTTCGAATTGCCACAAGTCGGCTTGCGATTCCCACGTTGTTTCGGACTCAGGTAATCCTTTCCATTTGATTAAGAATTGTTTGCAAGGAGGTACTCCACGCCTTCGAACCTCACGAGCTGCCAAGACCTCCTCAACTTCTTTATCAAATGACTTGGTCACAATCGGTGGTGCCCGTTGTGACTCGCTTCGGCTAGGATCCTCCACGTCATTATGGTATGGCTTTAGCATGCTCACGTGAAAGACTGGATGGATCTTTAAAGTGCTAGGAAGGTCAAGACGATATGATACCTTGCCAACCTTAGCGATCACTAGAAACGGCCCTTCATATCTTCGCACCAAGCCTTTGTGTACACTCCGATATGCCTTGAATTATTGAGGGAGAATTTTCACAAGGACTTGGTCACCAACATTGAATTCCATTGGCCGCCTCTTCTTGTCCGCCCACTTCTTCATTCGCCTCCGGGCTTTGTTAAAGCACGAACGAGCTAAGTCGGCATGCTCCTCCCATGACTTTGCCATCTTATATGCTCCGAGGCTTTTTCTTCCTTCAATGGAAGTGGTCAATGTGTGGGGCGTCAATGGTTGCTGTCCGGTCTCCAACTCGAACGGACTCCTTCCCGTGGCTTCACTCCTTTGTAAGTTGTAAGAAAATTGAGCAACATCTAGGAGTTTAGCCCAATCCCTTTGGTTCGCACCTACAAAGTGTCGGAGATAACACTCTAACAAGGAATTCACCCGTTCTGTTTGCCCATCTGTTTATGGGTGAAAGCTTGTTGAGAAGTGTAGATCCGATCTTAGGAGTTTAAACAACTTCGTCCACAACTTTCTCGTGAAACGGGGGTCACGATCACTTATGATGCTCCAAGGTAACCCCCAATACTTCACCACGTTCTTAAAGAATAGCCTTGCCGCTTTTTCTGCTGTGCAATCCTTGGTGGCCGGGATGAATGTGCCATATTTAGAGAATCGATCAACCACCACAATAATTGATCCGAACCCTTCGGATTTGGACAAGGCACTAATGAAGTCCAAGGAAATAGAGTCCCAAGGATGCTCCGGGACCGGTAAGGGCTCCAACAACCCCGATGGTGCCCTTGCTTCCACCTTGTCTTGTTGGCACACCAGACAAGTATTCACATAGAGTTCCACCGTGTCCCTCATTTACGGCCAAAAGTATGCTCGTTCAAGTAGTGCCAAAGTGCGTTTTTGACCGGGGTGTCCAGCCCACCTCGTATCGTGGCACTCCTTGATAATATCTCGTCGCAAGTTGTTCCATTTAGGAACGTACACCCGCTGCCCGGTTGTGTAGAGTAAGCCATCCTCTACCCAAAACCGCCTCATTTTTCCTTTTTGGGTAGCCTTTATCAACTCCTTAGCTACGGAGTCGTGTTCCAAGCCTTCTCGAATTAGGTCCAGAAAGGTCCCCTTGGCTTGGCTTATGGCAGCAAGCTCGGCTTTTCAACTCAAGGCATCGGCAACGACATTGTCTTTGCCCGGCTTGTACTCCAACACGTAATCGAACTCCGCCAAGAAGTCCTGCCACCTTGCTTGTTTGGGAGTCAACTTCCTTTGTGTTTGGAAGTAACTCGTGGCAACATTATCTGTCTTGATGACGAACTTGGAACCCAACAAGTAGTGTCGCCACACCCATAGGCAATGAACAATAGCCGTCATTTCCTTCTCTTGAACAGTGTACCAACGCTCGGTGTCGTTGAGCTTACGGCTCTCGAACGCGATGGGATGCCTCTCTTGCATAAGAACTCCCCCAATAGCAAAGTCAGAGGCATTCGTTTGAACCTCGAAGATCTTGGTGAAATCGGGCAATGCCAAGATCGGTTCACTTGTGATGGCATCCTTCAAATCCTCGAATGCCGTTTGACATTTTTCGGACCAATCCCACGCCTTGTTCTTTTTCAGTAGGTCCGTTAATAGGGCGGCCCTCGTCGAGTACCCCTGGATGAATCGTCGGTAGTAATTGACTAGGCCAAGGAAAGAACGAAGTTCGGTTACCTTGGTCGGCACTTCCCATTCCTTGATCGCTTTCACCTTTGCCTCGTCCATCTTTAAGCTTCCATGGCCAATAACGTGACCAAGAAAGTGCACCTCCTCTTTTGCGAATGAACGCTTCTCCTTCTTGACATATAGCTTGTTTTCTCGCAAAAACTTGAACACCGTTCGTAAGTGGTCGGCATGTTCTTCCAATGTTTGGCTATAAATGACTATGTCGTCAAGATAGACCACAACGAACTTGTCCAAGTACGGTTGGAAGATCTTGTTCATCAGCGTGCAAAATGTGGCCGGGGCATTAGTTAAGCCGAACGGCATCACCAACCGCTCGAATGAGCTGTACCGAGTGATGCATGCCGTTTTGGGCTCATCTCCTTCTGCTATTCGAACTTGGTAATAGCCCTTTTGCAAATCCATCATCGTATAATACTTAGCTCCACCAAGTCGATCGAACAAATCAGCAATCAAAGGAATAGGGTATTTGTTCTTGATCGTTACCTTATTAAGTGCCCGATAGTCCACGCACATTCTCAACGATCCATCGTGCTTCTTTTGGAATAGGACCGGGGCGCCATAAGGTGCTTTTGAAGGCCTTATCATCCCTTTGTCGAGTAGCTCCGTCAATTACTTTTGAAGTTCCTCCAACTCCGGCGGTGCCATTCGATAAGGTGCCATGGCTGGTGGTTTCGTACTCGGTTCTAATTCAATCTTGTGGTCCACCTCCCTCCTAGGTGGTAACCTCTTTGGTAGCTCTGGTGGCATCACGTCCTTATTTTCATCAAGGACGTCTTTAATGATATCGGGCATTTCCTCACCCCTTTGCCCGATCGCGGTCTCGACTTGGTCCTCCATCTTTAGGCATGCCAAGTACGTCATATCCCCCTTCTTCAACCCTTTTGCAACTTGCATGGCTGAAAGTTGTCCCACAACTTTTGCCTTGGACACCGCAGGCACCATGCATGAAGACCCCTTCTCCAAGATGCAAACTGAGTCGAAGGAAGGTACTGGGATGGCGTTAACCTTCCTCATGAAGTTTAGCCCGAGAACCAAGTTGAAGTCGTCCATCTTTGCTACCGAAAGATCCACTTGGCCCTTCCACGATCCTAGTTGGATTTCCGCCTTGTGAATTGCTCCGGCTAGTGGTGTGGTAGGAGAGTTGACCGTCTTAAGGACTCCACCTCCCTTGGTGATCTTGAGTCCCAATCGTCTAGCTTCATCCTCGGTGATGAAATTGTTAGTGGCTCCCGTGTCCACCATCGCTAAGGCGGGTTGCCCATTCACCTTGGCTTCCACGTCCATCAATCCTTTGTTTGTGTTGGTCGGTGGGACAACCTTGGCGTTGAGGGCGTTTAGCAGTTGCAACGAGCTAAACTGTTCTTTCTCCTCTTGGCAAGGGGATGAACCTCGTTCCTCGGTCATGGCTGCCAACGATCCTAGCTTAGGACACTCCCTCATTAGATGCAGTCCCTTGCACACAAAGCACGCTCGAGTTCCCATCGTGCTTTTCTTCTTCTCATCGTACTTACCTTGGGAATTCAAGGGTTTGGAAGTGTGCTCCTCTTTGTTGAAGTACTTCTTCGTGCCTTCCTTCTTCTCTCCCCCGCCTTTGCCCAAATTACTCTTGGAGCCTTTTGAAGGATTGGAATGGTCGGTCGTGCCCCTTTGGAACTCGAACAGGGATTCGACCACGGTGATAGCATCGTCAACCGTTTTTACTCCCCGACGTTGCACCTCTTGCTTTGCCCAATTTTGTAATCTGTCGATGAAGTAAAACAGTTGATCCTCATCCTTCATAGTCGGGATTTGAAGCACAAGGGTTGTGAACTCTTTCACGTATTCTCTAATAGTGCCCTTGTGTTTCAACTCCCTCAGTTTCTTACGGGCTTCATAGACAACATTGGTGGGATAGAATTTATTTTTAAATTCTTTCTTCAAATCATCCTAACTATCTATCTTACAAGAACCACTTTCTATTTCGGTGTGTTTTCGTCGCCACCATAGAGCAGCAGTGTCCGTAAGATACATAGTTGATGTGCGTACCTTATTTGCCTCATCGGTGATGTTGGCCCCCTCGAAGTATCTTTCCATCCTCCAATTGAAGTCTTCGAGCTCCTTTGCATCCCGCTTTCCAACAAATTCCTTGGGCTTAGGTAAGTCGGCACTTTGAGTTACCATTACCATATTTGGACTTGAGCCAGTTGCAACCTTCTTGCAAGCATCGAGTCTTTTTGACAATTCGTCGCTAAGCTTGTTTACTTGAATTTGGATTGCCTGTATGGCATCCATTACTTTAGCCTCTAGCAACGAAAAGTCATCCCTTAGAGAACCATGTTCCTCCTTGACCGTGTCAAGTTGTTCCATAGTGGTGGACTCTAAGGTCGAGAGTGAACTTTCCACCATCTCGATACGTTCCCCCATGTTCACGAGAACTTCGTCGAACGCCCAGTAGAAGGAACTGGTGGGCGACTCTTGCTTCTAGTCTTCTTGCTTGTTTCAAGGTCCTCCCTCCTTCCCCGCTCCTCTGCGACATTCGGAGTTTCAACACCTTTTTTCGCCATAATAACGGTTGTAGTTAACCTTTCCTCTGATACCACTTGTCACGGGCTTGAACCTCTTCAAGGCACGTGCGGCACTTAGTGCTTTCAAACTTCCGTCCTCACGGATTTACACTAAGTCAGCCTTCTCACAATGGCTTAAGAATAACGAACACACCGAATGAAACTTAAGCAAGGTAGAACACAAGAGTTTATAAAGGAAACTTTATATTACTCAAAAACACTTTACAAAGCTTAGAATACAACTCACTCTCTATGCCTCACAAATGAACCCTCCACCTATTTATAGGTGAGGCCTTCTCGAATGGATGGTTAAGATCAAACCAATCCAATGGTCTAGATTTACATTCCGGAACTTTCTATACAAATATCTCTAACTAGAATACTCTAGAATAATCTACCAAGATTATTTACAACTAGGCTATTCTAGAAATTTCTACATCTAGGCTATTCTAGAATACTCTAGAACGTTGGAGGCTCTTCTCCATTATTCCACAAGGTTCTAGAAAATTCCGTAAGCCTCCGTAGCATTCCAGAATTTTTCGGTTTTCTCGGACAAAATTTAGCGGGTCGTGACAATGGGCTCATTCTAAACTCCCTTATTTACAATGACTTGATAATGGAGTAGCCAACCTCCCTGGATGATCTCATATGCAGAACCGAGAAACTTTCCAAATTGGAGGAAGATAAAATCCAGAGGGGGCGCTAACTAGAGGAAAGGATCTCAAGCTCTTCCAATGAAAAGGGAGGGCGAATAGCAGAAAAGCAAGCCTTCAGAAACATCTTATAGGGGAGGTCAATAAAGTGTTCACATAACCTAATTATAAGGTGATGAGCAAGATCAAGGACAAGCCATTTTTTAAGTGGCCAAAGGCCGTGCCTTTAGACCCCAGTAGAAGGGACCCCGACAAGTCATAACATAAAGATCGTGGCCACATGACTAAGAAGTGTAAGTCCCTTAAGTTCTTTACGAAGGATTTGGTGAAAAGGGGGCATATTCCAAAGTTTGTAAAAAAAGTAGGTAGCCATAAGAAGGAGGCCGAATAGTTAAATCAGTAAGCCGACCTCTATGCCGTTAGGGTTATTAAAGTCATCCATGGGGTACTGGACTCCGCGTTGTTGACAAAAAATGCCATCAAAAATAGCTACAAGAAAGTCCAGATGCAAGAGCTCATACCCCCAAGTAGTCATGTTAGTCTTATCGATAAACGTCCAAGGGATGGAGAAAAGGAGCCACGACAATTGAACTCTCAGACAGAGATTTGCAAGGCATGGAAGTTACTCACAACGATGCTTTAGTTGTGACCCTCAAAATCTCCACCTCAGATGTCAAGAGAGTCTTGATAGATCCAAGGAGCTCATTTAAAATCATGTACTGGAACCTATACCGATCCTTCAACATCCCCCTTCAAGATATCATTCTTGTAAACTCGCCAGTTTTCATCTTTAGAGGGGAAGCAATCTGGCCAATGGGAAGAGTCAGACTCCCGGTGCGTGTTAGTCCCGTGGAAACCACCATGGTGTTCTTAATCATTGACATAAACGCCGCATACAATGCCATCGGGGGAAGGAACTGGTTGGGGCAATCAAGGCAATAGCCTCACAATTCCAACAAAAGATGAAGTTCCCTTCATTAGGTCACTTTACATAGCCATCCGAGGTTCAAACCTAGCCAATAAGTAGGTCAAAAATAAAGGCAAAGGGAAAAGTGACACAGCCCCAAAAGTATTGACCCAAAAGATGGTACTCGGATAAATAACAATCAAAGATGGGGTGCCCTATAGATGCTCAGATCAGTGGATTGCCTGAAAGAAAAGTCTAGGAAGACTGGAGAGAGTTTTCATTGAGTAGGGGAATGAAGAGGAATATTTCCTTGTGGGCAGTTTACTTAGCTCAAAGGACAAGCGGCAAATAATCACATTTTTGAAGGACAAGGACAACATTGATGTGTTCACCTGACAGCCTTATGATATACTAGGCATTAATTCTGAGGTGATGTACCACAAGCTCTATATTGATCTGACCACCAAGCCTATTAAACAAAAGCTCCGCCGAGATTCTCCTGAAAATGCCAAAGCCGTGGAGGAAGAAGTCCAAAAATAATTGAAAGCAGGGCGATCAGAGAATTAGAATTCTCAAACTGGATCTCTAATCTAGTGGGGGTAAAAAAATACAATGGTAAGTGGAGGGTCTGTGTTGATTTCACCAACCTTAACAGGGCGTGTCCGAAAGACAGCTTCCCCTTCCCAAGAATAGACCAACTAGTAGACTCAACCGCAGGCCATGAATGAATGTCTTTCATGGATGCATATTCCGGATATCACAAGATAGCTCAGTTTGGACCAAATCAGGAGAACACTGCTTTTATTACAACTTTGGGTTTGTACTGTTAAATGGTAATACCATTCGGGTTGAAAAATGTAAGGGCTACTTATCAGAGACTGGTAACCAAGATGTTAAGGGAACATATTGGGAAATCTATGATGGTTAGTGTGGACGACATGTTAGTTAAAAGAAAAAAGAAAGAAGACCACAAATCCAACCTGAATGCAACATTCCAAGTGCTACGGCGATACAAAATGAAGATGAATTTTGCTAAATGCTCCTTCAAGAGTAAGTTTAAGAAAATTTCTCAGGTTCTTAGAAAATTACAGGGGGATCAAGGCCAATCCAGAGAAAATTGAAGTGCTAAGGAACGTCTGAGCTTTGACCATCGTAAAGGAAGTGTAAAAATTGATATGGATGGTAGCCACACTGAACAGGTTCATCTCGAGATGCTCAGAAAAGTGCCATCCTTTCTTGAAAGCTCTAAAAATGGGCAGACAGCTCAAATGGACGGTATAATATGATAAAGTCCTAATAGACATGAATAAGTATCTGGCCAGCCCTTCCCTCATCTCAATCCCCAAGCCCCATGAAAAATTATACATATACTTGTCAACATCATTAAAGTCAATCAGCGGCCTTGATTAGAGAAGAAAACACAGTCCAAAGATCAATTTACTATGTTAGCAAATCTCTAGTGAGACCGGAGCTTAATTACCTACCTTTAGAGAAACTGGTATTTTCATTGGTGATTGCCTCAAAGAAGTTAAGGCATTATTTTGACACCCATCCGATCAAAGTTATGACCTCCCAGCCCATTCGAGCTACACTATCTGACCTTCAAGAGCGAATGAAAAAGTGGTCCGTCGAGCTCAATAGGTTCCATATTGATTAGGAACCTTGCACAGCCATAAAAGGTCAAGTCCTGGCAAACTTTATTGTCGAATTTTAAAAGGACACGGTTGCAAAAGCTGCATACCATCTTCTCTAACTGAGGGGAAGGAGCCAAAGCCAAGGCCATCCAATGGCTCACAAGAGGCAGAGATGAGCATGTAGATGGATCACCTCGGTATTATAGAAACAACAAAGCCAATTTGGAGTATGTACATAGATGGATCCTGTGACCGAAATGGTGTAGGCGTGGGGATAGTCATTCGATCACTAGAAGGGACAATCCTTAAACTAGTAGTAAGGTTGGGTTTTAAGGCATCCACTAATAAATCGGAATATGAAGCCATAAATTTGGGATTGAAAAGGGCAAAGACCTTGAGTTTTCAAAATCTCATAATCAACTACGACTCGTAGCTTGTCGCCAATCAACTGACACAGGAATACTATGCTAAAAATCAAAAAATAGATCTTACATGAAGTTGGCCCAACAGATGATGAAGTCCTTCACCTTGGCATATATTGAAAGATTCTTGAGAACAAATATTAGCCATGCAAACACCTTGGCTAAACTAGCATCAGCTTTAAATTCAAAGATAAGAAAAACCATTGACGTGGAGTTCTTGGCCAAACTTAGCATAGAACCTGAACCTAATCAAGTGATGTCTATCAACCTCAGACCCGGTTAGATGGATCCCATTGTGGCCTACCTCAAGCAGTGCTCCCTCCCATTCGACAACAAGGAGGTGCATAAAATCAAACTCCAGGTGGCCAGATATTGGATCTCGCCAGAAAGTGTATTTTATATGAGGTCCTTTTTGGGAGCATATCTCCAATGTGTTCATCCAGACAGGGTAGAAGATTTTGTGTTCGAGATGTACGAGGGAAGTTGTGGAAGCCACACTGAGGGGCAGGTCGTTATTACACCGAGCTCACTCGCAGGACTATTGGTGGCTCTACATGCAGAAAGATGCCCCTGCATACGAGCAAAAATGCGAAAAGTACCCATTATCAGATAGCCAGCTATAGGCCTTCATCCTTTGACCAATCCTTGTCCTTCTGCTCAGTGGGGGCTAGATATTGTTGGCCCATTCCTAAGGTCAAAGCATAATAATTATTTGTTCATCGGCACAGACTACTTCACTAAATAGGTAGAAGCTGAATCTTTGACAAGAATACGAGATCAGGATATGAAGTCTTTCCTATAGAAGAATACAATCACCCGCTTTAGCATTCCCAGGACATTGATTATGGATAACGGCACTCAATTTAAAAGCTCAGACATCAAGGATTTATGTGATATATACAAGACCAAACAATCTTTCTCCTCTCCCAGTTATCCTCAAAGGAATGGACAGGCAGAGGCATCAAACAAAGTAATTCTAGATGGACTAAAGTTGATAAAGCCAAAGGTAAATGGGTGGAACAACTTCCTATAGTTCTTTGGGCTTATAAAACAATCCCAATGAGGTCAACTGGGGAAACACCATTCTCCATGACTTATGGTACAAAGGCTATCATCCCCCTAGAGATCTGTGATGCCCCGAATCCCATTATGAGGTTTAGACCTCTGGGACCTGGTTAATCACAGTGCCGTGCTCGACGGCGGGTTGGAATGCATAACTTAGAACTGATATAATAAAAAATTACAAATAAAGCCGCATTTTTCAAAAAAAATTGGCATGTGGAGTCTGTAATTTCAATAAAACCAACCTGTAAATTATAAAGAAAGTTTAAATAAAAACAGAACTCCACACTTTTGAAGTCATAAATCATCAAGCAATTCAATATACAACAATTCCTCCAACGAGGTCCCAATAGTTTATAAAAGGCCTTGGACATCACTTATATATAAAATTGAATACAACAATGATACAAATTGTACAACTTATATTAATATATATATAGCTCATGAGATATAAGTCGTCCACGGACGACCACAAACTTATACGGTCATCAGAGGTCATCTATCGCGTGCTCGTCCCACCCTAAGGGAGTACCTGCAAAACTGTTGAAAAATGGGAGTGAGCTAAACACGGGCTCAGTGGGAACTATAAGGTTCTTGTGTACAAAATAATTTTTAAAATCATGCATGCCATGCATCATAATGAAAGTAGTTTTGTTATTATCGTGCGTATAAATATACCATTTCTATGACTCTTTATAAATATCTATAGATTTATATATATAGATGCAATGAAAATCATTTTACATGTAATGCATACCAAGTGCGATCCCATCTCTTAAGAATACGAGAAAATATATATCCAAAGGTACTACCAAGATATACATGATTCGTGATAACAAGGTATATACATCTCCAAAGTATATTAAGCCAATGTAAGGAAATATATCATATAAATAAGGGCATAAGAGAAGTATAGGCATTAATTTAAAATCTCAATGACAATATAAGTTTATTCATAAACTAAGTGTGGTAGTAAAATAAACATAGGCACTAATCTCATACAACTACTCATCTCGTATCCAATATCTAATATCTAGGATTTATTCTACAGTGCACTGCGATATGAATTTAAGCCCCCAAGACTAGGGTATACAGCCCCCAAGGTTGGGTCCCCCAGTGGACCACCTAGATGGTGTAGGGTATGCCGCCTCGCGGGGTCCCCCTACGGACCATATAGTATGGTGCTCCTAGAGCGGGATCCCTCTACATGGATCAGGATATGTAGCCTCCAAGGCTAAGTCGACCCCATGGACCATTAGTGCCTTACAAAACTGAGGAATCAATATTAAAGTATTCTTGTCAAACGTGTATAAACCATAAGAATATATATATATTCCAAGATATATGTGCATGTCTCATATGTATATATATATAGCGCATGTGTATATATTGTAGATTAAATAGTAGTATTGTTGTTGTACTTAAACTCGCTTTATCAAGTCCGTTAACTATTTGCTTAGTTAAAAATATCACTTATGTGGGAAGTTTCAAAAGTTTTCATCATATAAGATCCAAGCCAAGTATAATATATAATTTATAAGATTTAAGTTCAATATAAACTTTCCCATGTGATTTCGGTACTTGGTTTATATAAAGTAAACTTATAAATCTGCCCAGCGTAGTTACGAACTGGCAAATAGTCAGCAAATCTCGTAAATAAGGGAGTAATAGTTAAAGTACAACAATCATATCACAATCACAAGTAACTATAACCAAATCATACTTTTAAACCCATCTATGTATTGATATAGAAGTATATCATGGTTTAACAGTTGCTATAGTATCCGTAAGTAAGGGTTTTGAATCAATCTCTACTAGGATGAATATATAATTGGGTATTCTTGTATAATAATCGTATTGGAGTTATACGAAATGCAAATCAAGCAAAGAATCATAAGAAAACAACACAAACCCCCATGAACATATAATTTTTGAAGTTGTTGGCAAAAACTCCAAATTTGGTTGGATTTGGAAGATATAACATATAATAATGTAAATTAGAGTTTGAGTATCAGTGTTCCCACCTCAATCAAGAAATTCTTCAAGGTTAAGAACTGTGGATCAAGCCGTGGTCCGAGCAATTACGAAATCCCCAAAGTTTAGCTTAAAAACCTCATTAATGGAGGAAAAGAATTGAGGAGGAAGATGATGATGGTGATGATTCAAATGGTGAATCATATGTAGAGGTGATCAAACTCTATCAAATGCTCCCAAAATAACCCCCCCAATCACCCTCTCAAAGCTCTCAAGGTTGATGTATAAGTTGGGAACAAAATGTGCTCTATTTTGGCTTTATAATTACGTTCAGGACCCAATCAGTTGACTGATCAATCCCCATCAGTCGACTAATGGGTGAATCTGGTGCACTATTAGCATTTTGGCTATAACTTCTTGCTCAGAACTCCGATTGAGGTGATATTTATGTCCACGAAAAGGTAATTTAAATATATACAACTTCATAAGAGGAAGGTTCCTCAAATTATGGATGGATAATTCTAAAAAATTTACCGAAGACAACGCTCTGCCGAAGTGTTCTTAACAACCAGATTTCAACAATTTGCTTACTTTGCAAGCTGATTCGACCACCGAGGAGTGTGATTTGGCTTTTAGTAAAAACATGAAAGTGGAAGAGGGGATTGAGATGAAGATATGGCCACAAATAGGGAGTCATTTGGACCTCGGATAAAAAAGTTATGGCCTCTCAAACTTGGCCAAAAATTAACTTTTTTGAAAAGTTCAAAATACTCGATTCACTTTCCGTTTTTAATTCGGGCCACCCGAATAATGAAACGATTGATCTCGAAAACTTAATATACCTAATATGACATGCTATAGGTGTCGGGTCAAATACAAGAGGCTCAAAACCCAATGTTCACGATCTAAAGGCAATAAAGCCTTAACTGGGCGGAAGAGGAGGGTTGGCTCAGAAACGAAATACGAGATGTCACAAGATCGGACTACCATCTCTAAGAAAATCACTGGAAGATTTTGGAGGAAATAATTAGGCCCTTGAAAAAGCCTTAGTCATGGTAGGAGAGAAGAGGGAAACATTTTTAATTCGCCTCGACTCATATTAACAAACTTTGATCCAGCTGAGAGAGAAAAATCTAAAGCCCAAGAGCTTTAATATGGGAGATCTAGTACTCAAGAATTTCACTCTAAACATTTCCAATCCTACCGACATGAAGTTCGAAACCAAATGGGAAGGTCCATATGTCACTGTTTCCTTTAGTGGGACTGGAGCATACTGCTCGAAAGATATGGATGGCAACTCAATCCGTAATCCATAGAATGTATCCAATATTAGGAAATATTATCATTAAGAAGAAGGTATATCTTTTGTCCGATCATTATAACACCCCGTATCTCTCTATTTCTCGGATTCGCGATACAAGTCGCGCGTAAAGCAGAAGTGGACTTCGGATAGCCATATTTTGCTCCGAAAGAATCTGAATGGATTGAAGACTTCATATGAGTTACATTAATATATTTAAGCATGTTAAAATAGCCGTAAGTCATTTCAGGTGGTTCGAGTTGAAATCGGGATGTAGATTGCAAGTTTTCAATTTAATCGTATTCATAATTTTGGATAACTTGGAGGAAGCATAATTTCTTCGTTCCTCACTAAATTGAGTTTCCATTCACAAGGGGGTCTAGATTTTTAGGTAATATACAACTTTTGTGTTTTGTCCGAAAGCCAATTCAGGCTCCTACTTGGTCAAAATTGAGCTCGAAATAGGCCAATCACTAATAGTTGTTCTTTTGGTAACATTAACGCGCTGACTTCGCCAAATTTTTGGGAATTTTTCATCCAAAAGTTGAGGAGACTTCCTCTTAGAGACTTGTAGATCTTTGAATAATCTTTCCGTGGACATAAAGATCACCTCAATCGTACATCCGAGCGAGAAGTTACGGTCGTTCAAAGTTCAGTGCTGTAACTCCCACGCGTGAATAGTACCCAAAAATGGAACCGCAGTTTATATATATACGTTCATCTCTATTTCTTCCTCATTTCATCACCAACACCTGAGAGCTCTTAAACAGAGATAGGAGAAGAGATTTAGGGGGTTTTGCGCATGAATTATGATCACGACCTAAGATCTTCCTTCTCCGCCATCTCGAAGCACTGTTCATCGTCATCTCCATCTTCTTCACCTTCTTCCATGGCTATAGACGAAGAAATCTCGCGATTTGTTGGGCTCGGCTCGATTCAGTCGCGATTCTTTGAGGGATTAACTCTCAATATATATGAACACTAGTATTTAATCCTTATTTCGAACTATTACGCATGATATGTTTCTAATTGAACCAAACCTAGGTTTTTGACCAAATCACACGTTCATGGGGGGTTCGGGCTGTTTTATTTCAAATATTTGGTTGGTTTGCATTACATATAACGTGATTATGACTTTTATACACAAAGCCCTAATTTTATATGAGTTTTAAGCATGGTTCGCATACAACCCTCTTATGCGAGTACGATAGCGAGTAATAACTTTGATATACATATATATGAGGTTATATGTATAATATTAAAAGTATAAATTGGGTATAATTACTTGTTTTTGCGATATTATTGTTGTACTTTGAATACTATTCTCTTATTTATGAGATTTGCTAGTACTCACCAGCCCGTAACTATACTGGGCAGATTTATAAGTTTATCTTGAGTAAGCAAAATACATAAGTCATATGGGGAGTTCATATTGAACTTATAACTTATAAATTATATATTATACTTGGCAAAGTAAGTTTTTTGTACAACTACACTACTACCATTTGATTTACTGTATATGTAAATGTATATATATACTTAAGCTATATATATATGCATATGAGACATATACATATATGTTGGAACATATATATACATATAAGTGGATGTGTTGGTACTATGTTACATATAGTGTTTTCCTGTAGCGAAAAGCCTTGGAGGCTACGCAAGTTATGAGTTGTCCTTGGGGGACATAACCCACATGATATTTGAAAAAGTAAAATTGATAAATATAAATATATATGTATATATTTCTGTATTTTAGATGTATATACATGTTGATCGTATCTTAGAACCAAGCATATGAATTTTTGTTATTTCATGCTTTTGTAAGCGATAATTATGATCTTTATACAAGTATGGGTGTATTAAGTATATGTTTGAAATAATGATTGCTTTTCATCACTTCTACTATTGTTGGCTAGTTGATGGGTTCGATATGAACTGTTATATTATTCGTTTGGCACAATTGTTCATCTGTTGATCTGATACACAGTTGTATATATATATATATATTTGCGCTAGTCCATGGTAGGTCCCAAGTTGGTCTCTAAAGGTTAGAGCCGTAAGTTAGGACCGAGTGCCCCTGGGTGCAAGACCTGAAACCGTGCACGAAAACGAACAGGTGGCCTTGTTGCCGCGTGGGTGAAAGGCCACAAAATGCAGACCTGGTAGTACGCTTGACTAGTTACAAGTTATTGAAATGATCATCGAGAGCGAGATGTTTTTAGACGATACGATTGTGATGCCACGCTATATTAACTAGCCAACAGTTTCTTATATATATTTCTTACTAAAGGCTATGTGTATCTGAACGATACTTCTTTTACCGTACGTATGAGATTTATAACTATTTTATGTTATTAGCTAGCTTTCAATTGTATTTTCAATTGACGTATGTCTTATGATATTTTGGGAAAGGGAAAGCATTGGTAGGCATATCATAATATGATTTTTATTATAAAAGGAAATTACTTTCATTACCACACCTCGCACACATTCTTTCCACAACGTATTTTTTTATATATACAACCTATATAGTTCCCACTGAGCCCGGGTTTGGCTCATTCCTTTCACCAGTTTTGCAGTTACATCTCGGGGACTGGTACGATTGTGAAGTCTAGAACCTCTTATTACCCTAGACATTTATATTCGTCCGTAAATGACTTGTCTTTTACTAGTTTTGAATATCATTTGTATAATTGAATTTCAATTTAATTGAATGTATAATTTTTGGAAATAATGTATAGCATTTTAACTTAGATTGGGACCTCGTTGGAGGATTTTTATTGGATAGAAATTGTATAAGTGATATTTATAGGTGGAGTGTATCCAATTGTTTGTGATTGGGATTTTATTTGTATGAAGATGGTTTCAAATTTTACAGGGCAGATTGTTGTTTAAATGAACTCCACATGCCAAAATTTTATAAAACATGTTTTCAAACGGATCAAGTTTTATCCAAGAAAAAGACTTTTAAAAGTTGTGATTTTTATATTTTCAACCCACCGTCGCGCACGGCATCCGTGATTAACCGGGTCCCGGAGGTGAAAATCTTAGAATGTGATTAACCGGGCGACACAATTCTCATTATAAATACTTAGTATCAATAAAAGTTTTTTTTCTACTTCACCAAGCAATGTATTACACTGGTCCATGAATTTCTAGTTAAAGTGTTTAGCTAGGTACCGAGCTTAGGAAGCTTTATTATTTTCCAATTAAGTTAAATTGATTAACTTATCTTGACCGAGCTTGGAAAGCTTGCCATTTACCAATTAAGTTAAATTGTTTAACTTATTTTGACCAAGCTTGGAAGCTTACCATTTATTAATTAAGTTAAATTGTTTAACTTACTAATCTAACCAAGCTTGGGAAGCTTACCGTTTACTAATTAAGTTAAATTGTTTAACTCATTAATTTGACGGACTCAGGAAGCTCATTACTGGCTAATTAAGTTAAATTGTCTAACCTATTCATTTGACCGAGCTTGGGAAGCTTGTTATTAACTGATTAACTTAAATTGTTTAACTAATTTTAACTAATCTCGGGAAGCTTATTATCTTTTTGTTGGTTGGAAAACAACCCTAGAGGGGGTGAATATGGTTTACGAAACTTAATGCGGAATTAAAAAGTTTCAAGAAAAGTTTTAAGAATAAAACTTTAACTCAATGAATATCAAGGAAATATACAAAGCAATCAATCTAAAAAACAAGAAATAAATATAAATGCAAGTAAATAAAGAGCTTGAGTTAGAGAGATTGAACCGAGTGAGACTATGACGTTTTGTTCTCGCGGTTCGGTTGTTTAGACCATACGTTCGCGCCTGGATAGTGCCCCCGAGAACTTCAACTAAAACCGATTTTCTTCCGGGTGAAAATCAAACCTTTACAAGTGTAATCTGTCTCACTAGACTCAACAAATGTTGTTCTTCTCACAACATTCTACAAGTGTGATTCTACTCACCACACTCAACACAAGAATCAACCTTCTTGCTATCTTATGAGATAAACCTCTCACAATTGATGAATAAAATAGTTTAGTGATTCACACCAATGAACAATAACTCTCAAGTGTATTTGAAGATTACAAATGAAGCTCACACTAGAGTTATCAAGATTGATCAATAAATAAGCTCAAAGATGAAGAATGTGATCAATGAAATGAATTGAATACTTGAATAACTTTGTATATATGTAAAATGCATTTGTAGAATGATTCAAGTATATTATAACATGTCTAAGACCCCATATATATTTCTCCCAAAAGTATATGGACGTTGGGGGTGATTAAGAAAGGTTTTGGGTCAAAGGTATACATTTTCAAAATTTTCAATAGCTAGTTTTGTTGACTAGAAATTCAAATTGTTTTGATAATATCTCCTAATCTGATCGTTGGATTATGCTCAAATTTTAATCAAAAGTTCTAAGAGATTTTGTCTAACTATTGTAAAAATTTCAAAATGATCGAAGTCCGAGAAGGCCTCCATCAAACCGTTAGATCAAAGCTGTGCAAAAACTGAGTAAATCTTAAATGTAAAATAAAAACATTTTTGCAATTTAGCAATTTAGTTCCAAATACAATTCCAATAAGTTGTGAACCTCAAAGATATGTTTTTAAGATACCTATTTTTATGAGAGCTTAAAATATGATCATTTAAAATTAATATGAATTTATTTTGAAACTCGGTCTTTGTAAAATGATATTTTTCAAAGAAATTCAATTTCAAGCTTGTTTGAATCAATCTTTAAAAGATGCATGAATATGTTTTAGCTATAGAGATTGATCAATTAAGAAACTTAACATAAATCCTAAGCACTCACTCAATTATATAATTAACGAGTCTTCGAATGCTTTGATTTGTTTCTTCAATATGATCTTCACTTGCATCATTTGCCTTGAAAATTTTTCATCTATTCATTTCATCTTTGATCTTCAAGCATTGCATGAGTTCATGTGAGAGTAGATAGAATCTCATGGAGTGGTGATACACTTGATAAGGTTTCGGTTTTAGTTCTCGGGATACTTTGGAAAAAAAAATGCAGCTTGTTAAATCGATTTAAACCAAATACATTTAAAATACATGAAAAATACACATGATTAACTTTTTGTCATTATCAAAATAAGATTAAAACATTCTAGGTCAACACTTTCAATTGAGCTAAAATGGTTAGTTAGGCCAAGCTTGAGAAACTCAACATCTATCAACCAGATTGACATGTTTATCTCATAACCAAACCTATAAAGTAAAATTCATCACAGATCAAGACAAAGAAAAGTAAAGAGCATTCAAAAGTTTAAAAATTTACAAGTGGGGGAGAATCTGAAGTTTAGTATATGTAAAAAACAAAGGAAAAAAAAGCCTAGTCTATTTGAATTGAGGGATCGTGATTGCCAGTGTCCTCTACGTCTTCCCCATTTGTGGCTCCACCAACATCACCATCGTTCCGATCTGCACTAGCAGAAACTCGCTCCCCTTCTCCTCCACCAGTTATTCGAGAGGCCTCATCATCGACTAATGTTTGCCCCACTCCTGCATCATTATACTTGACGTTTACATGAACGAATATGGGGTGCCTAAGGTCACTAGTGGAAGGCACTAGAGATGCATCAAGGCCGAGGTCATATCCATCCTGGTAGAACTTGTTACGGACCTCCTTCACGTCAGCCATATTTTCATTAAAGCATAGGTCGTAACCCTTTTACTCCGCATCTGCCAGCTCCTACCTCCTCTTCTCCAAAAGGTTGGCATTCTCTTTTTTAGGCGCTCAACCTCTGCCCTTAGGCTATTAACTTCCCCTGAGCATTCCCCAGCTGTTAGTTGAGTGCAACAATGTTGTTGGACCTTTTGAGCTCCATTTTCTTGGTCTTGAATGAGCTTTCTATTGTCCTTAAGTGTCTTCAGGGAATTGCTTTGGGCCCTACTAAGGAATTCCCTTCTGTCATCGAGGACAATGAATTTTTCGGTAGCCTTTCAAGCACAACAAGAAGTTAGCAGAAAAACAGAAATATGTAGAAATAACAAAACAAGGGAAATGAGCTTGGTAATTTACCTTTAACATGTCTTGGAGGGATTCATTCCTCAGTTAAACAATGGGAGTATCTTTGTGCTCAGCCACATCATTAGCTTTTATAATTACATACATGAAGGTGGCTACAATTGATGGAGATCGATAGAAGGAGTCTAACTCCCTTAAAATTCGGTTTTAATAACAGAAAATGGGGCGCCACTCTAGATCTGGCCCCCCTTATACTTATTCAACCACTTGGGGCTGAAGGTTTTCAACTAGGAGGTCGACAACAGCCACCTCATGAGATGTTGTCACCTCTGCATCCTTGTCTGCAGGAGGGGAAGCATAAGGGGAGCTTACTATATTCCTCCTGAAATTGTGGCGTGGCCTTTTCTAGGATGGCCCATCTTGGGTGCCTTCACCAGCCTCCCCAGCCTCTGCCTACAGGGCCTGCTTTAAGTTCCTCCTTCCCGAAGCCATCCCTGTTGTATCCTATGTGTCCTCAAAAAGCCCAAGTATATCGAGCTTGATGGGTGTGCTTGAGCTGCTTTGAGGCTATCTGATTACTTTTTCCTTGCCCTTACAACCAGGAGTTGAAGAGCTAGACCCCTCTAAGTTAAGAAGCTGCCCTGCCACAGTCAACCCTTCCTCCTCAACAGGTCCCTCTCTAATCACAATTCCCTTAGGAATTATAGGTCAGGCAGCAGGTCGAGATCTAACCTTCAACCTGTCTTCATGCTTATTTGGCATATTGTTAGAACCAACCCAGTCAGGTTGACCAGGCCAGTCTTTTATCCAATCCTTGTTGTAGGGGGTGTATCCAAGCAGATTATGTGCAACTCATGGGTGATTTTCGATCTGAGCTCCTCTCACTCTGTTGTTGTTGATGACTGGGTGATGGAATCCCAGTCTACCACTTTCTAGCTCGGATTTTTAGGGCAAACTGCAAAAAGAAGCCAAGTAAATGTCAAGTGACAACACAGAAATAGAAAAGCAAAGATATCATATCAAATATAGTTAAGATCATTACTAACGTAGCTGTTCATGTGCCTCCTAATATTTACAATGTCCCCATTTTCCCATGACCCCCCAATGACCATCATACATTCATAGTACCCCTTCTCAAACTTGGTTAAACCCTTAACCAAGTTTTGAGCCCCAATTCAAACTCTGAAATAGTACCATGAAGTCTCTTTTTGGTAACGACAGAGGGCGTAACACCAGAATATCTCCCTCTAAGTTAGATTTACACCCAGTAATTTGTTCAAAGCAGAGTAACCTAAAACTAGCCTAACCCCATTTAAACTAAGTTGGCACAAAGCCATATTGCACCAACTTAGAATATCACAAGAAGGCGATCCAAGGGCAAATTTAGCCCCGCTTATTCGAATAGAACCATGTAGACACCAATTTCCCCATCCCTTGGGTCAATGGTGGGTTCCTCCTGTGCCTTATGGAGCCTCACCATACATCTGTCTGGGACAAACCGTTAGGAGAAGATAGCAAGTTCCTCATCCTTAGAAATCGTGAATTAACCTATAATTAGGGTTTCCCTTCTCTTATCTAAACCCCAACCGCAGAAAAGAGAAATAATCGAAAACATAGATAAAGATAAAGAGACTTACAGTAATGGGGATGTCTCTTCTGGAAATAAGTGTCGTGGATTTGGGCTATGAACTTTGTTTCTCTCTCACACAAAGGAAAAAGGGGGAAAAAAGCTTTTGATTTATTCAAACTTGGATATAAAAGGCGAAAATATGAAAGAAAAGGTGAAACGAAAGGTTTTTACCAAAATGGCGGTTTTCTCTCCTTTAGAATTGCACCACAAAATGAGAACGCATTGAATGCTAGTCATTTTAATCCTCGCACCATCTTTTTTGAGTATAGACCAATCGAAGGGTGCCACGTGACGAGGTGCGCCATAGGTATCAGGTACAAGTGTTTAACCTCCAAAAGCACACTGAGTTCAGACACTTTGGGGACAGTTGAAAGGCATATAAATATTTCGTCCGAGCTCCGAGCACGTGTGAGGACCGAGTTACTCGTTGGTCGAGCTCAATATAGATCGTGGGAAGAACCTTTCGAGGGTTGACATGTGGCAATAGCACAGTAAAAGCTTGGCCAGCATTCCCAACGGCCAGTTAGTAACTTTTCACTACATAACTAACCATGTATTTCTCTCCACTCCCATCAAACGTGGGAGGTGGAGTTTATCACCTTGTCACAGCTAGTTCCTTATATCTATAAAAAGAACTAGCCCTTAACATTTGAGGGCATCAAACATTGAGAGTATCATCCTTATCAACCTATATTCGTAACCATTATCAATAGAAATCATCATCAAAGGGTGATTGTAAACCAGACCTACTATCCATTGGCTGGGAGAACCACCCTTACCCAATAATCTATGTGTTCTTCCTGCTATTTATTTTCTAGTGCTTATTCATAAATTCGCGTGTGATCAATATTTCTTGCACAAAAGATTTGTTGACCTTACAATTAGATAATTGCGAGGACAAACAAATTGATGAGTTGATGTTGGAGACTAGTGGCTCAAGTATTAATATGCTAGTTGTCACTCCCTTTTGGTGGATACTTTACTCCAGGGTTGCAAGTTGCAACATGTACTAAGGAGGACAAGACCTTTCTACTTTAGAGGAGACTTTTTTTATAAGCACTTCAGAGGAGACTTTGACAAGCACTTTAGAGGAGACTTGACTTGAGGGTTTTAAACTCTTTTCTTGATGGTAGGTAGGAATTGGGTGGTTGAGGGGAAGGGCAGTGGGAGAGACTCAGACCGTTACACTCGTGCAATCTACAAACACAAATCGAACAAAATAAAAAAAGTATCGATTCTTATTGAGGGAGTAGTTATTATTTATAGTACTATTATGAATCCTCCAATTCCGAAGAAGAATAACTGTAATCATTCTATGTGAGTAATTTTTGAATTTTCAAATGAATTTTTTTAGGCAATAGTGCTCAAATATTGGGTATTTCTATTTCCCTATAGCTTTTTTTTTTCCCCTCAAATAATTATTGAAAACATTAAGCTTCCATTTACAAGTCAAGTATGGTAATATATATAGATACAAGAATAATTTAAGGTAATAAATTGTGTTGATCCACACAAAATGGAGTAGTTAATGAAATTTGAAAGGGACGAGTGCTATCGATGGCTAGACTTAAATATTGGGTTATGTAATAGTGCTAGTTAAATAAAGTCCCGCAATTCTACGCTTTATGATTCAAATTTTCCGCAATGTGTTTGACAAATAATTATTAATGGTAGAATTAAGGCAGTGAGAATCAATGTGTTTGGCATGCAATAATATTTTCTATGATTATAAAATATTATTCATTCGATTTTTGGTAAAAATCAATATGTAATAAAACCTTCTACCTAATTTCTATATTATCTTTCTCAAAAGTTACTCATTAAAACTACGAACAATTAAGGATTATGACAACTCATATTAGCTGTTTTAAATTAGTTCTTTGTCCCTTTTACCATAATTAAATGACAACTTATATTCATTAAAATAATGTGATGACTGAAATACCCCTAATCAATCAGAGTAAACATTAATGGCATGTTTCATAGATATAATTTCCTTAAGCAAATTCCTAATTTCAAGCGTCAAATTTATTGAAAGTCAAAGATTCAATAATTGTAATTACAATAATATTCTTAATATAATATTTTAAAAAGTATCTGTTATTTTATTTTTTACTTATATATAGTTTTTAAAATATTAAAAAATTGATTTGTTGAATCAGTTACTTTAATAGTATCAGTTTATTAAAAAACATTTGATAAAATGGTACGTTACGGAAACAGGTAAATTAGTATTGTTGGCTTATATATATATATAGAATTTTATTGAATATTAACTGAATACGATGTATAGATAAAACAGATAATGTAAGTTATTTGGAAGACGTATAAGAATATCTTTAATGTAATAATTAAAATTGAATAACTGTTGAAGTTAATAATGTAGTGTTCTTCAATGATTATTTTTTCTCAATAACTAAATTTGTGAGGTCCATTACATTGTTTGGCTACAAATTAATTAGTGTTTTGTCTCCTCCCCAAGATAGCATTGCCCAGCATTTAAGAATTTTTTATTTTTTTTAATAAAAGTTAAAGATTATCTAAAATTTGAAAACATTCTCTTATATTTTGTTTTAGCCAATAGACTTAGTAGGCCCCCATTTTAATTATTAAAAAATGTTGTTAATTTTAATTATAGTGGGACTATAATTGGTTAATGGCTAAAAGATTGCTAAAATTTAATTATACCATTGGAGTAAGTTTTTTAGCCAACATTGTTAAAATTACTTATTGCTGTTTTGATTATGCCGCTAGAAATACTCTAATGAGTGAATGTAAATTTTCAATAAGGTTAAATACCTAAAAATTGTAAAGAAACTTAAATGTAAAAGCTTGTGGAGATATAATGTTGTTTGGCTGGGTTTTTAAAAAATATTTTGAGTATTTTTTTAATAAAATCGTTCTTGGCTCACTCATTTTAAAAACTTGATTCAAGTAAAAATAATATTTTGTGCTTAGTTTTTTTCTTTTTATTTTAGAAAAACATTAAGAATTGAATAAAAAACAAAGATTATTTTATTATTTTTTTGTGAAATTTTAAAAATAGTGTACCATACACAAATCGAATTGAAAAATGTTTTAAAGAACTCTACTTAAAAATAAATTTTAAATTAAACATTTTAAAATTGCAACCAAACAGAATCTCAAGTTTTGAGAATCAATGAATTAATAGTTACAAAAATAAGGTGGAGAGTTATCTTGTTTTAAAAATGGGCAACTTTCAACTTATACCAATTTAAGATTAAATAGTTCTAGAAATTAGGTAGAAGGGCTTATTATACATTGATTTTTACCAAAAATCCAATGAATAATATTTTTTTGAATGAAGGGCCTATTTTTAATTGGTAATAGTGTAAGAGGCCTATTTTGTTTTATATTTTAAATGAATGTATTTGAATAAATTTAAATATCATTTAATTAATAAAAACATGTTATGTATTACCTAAATTACCCCTTTTTATAAAATTTGCACAAAAAATATGGACTACAAAGTTCATATTGCAGTAAAATATGAACTGCAAAGTTCATATTGCAGTGAAATATGGACTGCAATATGAACTTTGCACTAAAAATATGGACTGCAAAGTTCACATTGCAGTAAAATATGGACTGCAATATGAATTTTGCACTAAAAATATCGACTGCAAAGTTCACATTGCAGTGAAATATGGAGTGCAAAGTTCATATTGCAGTGAAATATAGACTGCAAAGTTCATATTGCAGTCCATATTTTAATGCATATTGGTATTTTTTAGTTTATTTTAAGGGTTGGGATGTCATTTTATAATGAAAAAAAAAAGACACATGTCATATTATCAATAAAATAAAAAATAGGCCCTTTATTTAAAAAAAAATTATTCCTTGGCTTTAGTGTGAAAATCTTTCTCTAATAAGCCCTTTTTTTTAATTGCCCCTAAATAGTTTTGCACCCACTCATAACTTTTTCTCAGGTTCATAATTTATTAATTCCATCGTTTGATTAGCAATTTTCATTGTGTTTATCAAGCATAACAAAATTTTAAATTAATCAGATAGTTGTAACCATTTAAGCGGTGCGTAAAGCGTGGGCACGTCAAAGCTGAGAAATTGTGACCAAAAGGCAGAAGTGTTGTTCTGATAAGGCGTGGTGATCCAATTGATAGGCATTCAACTACTAGCTATTATATTTTCTTGGGAGACTCACTCATCTCTTGGCGTAGTAAGAAACAATCACTCGTTTCCTTCTCAAGTACAGAAATAGAGTATCCTACTCTTACTGACACCACTCAAGAACTCGTGTGACTACGTTGTCTCCTCTTAGATATGGGAGTTCCTCAAAACCTTCCGACTGTCATTGGGTGTGATAATTAAAATATAATCCAGATTGCTCACAATAATGTATTTCATGAACGAACGAAGCATATTGATATCGACTGTCACTTCATTCGCCAACATGTGTCTTGTAACACTGTTCGTCTCAACTCTATCTCTTCCACTGATCAACCAGCCGACATCTTTACTAAAGTTCATTCACCAGGTCGCTTTTAACATCTGCTTTCCAAACTCAAGATGACATCTCATTTACCATCTTGAGTTTCCAGGGGGTGTTCGAATTTTGTATATTATTCTTCGTGATTTGTGTACATATTTAGCTTACCATACTTAGTCTTCGCAATATGTTAATTATGGTATAGAGAATTAGGGTTTTCTTTTTCCTTTATTTGTTGTCTATCTTGAACCTATATAAAGGACCTTCTATTGTACTATTGAATCATCCAATCTTAATACAAATTGTCCTTCTCCCATCTTTGTTATTATTCTAACACAAACAATCCATTTTTTAAAACATGATCTGAATCATTCAATGAGTCGCAACCTTTTGCAACTATAAAACGCTGATATAAATGTTGGTTGTACCCAATGAATAATCTGATTATAACATTAACATTAATTCCCTACACAAAAATCATACAACTACTTGTTATAAATATAAATCATTTGAGGCCGTTACATACGTCCTACAACTTAAGCACCAAATCATATACATATCCATAAAACCATCTCAAAACCAAGAGTATAAGTATAATGAATTAACGGAAACGTGCCCGAATCCATTAGATGAAGAATAAGGAGAAAATCGGTTTTTAGGATAGTGTTCCAATTCTATTATTTATGCAATCCTTATATTCACTAAAGAGAGGATCTTTGAGAATCATGCATTGTTAAGAATGAAATGGGGACCATAACCCTTTATTTATAATTTTCCTTCTGGTGGCGGTTGCCAACTTCCATTATTTCCATTTCCGCCCTTCAAAGAATTGGAAATTGCCTAATGGTCTCTACGCATTAATTCAACGACAGTTATACCCTTAAGCCTACTTATAACTAAATTAGTATCACTTAAGTTTAGGTTTCTTATAGATGATAACACACATTAATAGTTTACATATGGAGTCCTAATTAGGATTAATATAAAATTAATCCAACACTACAAACTATGTTCATTTCTGTTTTGTTTGGACTTCGAATAAGATAAGTATAACTACAAACTAAATAAATTTGGATGAACTAATCGAGTGCGATATTTCTAAAGAATCTCTTGTTAAAATTAAAATAATCTAAGAATTAATGCTAATAATGTTTTGTAAGTTTATCTCAGAACGTGGGTGAACTTAATGACCAGTTTGGATAAAGTTAATAAAGTTCTGGAACATGGTCGGATGTAGTGACAAAACATGTGGATATATTTAAAATCACCCATTATATATATGTTGCAAAAAGTATTGTATAAAAACTATTTTTTATAAATATTACCTGTATCCTAAAATATGCATATAAAAAAATATACATATAATATTTCCCGGCCCAAAAATATATGTTCATAAAATATACAAATAAAAGAATATAAAGATAACATTTTCCTAAAAAATAAATGTTATAACTATCACAGATATTGTAAAAAATATATAAGCAGATAAAATCATACAAATAATATTTTCCGCAAGAAATGTGTTATAAATATTACATACATTGTAAAATATATGTAAAAAGATATATATTGTAATTGTATGTTACAAAAGATACAGATAATATTGTATTTTAATAAATAAAATACAAATAATACAAATAAAAATATATACAAATAATTTAATAAACAAATTGAAAATACAAAATTTTAGGAATAGTATATTTTAAAAATATGGCTATTAATTTGATGGTTACTTATGGAAGAAATTTCTTTATTAATTATAATTGTTAAATTGAAACTATTATGCAAATATACAGATAATTTGGACACTAAAATAAAACTATATATCACTTTAACAAAAAAGAGGATTCTCATTTGGAGTGGTAATTTGATGAATTATTTTTTAAAATTTTGTAGAGATGATCTATATTATTAATAGATCATCTCCCAAATTTCATTAAAAAAATTCAACCTAGAAATAGGTGAGATGATCATCAAAAATTTCAACGGTTGAAAATGCGCATATATGTCAATTTTGCAATACACCAACTTCAAGGTTGAGGGTTTTTTTAAAAAAAAATAAAATAAAATTGGTGGAGGTGATCTAATCACTATATAGATCATCTATACAAAAAAATAATAAAAAAAATCCGTTTATTTACCCTTCTAAATAGACATCAATTCTTTTAGCTAAAGTGAGGAAAACCCTCTTTATAACCTAACTATATATATATATATATATATTTAAATAGTTGCATTTTAATTATTACTTTTTTTCTAAGAAATTTTAATTGTTGCTTAAAATAAAACTATATATTCTCGTAATATTATATTTTAAAAAATAGACGTTGTTTTAATTGTTAATATGGACAATATTTGATTGTATGGTTAATTATTTTCCTTTTATTAAAGCTAATCATCATTGACTGTATGATTAATTATTTATTCTAGATTTTTTTAACTACAATAACCACAACTTGTCCATTGTTTATTATTGTGCCTTACTTTTTTTTTTGGTGCAGTAGTCATATATAAGAAGGAACGAGAGCAACAACTATATTATTGAAAAGGATTGGTTTCCTTGTATGGAACTTGAGGGAGCGCACAAGAAAGATCTACTTTGGGCTAATAAGAAAGTTGGGCCAAGCCCAAAAGAAGGAAGGGACCGAAACTCGAATCTGGAGAGGCCCTAGCCGAGTATAATGAATATTGACAAGTATAATTTATTCAGCGGAGGGCCTCTCAGCCGAGTATAATGAATATTGACAAGTATAATTTATTCAGCGGAGGTATGGAGAATGCAGATATGGTCATCTCCATCAATGGGAATGTGACACCTGTATTAACTGACGTGGTCAAAACACCTCGCCGAGATAGGCGCCAAAGCCAGTAATAAGAAGACAGTTGTAAAGTGAAAAGTTAGTTAGTTATGGATAAGGAAATGGCCCACGTGGTACTAGAGGGGTGTCCATGTTTTGCCCTTAATAGTCTTTTTATTATTTACCCTAAAGAGCATTGTAACCCTAATTATATACATATAAATAGAAAGGGAAAACTCATTAAGATGAGAGAATATTCATCTTGCTCTAAATTTGAGATAACTAATTATAGAGAGAGAGAGCTGGTAGTTTGTAACTTTCATCTGTTACATGCAAAGTACTACAACTGAACACAGACACAAAAGGAGGATGTATTGCTAGTTGGGTATAATAACCATAAGAGGAAACAAAAATATGTCGTCCATCACCTTTTATCATTCTTTTTCTTACTAATTTTACTAAGGACTCTACCTTATAGGTTGGCCCAAATTTTTGGTCACCCACAATTAGCGCCGATTATAGGAAGTCAAAGTTTCCATTCATCATAATTCTTAGCAATCTCATACACCACCTTATTTAAAAGAAGAGAAAAACCATGATTCAAACTAGAAAGACCATCGACGGCCTTTAAACATCTATGTCATAGTAGCCGCAAGTTGGTGATGGAGTAATACCAACGTTGCCGAGGGTCCATGAAACAATCCCACCGACCTTCTTAAGAAAAGGAGTAGTGGGTAGCAATTACAATGAATCCAATAATGCAACTAGTGGCTAGGAAAGTGAGCTCACAAAATTGAGGCTCGAATACCAACCACTTCTTAGAAAACACTTGAAGAATATAGTTTTTAAGGATGATTAAGATGATACGGATGCTTTATCCACAAAAGCAGCCACGTCAAAATAAAACTCTAAAAGTTATTCAAGTTCAACAAAACACAACTTATAGCCAACTTGCCGAGAAGGCAAAGGCCGTGCAAGTTTCTACATCGGATGCTCCAGTTGTAATGCAAAGGTAAAGCATATTCGAAAGTATTATGGAGAAAGAAACTGGCCCAGAGGCATGGGCCAAAAATGACCTTCGAAGGTTGATAAACACTACAGTGGCCGGGGAGCCATAGCACATACGCCAAGAGATTTGGAAAGAAAATCATTGGGCAAGCATAATGGTTCCCCTTTCACCTAAAGAATTGTAAAAGCTACCCCTTTTAAGAAATTTTTGATGCCCAAATTTAGCACATATGACGACCGAACGGATCCCACCAATCATGTGCGGTATTATCAACAGGTCATAGCGTACTAGTTCTTAGATGATGCAATTTTGTGACGAATGTTCCCAGCAAGTTTGGGGAACGCGGCGTTGAGGTGGTTTACATGTCTACCGCTGAGACAAATAAATAGTTTCAGGGAGTTTTTTGAGCAATTCAAGGCAAGATTCATCGTTAAAAGCCGGTGATCAAAGGCCCTGAGGCGTTGAAAAATTTGAGGAAAATGAAGGATAAGACGCTCTGAGAATACTTCTCTATGTACTGAGAAATCTATTAAGAGACAGAGGATTATGACTTAAGGTTTGCACTAAATACCTTTAAGTATGGTTCGTTAAGGGACAGTAATGGCATTTACAACTCATTCACAAGGATCCCACCTTAAACTTTTAATGAGCTGCTCTCGAGAGTCAACTAATATGTGAGGGTAGAAGATGACGAGATGGCAATTACAACAAGTGCTGAGGGAAAGAAACATGGAAACGGTGGAAATAGAGGTGGATGCTTCGACAAGTCCAAATATATGAGAAATGAGGAGTTGGCTAAGGTTAGTGAGGATGGATTTAAGGGAGTGAATACAATTTTCACAAAACCTATTCACAAGATCATGTTAGATATTCAAAATAAGCCATTTTTTAAGTGGTCGAGACCGATGGGAAAAAACCCAACAGTGAGAAGCAGCAATTAAAGTGTTCCTACCACAAGGATCATGGCCACATGACAGAAAACTACAAGAAGTTGAAGCAGTTCCTAGAAGGGTTGGTTATCGAAGGACATTTGGTCGAGTACATCAAGGCAGACGAGAAAAACAAGAGAGATATTGGGGGAAGTAGTGATGATGAGCCATAGAAGAGACAAGCCAACCGAGTGGTCACTGGGGTCATTGAGGCAATACATGACTCTACCATCTTGGATGACATCACCAAGAATTCTTTGAGGGCTTATGTAAGGAGAGTGTAGTGTGTTGAAAGGGCTTTTGCTACCAAGGTAATGTCTAGATCTATTAAGGCTTATGACCAGGAGTGGAAAAATAAGTTGTCTTACGAAATCACCTTTACGGATAAGGAAAAAGGATATGAGAGGGTTGGATACCCCGCATAATGATGCTATGGTACTCATAGTGAACATCAACACCTTTGATCTCAAGATGTTGTTAATTGATCCTTGCAGTTCGTTAGAGATCATGTGCCACAACATGTTTAAAAAGCTGAAACTCCCTCCCTTCCAGATAAGTAGTGTCAGTGCACTAATGTTTAGTTTTAGTGGAGAAGCCGTTTGGCCCATTGCCATAACCGAAATCCCAATTCGACTAGGACCAAAGCAAAAGATTGTTGAGTTCATAATGATGGACACTGATTCCCCTATAACGCCATACTTAGCAGGGGGTGTTTATGACAAATGAAGGCTGTGGCATCTCCCTTACATCAAAAGCTTAAGTTTCCCAATGATGAAGGCATTGTGGTGGTTGGAGGAAAACATGAAGATGCCCACTACTGTTTCGGGTTAGTAGTGCAAAGCACAAAAATCATTAAATGCCCCACTGAACTGGCTGAGAGCCTTTTGGCTATGAGTAAGGAAAGAGAGGAAGCCAATTGTAACAAGAACTCCGAGAAAGAGTTAGGAAAAAGAAAAGAGGGTGATAAGCTTAAAGCCTCTCACTAACGAGAAAATGCTTTGAAAAATTGTTAGCAATCAAAGGAAAGGCAGCCCATTGATGGTGGGACACGTGGGCAACTTGAAGATAAGGTCTTCAAAGAATTACTTCAAGTCCTTGCAGTTGAAGGAGAAAACACCGAGCATAAGTTCTTCCTAGTGGGAAATACTTTGGCTATGTTCTTAAGGGCCAACGTCTCTATGTTTGCATGGCAACCATATGACATGCCTAGCATTGATGCCGAGGTCATGTGCCATAAGCTCCATATTGACAAAAATTTCAAACCAATTAAATAGAACAAGACGGGAGAAACACACGAGAAAGAAAAAATAGTTGAATATGAAGTATAAAAGCTGTTGAAAGCTTGAGCTGTTAGAGATGCCCAATTCCCAGAGTGGATATCAAACCCAGTGGTGAAGAAGAAAAAGAATGGAAAATGTAAAGTGTGTATTGATTTCACTTATTTAAACAAAGCTTGCCCGAAATATAGCTTTCCATTACCCAGGATCGACCAATTGTGGATTTGGCTGCCGGTCATGTGGGAATGAGTTTTTCGGATGCCTACTCTGGATACCATCAAATTCCTTTATTCGGCCCCAACCAAGAAAACTTAGCCTTCATAACCACAATGGGCCTGTACTATTATAAGGTCATGCCATTTTGCCTCAAGAATGCAGGCGCCACTTATCAGAGGCTAGTGACTAAGATATTCAGAGAGGAGATCGAGAAATTAATGGAGGTTTATGTGGATGATATGTTGGTGAAAAGCAAATTGGGTGCCGATCACTTTGTTGATCTCAGCAAGACTTTTAATATACTCCAGCACCATAAGATAAAACTCAATGCAGCCAAATGTATTTTTGGTGTTAGTTCAGGAAAATTTCTTGGTTTCATGGTTAACCACAGGGGGTTGAAGCAAACCCAAAAAAGAAAGAAGCCTTGCAGAATCTCAAACCGCCGACCTGCCTCAAGGAACTGAATATATTAATGGGTATGATTGCTTGTTTAAATAGATTCATTTAGAAATGCTTTAATAGATGCCAACCATTCTGTAAAGCTCTGAGAAATTCTAAAATATTTGTCTGGGATGAAGAATGTGATAAAGTTTTAGCCAATTTAAAAGCATATCTTAGTAGCCCACCCCTAATATTAATCCCAACCCCTCATGAACAACTTTTCATTTACCTCTTCTCCTTCGTAAAGGCAGTTAATGCTGCCCCTAATTAAGGAAAAAATGGGGGTTCAAAAGCCAGATAGGACACCTATATGGAGAATGTTGATATGGTCATCTCCATCAATGGGAATAGGACACCTGTATTAGCCGACGTGGTCAAAACACCTCGTCGAGATGGGTGCCAAAGCCAGTAATAAGAAGACAACTATAAAGTGCAAATTTAGTTAGTTATGGATAAGGAAATGGCCCATGTGTAAAAGTACTAAAGTGGTGTCCAAGTTTTACCCTCAATAGTCTGTTTACTATTTACCATAAAGAGCATTATAACCCTAATTCTATACATATAAATAGAAAAAGAAAGCTCATTAAGCGAAAAGAATATTCATCTGGCTTTAACTTTGAGATAATTAATTGTAGAGAGAGAAAGTTGGTAGCTTGTAATTTTCATATATCATTTGCAAAGTAATACAAATATACACACTAAAAAGGAGGATGTATTGCCAGTAGAGTGTAACAACCACAAGATGAACCTACCTACAAACAAAAATATGTTGCTCATCACCTTTAATCATTCTTTTTCTTACTGATTTTGCTAAGGACTTTACCTTGTGGGTTAGCCCAAATTTTTGGTCACCCACAAAACTGAATGTGTTATGCATGTGAAGACTTGAAGTCAATTGCAGTATTGCTTTAACTTTTTATTTTAACTTTTCATTTTTAGTATGCACAAATTTGAAAAGAGAAACCAATAAAAATATTATAAGGCTACTCTTTCTTTAATAAATGGGACCACAAATTTTAGAAGTCTATGTACCAAGCCTCTTTCTTGACTATATATATGTGTAAGTCTGCCCCCACAAAATGTTTGTCAACAAACTCATATTTGGTCTATATATGTCAGTCTATTAGAAGTGAAAACTAAGGGGATATGGACATGATTACACATTGTCTTGAGTAAGGTGTATGTAACAAAAAAAATATTAAATCGGTATTTATATCATAAATGCTATTGTCAAAATTAGAATGGTTTCACACATGGGGTGTTAGCATAGTGAAAAAAAAGGGGATTTTTCACCCCATGCTAAGGTTCGAGCCACGGGAGCCCTGTTTTCTTTCTCCATCCCTCCTGTAGCAAACCACCATGTGTATCCATATTACTCTTGTATAAAAAAAATGGAATGGCCTTCAACGAAGCAACTAGTGCATTGAGTTGTTGTACATTGGGCTTTAAGTAAAATGCATTATTTTGGCGGAAGTCATATCTGCTTTGGTAGAAGCACTACCCTTATATATAGATATATATATATATATATTAAAAAATGAAGGTCTGAGCAGTTTGGTGTAACAGTATGCACAGCTTGTCCATTGTTTATTGTTGTGCCTTACTTTCTATGTGCAATAGTCGTATATATATAAGAAGGAACAAGAGTAAACTAGTTATACTGCTTAAAAGGATTCATTTCCTTGTAAGCATGTGAAGAATTGATGTTATTGCCAGTATTTGATTTTTTTCAATTTTTATTTTTGATGTGCAAAAATTTGAAAAGGGTTGTTGAAGAAAAATAATTTTTTTAAGGATCATATTACCTATGTTAATTTTAGGGTTTTTATCAGAAATAACATGTTTTGGACTCCGATTCGACTCAAATTTCAAAGGCAATTTTATGGAACATGTTAGACCTGAAAAAAAAAAATAAGTTTTCTCAATTATTTGTGTTGACAGGGCTTTTCGAATTTTAGCAAAACTCGATAATAGTACTTATAAATATACTTGACTCAAAAGACTTTTAGTTTCGGATTTAACGCTCAACCACCACTTATATTTTGAATCAAACCATATAACCAACTTACCTTAGGTCCAAAATTATGTACGATACATTAGGTAAGTTCGATGAGTTCCGGTTGATATCGTATCCTCAAATATTCAATTTTATTCAAACAATTACAACGAAAAAAGTGCTTTTGACATCGGAATCAAGCTAACTAAAAATATAAATCTAATAATCAATGAGCAAACTATAGGATTATTCTTTCTGCATTAAATGAGATTAAGTACCCAATAATTAAGCTTGAATGTGGTGTTCATTTTTCATTCATTCAAGTCCATTTGATAACAACATGGAAAAAGAAAGTACAAATAATTGATCTTTGTGGGAATTTGGGAAATAAGTTGAGACATATACTGAGATGTCTTCCTACTTTATGGCTTTGTCCTTGGAAAAGTTTTTTTGGTGGTTAAGGAAGAAAAAAATTTCACAAAAAATAATAAAGGATGGAAGACTTCTGCTCATAAAAATGAGCATAAGATTGAGAGCATTTCATCACATGCATTAACTTGTTTTCTAACTTCATACACAAATCAAGTGCTTTTCTTATCATTTTCTTTGTTGTTATCAAATAGAGCCTCAATTACTTTATAAGTCTTTGTTCCAATCCCATTTCTAGACTACACGTGTAAGTCTTTATTTTTATTTTTTTTAACATAACTATATGTGTAAGTCTGCCACACAAAGTGGTTGTCAACAAACTCATGTTCTTAGTCTATATATGCAAGTCTAATAGATGTGCAAATTAAGGGGATATGGGTAGGTTTACACATTATCCTAAGTAAGGTGTATGTAATAGAAAATATTAAATTAGTTTACAAAAATGCTATTTTCAAAGTTGGAATGGCTTCTAACGAAGCAATTAGTGCATTGATTTGTTGTATATTGGGCTTTAAGTAAAATGCATTGTTTTGGCAAAAGTCATATTTGCTTTAGTAATAAAACTACCTTTATATATATATATATTAAAAAAATGATGGTCTAATAACAACAATATCCCTTCCCCACCCTGGATGCACTAATGAGCTCTCCTAAATTTGGGTTCAACATACCAACTAGGCTACTTTTTTGTAATACCCCGTGTTCCATTTTCGGGCTAATCATTCTCTAAAACCCGGTTAAGGCCTAATCTCCTTCAAGGCATGAACTTTTTGTTTTGAACCCTTCTTAGTTGATCCAACACTTCTAGCATGTCATATTAGGTATACTGAGTTTGCAGGAATAATCATTTTGTAATTCGGGAAGTCTGAATTAAAATTGAGGTGTTAATCGAGTGTTTTCACTTTACACGATTTCTTAATTTTAGCTAACTTTGAGATATTGTGACGCCCCGAATCCTATTAAGAGGATTAGGCCTTCGGGACATGGTTAATCGCAGTGCCGTACATCGACGGCAGATGAAAAGTTATAAGAAATAGAAAATGACTTGTTTTTAAAACCTCATTTAGAAAATTTCGGCATGTTAAGTTTGTATAATTGATAAACCAACCTGTAAAAGTTAAAACCATTTCCTTACAAAAAAATTTCACATATAAAAAAAATATGTACAAGTTTACTTTAAACACCGTTTATACATCAAAACCATAGCCAGGTCCTTAACAAAGAGTTAATCCAAACATGTGTAATATATAAATACATAATACCGAAAACTATAATACAAATTAGTCCTTCTCATAAAGGACTAGGAAATGGTCCACGGATATCAGAAGCTTCTAGAGACGAAAACCACACGCCACCCAAGATGTCTAACCTGCAAGACTGGTGAAAAAGGGAATGAGCCAAATTTAGGCTTAGTGGGAACTATATAACTTTTGCATATAAAGTTCACATTGCATAAAAAGGCACATGCAATTTTTATAGAAAGTAAATGCTTTACTTTACTACGATAGTTTGAAAATAATGCAGTTCAATGCAATCCACACACATATATATGCTGAACCCCACTAGGATTCCCATCCTAGTCCTCGAAAGCTATACTACCTTCTAATCAATCCCGTCCTCACAAATTCCTAGAAACGAACCCCCTATGTGGGTTTATGTCTTTTTAAGGAATGGTGTTCTAGGAATGTCTTGAATAAATCTCTAACTTTTTACAATTTGTCATGACACAGTGAATTTGTTCTAAGGTGCAATACAGCACTATCTCGTACATATACTAAAATTCGGTAACTATAGGCCAAGCATTTATTGTTTTCTCTTTGTTTATAGTTCATTATGAATTCCATACATGGCCAACTAATAGGCATCACCACTAGATCATTCATCAAGTTGTTGCGTACCCTTGTAACCATATTTTACATTTATGGCCAATACCTATTTCATCTTATATGTTATGTAACGACGGTGTTCTCTCATCTAGCTATTCCATTACCTATGATTGCCACTTTGATTATTAATATATTTTATTCATTATGAACTGGCCAACTAATTTTATCAACCATACGCGTTAACACACTCGTATACTACTTCTAAGGTTCAATAGTTGTTAGCTCTTCCCACTTTAAGTATTAGTTCATTATGAATGGTTAAATGCTTCTTTATGTAGATTATGATCCGTTCTATAATGTCCACATTTGTTCTTACGTTATACAATATAAAACAATACAAGATATGATACAATAATAACAAGCACAACCAACAATATCACATTGATATTCGTATCATATATCTAGCATAATGCCTTAGTTTCACCCCGTGGTATTGACTAAGCCCAGAATAACAAATCCCGAAAGGACCCAAGCTCTTATCCATGTCTCCTCAGGTGGGGAAGTAACTTAAGGACTTGGTTCTCTCAAGTAATTGATTTGGAGATAATCCATGCAAGACATTTATTCAGGGATAACACTCCAAATAGATAACAAGATGAACGCCCATACAAGCCGACATCGACACTTGAAAGGAACTACACTAAGAGCCCTAGCAGGGTGATGTCCATTAGTAGTCTAACTACTTTCTGGGAACTCACCATTTGGCCAGTAATGGTCCATGGGACCTACTCCGCTTGTTGGGGAAACTATTCTAACCCATAACACATAGTCTAGAAGGAAGGTAAAATGCATCTAGTGGACTCTTCTTTCGTGGGATTTCAACCACCCGTTGGAGTTCACCTATTATTTTTCCATGCACGGTAATAAGCCACACGATCGTGACACGTGTGCTCAGCAATCAATCTAGCCCATATGTATGATCGTATTAACAAGAATATATTGATTCCTTTCTCAACGATATATATCATTAATCACACCATCCATCACACATATGGCATTCCACACACACACACATATCCAAATATACAATCGTACATTATTCATATATAATCATCATATGCGTCACTATCACACATTACATCCATAGCCTTACCGTTACGTGGTTATTCACATTTTATGGCCAATAAACGCATTATTGATATTTCATATCTCATAATGTGTCACGTGTATAAAACTAAAGCCGCTTGAGTTTTATCAACATCCTTATGTCATTCTATCAAGCTAAGCATCAGTTTCCATGTTCTCACCTAACCGGTATGCTTACGGCATGTTAGCCTCTTATAATTATGGCTACGGCGACCTACAACCCACCAAACTTAGTTAATAACATTTCTAGGGTGTATCGAGGGTGTATTCTCGTCCCTAGTACTAACCATGTTCCACATAAGGCGCTAGACTCAAAGGTTATTATATACCATTTCCACCTTAGTGGGTTCTTAGTGTGAAACTCAAGGAAAACACTCAATACTCTCCACTAATGACTTATATGTGTACATCTACCATCCATAACCCACAATCAACCATTCTATACGTACAAATCCCAAAACTCCTAATTGTTAGTTTAAAAATGTAACTATAAGATGGGTTCATTATGAATCTTTAGGTATATAAGCTAAAATATGGATTTAGTGATTAACCCATCAATATCAACCACTAATCTAAGCTTTATCTAGCCCAAACCCTATGAGATGCAAATAAACTAGGGTTTTTAAAAAAATCCCCAGTTTGAGTAGAAAACTCTAATGCAACAAGTAATTGTTTGAAAAAACAAGTTTTATAATAGTGTTCCCACCTTAGAGAAGCAAGATCCTCGAGTTGAGGAAATGTATACTTTAAACCTTGAAACCCTAACTCTCTCTCAAGCTCCTATGGAGTTGTGTAGGTGGAGAAGATAATGAATAATGATAATCTACACACAAATCTTGAACCAATTGAAGAAACCCACCAAATTATCTCCAAATCTCTCTTTAAAACTCTCTTGGGGTGCATTGGAAGTGTGTTGCTCAAAAATAGGGAGAGGGGAGGGTTTGGTTGTATAAAAATAGGGTCAAAGCACTAAAAAACTCGACTTTGACCATATCTGGGGACCATCAGTCAACTGACCAAGGGCCATCAGTCAGCTGATGTCCACTAATGCCCACTAATGCTGTTTTTCGACAGTTTGGCCACTTTGCACTCAGTTTTGGCCACCATGGAGTTAGAGTTGGCCTCGGCCAAAGTACGAAAGTTTTAGATAATTGAATTATCTTTCCAATGGAGAAAACGGGGATTGATTTATATTTTATATGGCGAAGTTATAGCTTTTCCAAGTCAGGAGGGTCACTTTTTGGTAAATGCGATTTAGGCGGTGAGTTTTTGAATTTTTCTAGGACCACCCGAAATGAGTTAAAACCATATAGGAGAGTGTAATAACATATAAATTAAGTGTGGAAAAAGTTTAAACCACTCAAGTACCACCTAAACCTCATCTCACCTCCTGAACGTACATTTTTTACATAATCGGAGATTTTGAAGCGAATTAGCAAGGAAATTATGTAGTGGGTATTATAGATATCGTAACTTCTACATGTTTTATCTGATTAAGCCCCCATTTGCGCCTATGACTAGGTTTTGATCCATTTTACAACTTTTGTGTTTTAACTGAAAGCTAATTCGTGCTCCTCATTGGTCAAAATAGCATGCGAAGTAAGCCAGTTAGTAAAATCTACTTTATATCATATTTCACTTCAACAGAGTGCTGCTTTCGAAAAATTTTCAGGATTAATCCATCCATAATTTATAGAAACTTCCTTTCATGAAGTTGTAGATCTTTGAATTATATTTTTGTGGAAATAAAGATCACCCCAATCCTAGTTCCAAGCAAGACTTATGACCAAAATACCAACAATGGTCAGTGCAGTGGGAAGCAAAATTTTGGCTGAGAGCTTTCAAGGTCTATCTTGGACTCTTGTGTGTCGTATTTTGACCACTTTTGACTAGATTTTTCTACCATTTAACCCTTATTTCTCCCCCATTTTGCGCCATAACTCCCACAACACTTCAAGAAAGTTCTAGAAAGAGAGAGTGAAGGATTCTTGAAGGATTAAGAGGATTCTTCATCTTGGTTCAAGATCTGGGGCTAGATTATCACTATTCATAATCTCTTACCTCCATTTCCTTCATGGAAGCTTGAAGGGTGAACTAAGGTTTTAAATTTTGGCATCTACACTTCTCCTAGCACCTTAAATCTTGTAGATTATCATCATATAAGGTGGGAATACTAATATTAGACTTTTTTTTTCAAATTATTACTTGTTGCATTAGAAATTTCTTAAAAAAATGGGAATTTTTATGAAAACCTTAGGCTTGTGTTAATGCACATAGGTTGGGGTAGATTAATCCTATATTGATAATTGATAATCATTTATTATCACTTAAATTGCATGTGTGAACGATTAATTTCATGTTTTTGGTTTATACACTTGGAGTTTTGCACTAAACCCATTTTCTAGAGAGTGTGTGAAGTAGTTTTTGGAAATTTCGATATTGGTACTTAAATAAGGGTTGATTATAGGTTATAAATTATATATATAAGCATTTATAATATTTAGTTTGCATGTAGATCGTTATCTATGAGATTTTCCCCAAAACCCCCAAGGCAGAATAGTGTATGACAACTTTTTGGTTTAATGGCTTATGAATACCATTGTTGGGATTAGTATGAGAATATTAACTTAATACATCTTAAAGATGTTGTTAATGTGAGTTGGTAGGGCATGGATTCCCTTAGTAGTAATTGAGGGAGATCAATATACCGTAAGCATACCGGTTAGGGATGAATTATAGAAATTAACGCATGGCTTAGGTAGAATAATGTACATACATGGATAAAACTTATACGAATCTAATTTTACACATATGATACGTTATAAGATATAAGAAACCGCTAATTCGATAATTGACCATAATGCACGGATGAGACACGACGATAAGCTATGAATAAAAAGTACAATGACGATGTTAAATGAATGATGAATGTTTATATATATATATATATTGTTGATTATTATTATTGTTGTCGTTGTATCATATCTTGTGTTATTATTATATATATATATATAATGCCTTGGATATTATTGTGGATAACTTGAGAATGAACACGAACATAAGTGAACGGACCATTAGGCATAAATGGAGCACTTGACCATATCATAACGTACTAATACATAAAGTGGGAAGTACTAATGACTATTGATTATTGGGATTAGTATACGGGCATATGAACGCATATATCCAATGAAATTAGTTGGCCGGATTATAATGAAATTAAGACATTAACATTTAAAGTTGGAATCATAATTAAGATAATGGTTAGGTATCCATATATCTCAAATGTAACGCTTAGGATGAGTTCATTGTTGGCCTTAGAGGTAGTGTATGGGCAAAAGCGAACGTAACTATAGATGAGTTCGATAGTGACGATGCCTTTTTTAGTTGGCCAAGTATGGAATCCATAATGAACTAAATCAAAGTGAAAATTATAAATACTTAGCTTAGAGTTATCAATTCTCCTTACAACTATGGGTTAGCCGTGGGATAGTGTTAGTATAGGCTATATGATATTGATTCATATTTGGGATGTAGCCCACCTTAGCATAAAAAACCATAGGAAGCTAATAGCTGGGAAGGGACAATTCTAGGTCATTATCCCTTAAACTCGTAAAGCATCATATTTATGGAACTTAGGGGCAAGAATAACTAGCAAAGTTAGATAGCTTCAGGTGTCTAGGATGGGAATCTTAATGGGGTTCAGCATGCATGTGTATGTAGATTGCACTGCATTATTTTCATACTAGTGTGATAAAGTAAATTACTTACTTTTATTAAAGATGCACGTACTTGTGTTTGCTACTTGTATTTTTTTATATAAACTTATATAGTTCCCACTAAGCCCGGATTTGGCTCATTCCCTTTTTCACCAGTTTTGTAGGATAGGCTTCGGAGGTGGCCCGTGGTTCTCATTTCTAGAAGTCTTTGAGGTCCACAGACCATTTTTTAGTCCTTTATGAAAAGGACTATGTTATATAATAGTTTTTTTTTATTTATTGTATGGTATACATAAACTCTTGTTTAAGAATAAAACTTTGGTTTTGATGTGTAATTGGTATTTTGGTTTGACTTGTATACATGTTTTTATATATGTGAAGTGTTCTTTTAATACTCGTTTGAGTGTGAAAATATTTTATATGAAAACGGTTTTGATTATTACAAGTTGGTTTATTAATTACACAAACACCACATGCCAAAATTTTCTAAATGAGGTTTTCAAAACAAGTCGTTTTCTATTTCTTATAACTTTTCACCCGCCATCTGTGTATGGCGCCGTGATTAACTAGGTCCCGAAAGTCTAATCCTTTTAACGGGATTCGGCGCGTCACACTTTTGTATTCCCAAAAGTACATATTTTTAGTTATAAAATAAAAGAGGGCTTCTTACAATTGGTTGGAAAATAAATAATTTCTTATTTTCATTGTAATGAAAATAATCAATAATTTAATTTTTTGATTTTGTTGGTGTATTCTATAAAGCCCAATTTTTGGGCATTATCTATTTTCCTATTTTGATTGAGTGGTTAGGTTTATGCGTCTTTTTATTCTAATAGCATAACGATTTAAAGCGTGGAATGTTTTGGGCCCAAAGATACATTAAAAAAAAAAGGATTTGAGAACGTATAGTCTCCAATGGTAGTAAAAGGAAAAAAATGGTAGTAAAAGAAATTAAGCAACTCGATTGTTATAATTTGCTTAACTTAATGTGAGACATGTGATGAGCCATTTTAGTACTCATTTTTATGGGTAGATGTCCTCCATACTTCCTTATTTTTTGTGGAAATTTTTTCTTCCTCATCCCCCATAAAACTTTTCCACGGACAAAACTAAAAAGTAAGTTAATCTCACCACATCCCAAACTTATTTTTCAACTTTTCACACAAATCAATAGTTTTTTTACAATTTCTTCATACTAGTGTCAAACAGAGTCTAATATAAAATCAAGCTTGAAAAGTAGAAAAGCCTAAGGGATAAAGGATAATTAGGATGGCACACCACCTTTAAATACTATAGGTCTTCCGAAACCAAAGATTTATTAATTAAGGATCATATTGGATGTGTAACTACTTGAATGTGCTCATTTTTAGCTACAAAAAATTCCCTCGATGTGAACCCACATCATATGGGATGTGCGACTAATTGTCTAATTCTCGCTCCCAGATTTGACCCTTTCTGCTGGCCCACATAAAATTTGCATTTGGATGGGATAAGAAACAAAATATCTTGTTAAATAAAGCGTCCCACCACAAAAAACCTAGCAGTGGATAAGCCACTGGGCAACCCTATGGGTTGTTTCCAATTTATGTTCATGTGAGAAAATCGTATATAAGTCAATTCTAAACTAAATTAGAGTTATTTATTTTGTTTATACAACTAAAGTTAAATTCTGTGTAAACTAGGGTTAGCTCGTGGGGACGTGCAAAAAACAAACTGCAAATAGAAATCTATGGATTAATGTTTGATGTAATGAGAAAGAGAGGTTCATTTAGATAGAGAAAGTATAGATATATATATATATATATATTAGAGATGCGATGAAACTTTAGCTAAATTAAATAGTGACTCTAGAATATATTTTATGTTTTTCTAAATCCAAAAAGGGAAAATTTAGTGATCACGAACTATTCTTTTGATTCTAAATTAAGAGTTACTTTTCTTTATAAATAAAATAAAGTGGACTTTTAACAAGGGACGCATGGAGTTTTATTGGCGCAACCAGAGAATTTGGTGACTAGGGTTATTAATAATTTATTATCAACCTCATATCATTTGAGACATAATTTATGGGACAACGTTTTGGGCTTAATAGCATTTCTCATTCAAAATATGTTTGGCCCACATATTTATTTTTATTTTTTATAATAGAGAAAATGGGCCCGCAGGCCTCGCTCTGTAAATGCTTTATGATTTTAAAGAGGGACTTATGTTTAATAAAGGTAATTAAGCAGTACTTATTTTATAATTTGATTTTACAATGAGGACACTTTTCATAATATTAATTTATTTTAAGAAAAATGATAAATGTTGATGGACAAATATACCCATAATATAAACTTTTCTGTGAACAATACTCTCTCTCATACACTACACAATCAAAAAAAGTTATCTCTATAATTCTCTACACGATCGAGGGATTCTTCACTACACGATCTTAGTTTTTATCTGTGTAGACATGTGGTGCTAAAACTGTTTTAGCATATTCAGTTTAGTTATTTGTGCTCACTTGTGATGCTAAAACCTTTTTAGGACCATTCTATTGTTGTATAATTGATGCTAAAACTGTTTTAGTACCATGCGATTAGTTATTCTATTCTGGACAATTGGTATTAAATCTATTTTAGCATCTTGAATCTAGTTGTTTTCTGTTTGTTATTGGTACTAAAACATATTTAGCACCATTCTAGTATTAGACAATTGGTGCTAAAATTATTTTAGCACCACGTAATTAGTTATTATTTTCTGGACAATTGGTGCTAAATTTGTTTTAGCACCTTAAATTTAGTTATTCTCTATTGGGCTATTGGTGGTAAAACCTTTTTAGCACCATTCTAGCTAGTGTTGGACAATTGGTGCTAAATCTATTTTAATACTTTGAATTTAGTTGATCTTTGTTGGGCTGTTGGTGCTAGAACCCTTTTAGCACCATTCCAATGTTAGACAATCGGTATTAATACTATTTTTGCAGCACATTATTAAAGAAATTTAACAAATAGAGTGTGGTATCACAATAGAGAAAAAATGAATACCCTAGAGGTGCTAAAACAAATTAGCACATCATATCATAATCAAAGTTTGAAATTACTGAATCCAAAACGTTCAAAAATAGTTACATAATCAATGTTTAAATATATTCAGAAGGAGAAATACGCATAATCGAAGCAATATATATGTAATTTTCATGCTAGAAGAAATATATTAAAGATTGAGAGTAATCGAAAGTGCTAAAACATGATCGAATGTACTTTTATAAATCAATAACTGGACAATGAATCGGAGTTGATGATCGAAATAATTTCTTGCAACATCTTCGGGGGCAGATGATTGGCCGTTGTGGATTTTGTGAGAGAAATTGTTTGGATTTTAAAGTTTTTGATCGGGATCGATGCTAAGTGTTTCTTGGAGACGTGAGACGTTATATTAGGGTTATTGTATTATTAGTCAAATAAGAAGGGACATTATTGTCTTTTTTGTATAGTGTCTTTAATTTATTGTGCTAATTTATATTCTTCATTTATAGTTATTATGTTATTATTGGAATGAGCCCTTATGCCCAATTGCTTCTTTATAATATGACCCTACTATTAACTATTTTTTATAATTTTAAATGGCATGAATTATTCACACTAACCTAAATATATTCAAAATATACCATATTTATAGTATATTTTCAATATCAAGTGGGGTCTTGTACAAAACATACAAGTAGTCACGCCCTTGTGGAATCTTTAGTAATGAAATACCCAGTTTGAGTTAGTGATAATTATCAATATTAATGCACTTAATTAGCTTAAGTTCATGAAATGAATAAACTCAAATTCCTAGTCATGATGAGATCAAGTTCTTTTTTTGAGGAACCCACACAACATTTTATTGCACTGAATCAAAGTTTTTGCTCAAGGGTGCGTTTATTTTGTTTTCTGAATCTGAAATATAAAACTGAAGTCTACTGAAATTGAAGCTTAAAAAATTGTTTTTTTTTCTTTTTAAAGGTAACATCTGAAAATATTAAAATTTTGATTTTATCATGAGAACCAGAGTTTGTATAAGGATAGTTTTGGAATTGTACAATTCATTTAGATAGTTTTAAAGAAGAGGCAATTAGGTATAAGGGCTCATTATAATAATAATATAATTATAAAGGACATTTAAAAATTAGCTATGTAAATTAAGGACACTATACAAAAAAGACACTAATACCCCTTCCTTATAATATCGTCTCATTATAACACCAACAACAACCAGAAGGTGCTAAATGCATTTAGCACCCCATGCACAGCAACCAAAGGGTGCTAAATGCATTTAGCACTACAACCAAAAAGTACCAGAAGGTGCTAAATACATTTAGCACCCTCTGGACAGCAACCAGAAGGTGCTAAATGCGTTTAGCACCCCCTGGATAGCAACCAGAGGGTGCTAAATGCATTTAGCACCACAACCAGAAGGTGCTAAATGCATTTAGCACCCGCTGGACAGCAATCAGAGGGTGCTAAATGCATTTAGCACCAGCTAGACAGCAACCAAAGGGTGCTAAATGCATTTAGCACCAGCTAGACAGCAACCAGAGGGTGCTAAATGCATTTAGCACCCGCTAGACAGCAACAATAAGGTGCTAAATGCATTTAGCGCCACAACCAAAAGGTACTAAATGCATTTAGCACCCTCTAGAGAACAACCAGAAGGTGCTAAATGCATTTAGCACCATCTGGACAGCAACCAGAAGGTGCTAAATACATTAAGCACCACAACCAGAAGGTGCTAAATGTATTTAGCACCATCTGGACAGTAACCAAAGGGTGCTACATGCATTTAGCACCATCTAGACAACAACCAGAAGGTGCTAAATGCATTTAGCACCTTCTGAACAACAACCATAAGATAACATCACTTGAACAACAAATCAAAAGGTGCTAAAATAATTTTAGAACCATTACAAAATAGAGAACAACAAAATTGATGAGATCAACATCCACTCAATTTATGTATATGTATATAGATATGGATCGACGTAGGGTTTGTAAAAAAATAAAAAAAAAAGAGTTACAATCATATTTTTTTTTCAAATCTCGCTGGGCTGTCAAAATTGATCGTTTTCGATAGCAAAACGACTTCTGATCGTCTTAATTTTTCGCGCAATAATAGTAACTTTGTCTTCCAAACAACATATCCAAAAATTAGCCAAATCCAACGGTTTGATCAAAAGTTATATATGTTTTACTATTGTAGATCTAGAAAAGAAGAAGAAGAAGAAGAAGAAGAAGAAGAAGAAGAAGAAGATGATGATGATGATGATGATGATGATGATGATGATGATGAGAACGATGATCCTCTCGGAGATACGATCGGAGAGTAAGGTGGTGGTGGTGGTGGTGGTGGTGAGACAACTTCTCTTTTCTCTTATTTTTTGTTTTCTCTCTCTAAACTATGTGTATGTAAGAGAGAATAATATGTTTTTTGTATAATTAGAATAAATGATATAGTAGGGTAGTTTTGTCCATCAACATTTATCATTTTCCTTAAAATAAATTAATATTATGAAAAGTGTCCTTATTGTAGAACCAAATTATGAAATTAGTACTACTTCTCTTTATTAAACATGAATCCGTCCTTAGAGTTACAACACATTACGGAGCGAGACCTTATAACCCATTATCTCTTTAAAGAATTAGAGGCAATTTAATAATTCAACATCTAATTTTTTTGCAAAAAAGAATAAAAAAATTGCACATCTAAAATTTGAATCCATTTAAATTCAGATTTAGAGGATAAAAAAAACTGACTCTAACTTTCATAAAAAAAAAATACTAAACAAAATTTCATATGTCCATGTAGGACATATGCATAATTTTTATTGAGGGATACAAACATAAAAGACCGTAAAAATGATCTTACATTCATATGGTAATCTTATATGCCTATCCACTTAAGAATACTTATAGTAATCTTATATTCCTATACACTTAAAGAGTTAAAACTTTGAAGAAATACTCTATTCTTGGAGTGATACATTTATATCCCAAAACTCAATCCAAGCCTCAAAATTCTTCTAAAATAAAATGTAGCAGTCTATGAATAATTTAAAACTCCAACCAAATAAGCCCTTGGTGTAGAATAAAGAAGTCTTACGACAGCCAATAACTTTCTCTCAATTTTATAATTCATCAATTTAACAATTGAATTAGTTAATTATACTATCTCAAAATAAGTGCAAAAATTAAAGTAAATAGAGATGTATAAACCCCTTATCATAATCATGTTATAAAAACTAAATAAAAACAAGTATAGTAATTATATGGTTACAAATATTAAAATGATTTAAAATTTTAAATATTTGATAAACACAATAAAAATAATTTATCTTAAAATTCATAAATTATAAATCTGACAAATAATTATGGGTAGAGATATTGGCACACTCAATATCTTTTAAAAGCACTCTCACTTTTTATTCGATCATTAACATCTGAATAAATTATATGTCACTGGATTGTGAAAAACCGAATATAAACTTAATAAAATTTGGTAATACCTTACTTAATTGTTAAGAATTGAATATATATATTTATTCTCGACCCTTAGAAATCGAGTAATAAATACTTTATTCAATTACTAAATATTTTTAAAATACTAATATCTTCGCTTATAATAATTATTTATAAATATAAAAATCTTGTTATGATGTAACTTCAACATTCAACTGATTATATATCTTATTATATATTAGAGAAATTTGGTTTGTTTCGGTAGAAATGATGGTGGGATGTTCTGACAAGCTTCACCGTAATTTCTAGAACCGCATATGCTCAATCCTATACAGTAACGTGTACTTGCAACAAAACTTCAAATTCTCAGTCTCCGTCAACTACTATCTCTCTCTCTCTCTCTCTCTATTGATTCTTACACTTGCGGTGTACACCATACTCAACTTCAACGCCCTCTTCTGGTAAGTCTTCCCTTATCGATTCAACAATTCTCTCCCGTTATCGATCCTTTTTGGATTTAGGTTTTTCAGATTAACTCTCAATTTCTTCATTTAATCTGTTTGATTCTTCATTTCTGATGTATGTATCTGTGTATATGAGCTCTTTCTTAATCTTCTTTTGATAATATGTTCCTAGATTTAGTATTTATGTGATAACTTTTACAGTATAGTTCCTAGATTTAGTATTTACTGTATTATGTGTTCAGTTTTGATATTCCTAAGCATCTCTGATTGGTTTTTACTTGTCAAATCTCTGAAGAATTGATCTCATCCTATTTGCAGAACTGTAATTACTACTATTCTACTGTTTTTTTATTTATTATGTGCTACCTTATATATATACACACACTAGGGGAACCTGTGCCTACGACACTACAGTGTAATTCATTTTTTCTTTTTACCCTTCATCACCGGCGCAAGTCCCAAATGAAAGGAGAAGTGAGAAGGTAAAACATAAAAGAGAGAGGGAGAGGAGATGACATTTTTACCTTGTAGCAAAGAGACTGCGAGACATTTATTATTTCAAGTTAAATTTGAATTAAAATTCACAGATCTACCTGTTCAAATTATACTATTCAATCTTAGCTGTACAAAGTTTTATCCCTTAAAAATTTTCTTCATTCTACTTCATTAATATAGATATACAGAAAAATTCTGCTGCCGACTGGTCCATAGAGACCGGGGGCTGTTAGCATATTTTGTCGGCCCTAAAAACTTCTCCCCAGTACTTTTGAGATGAAAAAACATAGCTAAAGCCCCGGTTCAAACCAGAGATGTACTTTATGTCTTGTTTTTAAATAGCAACCGATAAAAATGTTTCAAGGGCCGCAAATTTTTGTGTGTATTTAGCGTACTTGGTCCAATATTTACTTCAATTTTAGTGAATTAAGCGCTGAATCTATTCCAAAATAGGTCATTACATTGTTTTTTTCTTTGTTTTTTGACACGATCATTACATTGTTTTTTTGTCATACTTTTAAATACACTTCAACTTTGTACTTCATTGTTCTAAAAATTGTGACCAATGCATTAAAAGTTTTGCAAAAGCTAATAAATTGTAATTCATGTCTTTTTGTTGAGCTTTTCATATACATGACACAAACTCCATTGCTTTTATATATATGTTTAAAAGGGCTTGATTTACAAATTCATCTTGGAACCCAAAATTTTCCAGGCCGACCCTGTTTGCGGGTTGTCCAGTGGTAATAGAACCCACCTGGATTTGGAGGTCCAAGGTTCTAATCTCACCAGCAGAGAGTGCAGCATTAATCCTCCTATGCTTGTGTAATTGTGTAGTTTGTTCAAAAACAAGTACTAAACTAAAAAGGATTTTGCCAAAAAAAAGAAAATTATTATTGGTGGAAGGGGAGAAGTGTTTTTGTTTTTGGAGTACACTTAGAAATCTGGGGGGGTTTGGACTTTTCTCATGCTTTGATGTGTTTGATGCTTCACAAGATCATTTATATAACATTCTTTTCTCAAATGAGTGGTGTTTTTGATGAAGCCTCTTGTGCCTCTGGATTTGAATTTTTATCTTCATCATGTATAGCAGATATTTTCATGTTAATCTACTATGTTTTAAAGGTTTATTTAAGTGGATAAATCAGTGCAATGGTTGTAGTTATTGGTGAATATGTCTTATTGTATGGTGTCATTTTGATCAACTTAGTTTCAACGTCTTGCATTGGAAGCTTTTGCACTAAGTGCCAGTATTTCTGAACTGCTTCCAATCTATTACTGTGAGTAGCACTTTAATTAGGTTTTCTCTTAATATATGGAACTAAAGTAGAATTGAACATCTGCAACATAAGATTGATACATCATCTTAATCAAAAACATTGCCTTGCGAACAAATGGGGCATTTCATTATTTTTAGTATTCTGGATGCAGGATATTTGGAGTCTGGTTTAGAAAATCAATCTGCTAGAAAGAAAGCAGGGATGTCAAGTGGTGGAAGTACGCATTGGTGCTATGAATGCAGTCAGGCAGTTCGGCTTCGAGGCCGTAATGTGGTTTGTCCGAATTGCAATGGAGGCTTTGTTCAAGAACTCAATGAGGTTATGGGCACCGGTCAAAATGGCATTAACAACTTCCATTCAGATGACAATTCGGCAGATGTTGGATTCGTGGAACCCTTCTCCGACCCAAGAGTTGGGATTATGGATGCTTTTGCGGCTTTTATGAGGCAAAGAATGGCTGGAAGAAACCCTAATTTTGACATTAGAGGAAGATCATCCGGTATGGTCCCTGAGCATGCTTTTGGCTTTGGTTCTGGTCCGTGGTTGATATTCCACCACGGACAAGTCCCCGTCAGAATGTCTGATAATGACGGGTTCGACTTATTTTTCAATAGCAACCCACGATTCGGGGGGCAACGCAGGGGAACTAATGCGGCAGGCGATTTCTTTATGGGGCCGGGGCTGCAGGATTTGATCGAACAGCTTGCACTGAATGACAGACAGGGCCCACCACCGGCGCCTCGTTCCGCAATTGACGCGATGCCCATAGTTAGGATCGCGCAGAGGCATCTCAACACTGATTCACACTGCCCGGTTTGCAAAGACAAGTTCGAGTTGGGGTCGGAAGCGAGGCAGATGCCTTGTAACCACATGTATCATTCTGATTGCATTGTTCCTTGGTTGGTTCAGCACAACTCCTGCCCTGTTTGCCGCGAGGTGCTGCCGGCTCAAGTTTCTGGTGGCGCTCGTGGTGGTGATCGAATGGTGGCAAGTAGTGGTGGCAGTGGAAGCAGGGAGAATGGTGGACCAAACCAGGGGAGGAGGAACATGCTTTCATCTTTGTGGCCTTTTCGCTCATCTAACCAGAACAGTCGTAATCACACTGAAACAGGCGGAAGTAGCTCGGCGGCGGCTACATATGAAGAGAACAACAGGATGGGTAACTCTGGTTGGCCTTTTGATTATTGAGATAACATGGTATGTGTTTGTTTTCTTTTTCTTTTTTTTTTCACTGAAGCTTTGCTTTGCACTTTGTTGTTTGTCTTTAAATTGAGTATGGATGTCCAATAAATAAGGTAGTATATATATGTGCTTGGGTGGATTGAAACTTCTGGAAAAAAAAATTATCTTTTGACAAGTTGGCTTTTGGATTGATCTTTTCTTGGAAGGTATAGAGAGGGGAATTGATGCTTTTCATCTTCACTGAATGCAAACTTCACTTTGTAAATGAGGAATGCTATGTTTTCAATTTGCTTCATTGGCTTCAAAAGCCTTCTTTGAAGTTTACACCCTCTCAAACTACAAGTCCACAATTCCTTTTAAAGAGCCTTCTTGTAAGTCTACTCCCTCCCAAACTCAAAATGCACAATCCTTTTTAGGATGTCTCAAATTAAGAGTATATTTCCTTTTTTTGGACATAATCAATGTATCAAATGTCAAGATGGTATTCAGTTTTGTTGTTAATCTTTGATTATATTTAATTTAGTTCATGTAGATGTCATGGATAGTGAACAAATTTTGGTTTATTCTTACAAAATGTTGGAAGTTAGATTAGACTCTTAATTTTGGATGGAGGGGGTAGTAGAAAAGCCGGCACATATTGTGTTTATCCTTACTTTTGTAGTAGTAGTGAATATTAATTTAGAGTAACGCTCTCAAAAGTACTTTGTAGTGTAACTAGGATAAGTAGGACGAACTCCTCCTACTTTGGTTTGCAGTAGATAGTATATATAGGGTAAAACACTGTAGTGTAAGGTAGGATAAATTTTAATTTCAGAAAGCTCAATAACATATAAGGATTTCGAAGAACCGTTTGAATATGGTCAATGTTCACTGGAGTTATGTAATCTGTTTGTTTTATTAACTTACTCGTTGCAAAAGTGAGTGAATAGTGGAAGGAACATGGACTAGAAAGACTTGCTTTCTCTCTGGATTTGTCGTCACCTAAGGAATATTCTTTTGTTTTCCAAATCAATTATTTTTAGTTTTCTTTGCTCTCAAATTCATATTCTTTCGCTTGAGAGTGATGCACATACCATTGAGGTTATGGTTTAAAGTTCTTTTTGCAAGTTAAATGTTTAGTGTGAGGACTTTCTTATGGAGTAATGTGGAGAGAAGTTCTAGTGATTGCTTTCTTAATTTCTACCAAAGCATTACAATAATGGGGATAATGAGGTAGCATAGACTTGATTATGAACAACATAACCATTACACTACTGAGATACGGGATTGTGACGAACTCTACTTTCCTGGCTGCAAAAGATTCTGGTTCGTTGCCTGCTACTCAAACGAAACCCAATATGCAAACATTCACATGGCAGTGAGCTTGAGTCTGTTCTGATACTATATATAATCACTCAAGTTACCACCCAAAAGTGGCCAGTCTGTATTGTAATTTAATTTAATTAAATTCACAGTCAACGACCTCGCGGTTACTCTAGATGTATGGTATGCGTGTTGTGACAACAGTTATACTTGATAATTGATACCAACAAGAAGTAAATTGATATTTTATTGAACGACAAAATTAACGTTAATTTTTTATTAATATAAAAGCGACTGGAAATTGAAACAGAGACCTCTCCGGTGATAAGAGAAGTTTTTACCACTTAGTTACAAGCCAAACCCTAAAAATAAACATAATTTTGTTAACTATATGAAATAACTACTAATCTGGCAAACCATTCGTAACTTCAGCGAATATATTGTTCCTCTTCAAAGTTTGGTATAACGGCTTATGGGTATATCCTCAATCTCAAACTCTGTTTACATTGGAGATATTAAGTTCGAGTCTTGTTGACCGTAGACGTAGAATTAATGGTCGCACTCTTTGTAATATTGTAGTTTTAGTCAAGAGAAAAGTAGGGAGAAAAACAGAAAGAGAACAAAGTTGTAAACCAATAATTAGTTCCCATCCCATCCAGATATGGGTGTGAATGGACCACCACTTTCGTGCGCTGTGTTCTCTGTCTAGTAGGTAAAGTGTCCTACTGATTGCAAATAAATTGTTTAAGAAGAAAATATTATCCTTATAATTTTTTTTAGGATATAGTTTATAATAATTTTTAAATGATGATGTCTTTGAATCTTATTTGTTTTAAGTTATCTCCTCCACAATCTAACAATATGTGACGCCCAATTTTAATATTTGACTCACAGTATCTCTAAACTGTGGTTTTCACCACAGAGAGGTACCAAAATTCAACAAATTTTTAAACTCAAGGATTGGCTTTTAAATGCCCATTATTTTATATTTTTTTTGGACTGTTAATTTGCAATGAGTTCAAAACCGTAAATTTATATTAGAAGTTGTTATTATGTTTTTTATTTTTATTTTTTTTACATAAGGCATTTCACATTTTATATTTTCCAATTTTTGTTGTATTTGATCAAGGGTGGACCGAGGAGGTGCAGACGTGCCTCTGGGATTTTAGATTTTTTTTTAAAGTATTTATGATACGCTTTTAGAATTTTTTTTAAGTATTTATGATACGTTGTCCATACAATATGTATACTACTACTATATATAATTTAAGGAGAAAAAATTAACAACAATAAAAAATGTTATGGTGGTTGAGGGAAGGTTTAAATTGTTTCTTCTTAACGAGAACTTTCTTGAACACCTACTTTCCTTAAGAGGTAAATTTAAAATAAGGGTGTAAAACAATTGGAAAAAATAGCTTAGTGGAGCTTGAAATTACTTTGTGGTGACAAGTCAAAAGATAGGTTAGCATCTTTGCTTGCATTACAAGAAGAGGAAGAAGATGCAATTGCAATAAATTCAACACTTTTCCATTCAAACAATCAAATTCACTTCAGTGTGTTAAACTCTGAATGTTTAATACTGAATGAAATTTTTTAAAAATGTATTTTATTTTATTTGGCATTGAATGAATATGCCATATTCTATAATTTTACCCATAAATATGATATATGTCAATAGCTAACGAATAAGAAAAATAGACACCATTAGCATAAAAAAAATTTGAAGTTAAATTAAGCATTCAGTTCTCGACGTTGTAATGACCTAAAATATTTCACATCGGTAGTGTAAAGGGAAGATTTTTATATATGTCAATGCTATGACTCTAAATTACAACTTGGGTTAGTCATTTTGAAGGAGAAAATATATGGTTACATATGATATCATAACGGATCTAAGATCACTATCACGTGTAGTGCGGATATTGTAGGTTGCGTACCTAAATTACAACTTGTGGTAACCATTTTGGAGGGACTAACTTGAGTTACAACTTGTGCTAACCATTTTGAGGGGACTAACTTGGGTTTACATATTTTTAACACGGAATGCTTAGTCTTAATTCAAATCATCATTAAAAATCGAGAAAGCAAACAATATTTCTACTTCTTACTGATAACCATGAAGTACTAAATTCTTTTCTTTGAAATCTAAATCTACTTCAAACCCATTTGAAGCTTAACTAGAAATAAGAATCCAGGGCGTATCTATAGATTTATATAACCTTTTCTAAGTGTAGATTAATTTGAGATGGAATTGAAATCTGAAGCTCAGATCTTCAATGAAATCACAAAGAATGAAAAATCTCAAATCTGTTTTGAAAACTCAACATCTGAATGTGAGATTCAATGATTGTGATGCAGACCAAATCCAATATTTGTCCAACTTGCGAAGCCTCAGCAGAAAATCTCATCATCGCGTTAAGTTTGCAAAGCTCCATCACTAGAGTTCACCATTGACATCAAAGGAATTTTTTTCATTAGACATCACCATTGATGGCAAAGTTCTAAATTGCATGGTTTTCTCAAATATCGCATTATTGTAAGGGGTTTTCGCTAAAAGACCTTAAATAATACAGCCATCTTTTTGCTTACTGGTTAATGAGTTGTTTCGAGTTATTAGTTAAAATAAACAACAGTTGATTGCGTCTAAATATGGTTCTTTCACCCGGTAACACGAACATTTGGAACACAATGCAAAATTTGCAGGTGTATATATATAAATCTTCATCACCTCATAATAGTCATCCGTAAAATTTATGAATTTGAGAATTTTACATAAAAGATTAGGTAAGGGTGGGTTCAACAGTTAAATTGACCTCATATTACAAGGAATAAGAAGAAAAGGCAATACATACATGTATCCAACTTCTCAAGAGTGGAGATGAAATCTGGACCATTAGAATTAAATTATACAGCTCAGATTTTAAGTGCTCATCAAAGGAATATATTCTCGAACTGTATAACAAAATTCTAATAATAGTTATGATTTTCCAATTTACTCTAGAGTGACAAAAATCGTTGTCCCCTAAATACATACATACACACATACACCAGTTTACGGAAGCTTTTTCGCAAGTAGAAGCAAATCCAACCAACCAAGTGAGCGTCATTTGTGACGGTTATACATGGCCAAACTTCTCAATTACTTCTGAAAGAATAATGAAACCCGCTCCTCCAATCACAAGAGAAAGTGTGAGCTTTCCTCCCGGAACGAGGAGGGGTATTTTTGAAAAATCAGACGGATTTGAGTACCTATCAGATGGATTTGAGTACCTATCGGACCATGACATTGCAGCAGGAAAAATTCCAAAGAGCACCAAAACTACCATAGGCATGCCAAAACAGAGAAACTTAGTTATTTTGTGGCGAAAATCGATTCACTAATGCCGTGTTTGGATCTAGGAATGATATAAAGGAAGGCATATAAAAGCTATCTACAACTTTTGTTGTACCTTGTACATTTTTCACTTTGTTTTGACGTTTTCCTCTATATATTCCGAGATGTCAAACATTGCTCAAATGACAAATTGAAGTGTGTCAATTTTAGCCATATCAATAGATATCGTAATCAATGTACCACATCTATTGATAGTAACAATAATGGAATTAAAATGGCTAGTATACCTCCATAGGTTCCAGCAAAATCCAATGCTTTGAAGAAAATCTCAGGATCCAGTAATGACAGAATCAATGGCGGAATCAAAGTAAGTAGGTACGGCAGAGGGCTGTTCCGACCAGATGGGAATTTCAGCACTGCATATTATAAAGTTGACAGAATTAATTAGTTAAAGCTTAAAAGCCACATGCGCGTGCACACATGCACACATATATGTATTTCCTGTCAGAAACTATAATCTAATTAATGTCAAGTGTCAACTATAATATAGGACGCTTTGGCCATTAAAAAATCAACAACAAACGAAAGAAAAAATAAGAAACAGTCCCGAAAAGGGAACAGCCATTCAACTCATGGACCACAAAATTTCATGAAAACCAGACTAATGGGAAGATGATCGAATGTTCATACACTAGCCCATGTTCTAGTTTCTTTTCTATGTGGGATGAAGGTGGCTCTCCCTCAGCTACCTACCTATCTTCAATGCCTTAACAGTAGACCCATGCATAAGTACTAATGCACCTAGCCAATAGGTCGACCAGGGGCTAACCCCGAATTTCAACTGGGGTTGGGGTAGGGGAGAAAAAGGGGGGGTCGGGGAAATTAGAAATAATGATTCTTTTCAAATACTAAAAACAATGACACGTTCAAACCAAATCTCAACATCAATATTTGATAATTTACAAACCAGATCTTAATATCAACATTACCAAATTAAATCTCAACATAAACATGAAAATCATTGCAAACAAATCAAAACGAGTAATGTTTCTGGGGGTAAGAAATTATATTTAAGTCCAGACACTAGTTAGAAAAAAATTAGTCGTGGGATTTCAAAATTTGACAGCACATTCTTGAAACATGGTGGTTTATTGGGACATGTCAAAAACTGGCTAGCTCTAGTTCATGGGTTCACACCTTGTCCTCCTCCCCTTTCCACCTCCCTCAACTGGAACCACAGGTCATTCCTCACTTGTGGCATTGTTTAATGGGACTAGTAAACAACTGACAAGCTCCAGATCATGAGTTCGAGCAGTATCCCTCCCCTTTCTCCCTCTCAACTCGAACCACGGATCTCATAGTTAATTCATCTCTCCCCTCTCCATTATATTCAGTTGTCTTGACTCTCGTTGGTTGGAGCTCATTGTAGGGTGGGGCACCAACATAGGTCTGCCTTGAGGTCGATCCTTATGCGGTATCTAATTTAGTTGTGGTGAAATCTACTCTAGCACCAATAGACGTGAACCAACGGTAGAACATGCATAAAAAAAAAAACGACTTGAAAGGGCAAGGTTGTTGCCCCAGCATATTAAACCATAGATTCAAGTGCACGCATGTCTACTAAAGTCTTGTCTATAATACTGCACAAGTGCTTGACCACATGAAAATCGAGGATCTAAATTAGTGTTGTAAGGCTAGAGTCTAGAGATAAATATACTAAAGTTTACAAGATCATAGAGCTTTAAAGCAGTTGTATAATGTATATCAAGACATGCAACTACACTTGCGCGCTCTAACCCTGAGCTAATAGCATGCCGTGCGAGCCTCCCACTAGGGGGCCGCTATGACAAAAGCGAGAGAAGCCCCATCCCTCTCTTTCCCTTTTCGCCCCCATTTTGCCACACGGGGGGCATGGGGACATAAGAAAAGGGATCCTATCAACTTGTTCCGACCTGGGATAATAAGCTCATGGTCTTACTTCACCGTCGAGAAACGAAAGAAGACTTTCATCTCCAAGTTTCACTCAGATGTAGCTTGCATGTATAGGTGAATATTTACTCTTTCATATAGACTTGTATGCACATATATTGTGCATAATAGGCCTATCCTATGTCCCTTTCTGAAAATAAGTTTCACTATGAAGCAAATATATGATTATACGCAATGTAGTCATTAACTGTTCAATACACAATACATATATCGTGCATCACACGAGAGGGAGGGAGGGAGAGAGAGAGAGAGAGACCTTTTCACTTTTAAGGAAAAGCATTCTTGTCATTCTTTCTTTTGCCATCACATAATTCTTTTTAGGTGACAACTGGTTTCTGGACGAATTAAGCTTTGCAGCTTTGGTGCATTGAAATGAGATTATTTAATAAACGTTCAAAAATAAGCACTTACAGAAACTGATAACTTTTGCCCATTTTCTTTTTTGGTTGCTCAACTCAGCAGCAATAAATCACTTAACAGGTATTACCAAACAATACAGATAAAGAATCAAATGCCCACTCACAATCAGCAAGGAAGTCCGAAAGGCCCAAAACGAATCCAATATAAGATGTTGCAATTGCGAGAAAAGAGAACACCTCAACTATTGGCTGCACAATATGATATTCACCACACAGAAATTGTCATGTTCACGTACCTCAAGATGGAATCAACATATGCCTACTAAAGTTGGCCAAAAATAAGGGGAGTTTAAGATCCGGTCCTTGAGATAGAAACTTTTAGGATGCGGTCCATAACTTCTAATTTTTTTTTTTAAAGGATGCGGTCTCCATAGATACTGTAGAAGAATATGTTTTTTCCTTAATTTGTGGTCTGGTCAGTGCTAGGATCTGTAAATAGTTGTTTCCTAAAGTTTAGGGATGTGATTGAGAGAAAATCAAGATTAGAGAATATAGGATTTCCTAATTTAATTAGTTCCTTATTTTACTCATTGAATCTCTTGTATATAAGCCCAATAGAGGCTCTTGTAAATTTACACAGATCAATACACTACTTTTTCTACATGGTATCAGAGGCAGAGATACTAACCTAGGGTTTCCGTCCATTAATTCCGCCTTCCGGCCGGTGGCCTTCATTGCCATCACTATCCGGCAAAATTCTTTTTTGTTTTTCTTTATTCGGCCTTCATAGCCAATTCTTGGAGGATGTTAGAGACAACATTATCCACCTCGACAGTTCAAACAGTGGAGGAAGAGCAGACGACAGGCACCCTAGGCGAACTGCAAAATATCCAACCAGCGTATCGACCTAACGGCAGAAACTACTTGAAATGGTCTCAATTGGTTCGGACCTTTCTGAAAGGAAAAGGAAAATTGAGCCATTTGTTGGGGACTAGACCGAAGAGAGTGTTGTAAGTGCTACATATGTAGATATGTGTCTAGTCCAGTATTATTGTATATTATAGGGTCCATTCTATAATTAGCAATATTCTTTGTTATATAAATAGAATGAGATGGGAACTAGGTTAAGACTAGTTCACCAATTCCTACAACATTGTTCTCTCTTCCTTCTCTCTATACTCTAACATGGTATCAGAGGATTAGAGGAAAGTAATCCTTCTACAAAGTTAATGCTTTCACGACTACGTGGATCCAACTCGTGCTTCTGCGATTTCGTCTGAGTTCATGCTTCAGTCCGGTTTTCTGCGACTTTGCCCTAGTTCGTGCTTCACCTCTGTTCGTGCTTCCAGATCTGGTATGCTTACTATCTGACTTGTGTAAGTCTTAATCTTATAGGGGTGTGTGTACACCTGTGTTTGTTTGTTGGTGAAGTATTCATCAGTAGGTATTCGAGAAGTGTTTCTCTATAGTCGTTGGTTGTTGCTTGATTTGTGTTAACGTAAGCCCTCTAGTTGTTCGATAGAATGCCTGAATTGAATGTCTGAGGAAACCCTAAGTTCTTGGAGCCAAGTGACTACGAAACTTAGGGGTCCAACCGAATTCAACCCTGGGCGCTGCATCACCACAGTTAAGTTGAACGATCACAACTACCTTGAATGGTCTCAATCTGCTTTGATTAGTCTGACAGGTCAAAGAGTGATTGATCATGTGAAGGAACTGTTACCATTCCTACCGAAGGAGATCCCAAACGTGCCGAGTGGCGGGGTGACAATGCCTATGTCAAAGGATTGATTCTCAGATCGATGGAGCCCGAGATAAGCAGGGGGTTCCTATTTGCTGAAACTGTGAAGGAATTGTGGGATGCTGTTAAAGATACATATTCATTTGCTGGAAACTTTTCTAGGCTATACGAGCTTCAACAGGAAATTGCCCACTTTAAGCAAGAAAATCAGCCCTCTCTACATACTACCAGGCCTTACGGGCTAAGTGGGAGGAGTCTGATCAATACCAGGACTTCTTTCCTACAAATACAGCAGATGTTAAAGCGTTTAAAGCCTTTGTGGAGAGGACCAAAATTTTCCAGTTCTTGGGAGGATTGAATCCTCAATATGAAAATGATCGAGTACAAGTGTTGGGTCCGTATCCAGTTCTGACTACTATTAAAGAGGTGTTTAACTACATCCAAAGTGAAGAAAGCAGGAGGAAGGCCATGAATCCTAGGGTAGAAGTTGCTGCACTATCCTCAGAAAGGGCTGCTCTTGTCTCACAAAGGGGGCGATTCGATGATAAGAGCCACCTAGTGTGTACTCATTGTGAACGTCCACGCCACACTAAGGAAATTTACTGGAATTTGCATCCACATCTCCGTCTCGCTAATTTTGACAAGAAACAAGTGGCTGGAAAATCCAAGCAAGCTTCTTCTCGTCCTCCACCTAAGGCCAATAATGCTTCTGCCACTACCGTTGATGCCCCTGGCCTCCCACCTAGAATAGATATGGATCAGATATGTCGAATGGTTGTAGCTGCATACCAGAACGCTTCCGCATCCTCTTCAGCATCACAACCAATCCAATCAGGTACTAATCCCTTGGCCCATCATGCTTCCACATCTTTTGGTGGAAGAATCTAGATTATTAATTCAGGTGCTAGCGATCATATGACTGGTATGGCTTCTGATTTCTCCTCATACACTTTATACTCGGGTAGGGAAAAAATTACTCTTACAGATGGCTCTTTATCCTCCATTGCGGGGAAAGGAAACATTCATATCTCGGATAATCTTACGTTATCTTCTGCTCTTCATGTTCCCAACCTTAGCACACCTCTTTTGTCTGTTGGTTCCATTACAAAAGATTTGAATTGTGGTGTGACCTTCTTTCCTTCTCATTGTGTCTTTCAGGACTTGGAGACGAGGAAGACGATTGGAAGTGGGCGTGAAGACAATGGATTCTCGGGTCAAAGCCGTTTTTGGTGCTACCAAGTCTAGTGTAGCAAATAGTGGTGTCAATAAAGATCTGTTCATGCGATGGCATAATAGATTAGGTCATATTCCTGTTTCCGTTTTGAAGCATGTGCTTCCTCAATTTTCTAGTGTAGGTTTTTTGAGTTAAATTGTGAACCGTGTGTTCTTGCAAAACATTGTCGTGTATCTTATCCTATTAGTATTAATAAAAGTACTGCCCCTTTGCAACTTGTTCATTCTAACGTGTGGGGTCCCGAAAAAACTACTTCCTTACTTGGTTTTCGATATTTTATTGTGTTTGTTGATGACTTTAGTCATTATACGTGGCTATATCTTCTAAAAACAAAGGATGAAGTACAGTCAGTCTTCCAGGTGTTTCATAAAATGGTGTGTACTCAGTTTGGTCGTCCTCTAAAAGTTCTTCGATCTGATAATGGGGGGGAATTTATGTCTAATAGCCTTGCCACCTTTTTTGCTGATCATGGGATACTTCATCAAACCTCGTGTGCTGATACCCCACAACAAAACGGGGTAGCTGAGAGAAAGCACCGTCACATTACAGAAGTGAGTCGTTCCCTTCTTATTGGTATGGGGGTCCCAAAATCGTATTGGGCTGATGCTGTCTTAGCAGTTACTTTTCTTGTCAATCGAATGCCATCTAAGGTTCTTAACCTTGAGTCTCCCGCCTCTATTTTGTATGGTCATACACCGGTCTTCCCTATCCCTCCAAAAGTATTTGGCTATATTTGTTATGTTCATATCCACCATAGAACAAACAAAATGGATCCGAAGGCAATCCCTTGCATCTTCCTCGGGTATTCAGCTACTCAAAAGGGCTATCGTTGCTATGATCCTGTTTCTCGTCGTCGTTTTGTCTCTCGGGATGTCACCTTCTTTGAGTCAATTCCGTACTTCACCACTACCAAGCAATCTCTACAGGGGGAGGGTGCTGATTTACAAGAAATTCCATTGCCTGTTCCTGTTACAGGTGTAAAGATGCCTGTTACTGTTCCATCTGTTACCGTTTCTCCTCAAAGGGAGCATCAGCCTCTAAAAGTATACACGAGACGAGAAAAACAATCTACTCCCCATGACCAAGAAGTCTCCCCTTCTCCGGGTAATCCCTCTCTTGATCTTGATGTTCCTATTGCCATTCGTAAAGGAACGCGTACTTGCGCTAAATATCCTATATCCCACTTTGTATCGTATGATAAATTATCGCATGCCTATCAAGCTTTTACGTCATCTGTTTCCTCTGTATCTGTCCCTTCTAAAGTTTCAGATGCCCTTAAACAAACTCAGTGGAAAGAAGCAATGCTTGAGGAAATGAAAGCTCTTGAAAAGAATGGTACTTAGGACATTGTTCAGTTGCCAAAAGAAAAAAAACCAGTTGGCTGCAAATGGGTATATACGGTGAAGTATCGAGCTGATGGGACAATTGAGAGGTACAAAGCCCGATTAGTTGCAAAAGGTTATACTCAGACTCATGGAATTGATTACAAGGAGACATTTGCGCCTGTTGCCAAAATGAACTCTGTACGTGTTCTCATTTCATTGGCAGCAAATTTATCTTGGCCGTTATTTCAACTTGATGTGAAGAACGCTTTTCTTCATGGTGATTTGCATGAAGAGGTGTATATGACCATGCCTCCGGGGATTAAACTTGCCGATGATCAGAATTTGGTGTGCAAGCTAAAAAAGGCCCTATATGGGCTTAAGCAATCGCCTCGAGCCTGGTTTGAAAGGTTCAGTTCAGCCATGAAAAGGGGAGGGTACAAACAGACTCAAGCAGATCATACTATCTTTGTCAAAAGGTGCAATGATCGAACTACGGCTCTTATTGTGTATGTGGATGATATTGTGGTCATGGGAGATGATCCGGAAGAAATACATCGGTTGAAGAAATTCTTGGGCACAGAATTCAAGACTAAGGATCTCGGATCTCTGAGATACTTTCTTGGCATTGAGGTGTGCAGATCTAAGAGAGGAGTGTTTATCTCTCAAAGAAAGTATGTTATTGACATGTTAACCGAAACTGGCAAGCTCAGTGCTAAACCTGCAGAGACTTCGATTAACCAAAATCACAAGCTTAATGAGGAGGATGGTGAGCTATTAGAAAATATTGGGAGATTTCAGCGACTAGTTGGGAGATTGTTATATCTCTCACTTACACGGCCAGATATTTCATATGCTGTCAGTGTGGTTAGTCAATTTATGCATGCTCCCCGTTCCCCTCACCTTGAGGCAGCCTATCAGATCTTGTGTTACCTTAAGGGTTCTCCTGGGAATGGAATTCTCTTTGGCTGCCATGGTCATTTGCGGGTTGAAGCCTAAACCGATGCTGATTGGGCAGGGTCAGTTATAGACAGGCGATCTACATCAGGATATTGTGCTTTTGTTGGTGGGAATCTTGTGTCTTGGCGTAGCAAGAAACAATCGGTAGTCACCAGATCTAGTGCTGAGGCTGAGTTCAGATCTATGGCACTTGGAGTTTGTGAGTTATTGTGGTTACGAACTATGCTCGCCGAGTTGGGGCACCCAGTGCATGAGCCAATGAGCTTATATTGTGACAACAAGGCGGCAATCAGTATCACCCAAAATCCAGTCCAACATGATAGGACAAAGCATGTTGAAGTCGACCGACACTTTATCAAAGAAAAAATTAACCTTTGATTGATTTGTACTCCTTACGTTTATACTCGTAACCAGCTAGCTGATGTGTTAACCAAGGGGGTGAACAAGGTTTCTTTACAAACTATATTAGGCAAGCTGGGTATGTTAGATATCTTCGTACCAGCTTGAGGGGGAGTGTTGTAAATGCTACTTATGTAGATATGTAGCTAGTCCAATATTATTGTATATTATAGGGTCCATTTTGTAATTATCAATATTCTTTGTTATATAAATAGAATGAGATGGGAATTAGGTTGAGACTAGTTCACCAATTCCTACAACATTGTTCTCTCTTTCTTCTCTCTATACTCTAACAGAAAGGTGAGGCAGGCTTCGAGGCATGGGACGAGGAGGACTCAATGATCATGTCTTGGTTATGGAATTCCATGACTCCCGAAATCAGCGATACGTGTATGTTCCTGCCAACTGCAGAGGCAATCTGGAATGCTCTGAATCAGACCTATTCCAAGGTCCATGATGCTGCATTGATATACGAAATCAAAACAAAGACAACGGCAACAAAACAGGGGAATAAAACTGTCACAAAATATGCTAATTTTCTGCAAAGCCAATGGCAAGAACTGGATTATTACCGGGTGATTGATTCGAAATGCAGCGAATGTGCAGTTGTAGTTAAAAAAATTCATTGAAAGAGATCGGGTTTATGATTTTCTCGCAGGTCTAAACTCTGAATTTGATCAAGTGATGATTCAGATTCTAGGCAAGGGAGAAGTACCATCCCTTAATGAGAAGATTTCGTTGATTCGTGCAGAAGAGAGTCGACGAGGGTTATGCTTGAACCTCAACTGGTTGACGGCTCTGCACTTGCAGTTTTTGGTAACAAACAGGTGGGTCTTACCTTGGAACGACCTCCAAACATTGATCATGGGAAAGCAGAATTGTCAAAAGGGGAAACAAAGAAGATTTATGGTGTTCTTACCGTAAAAAGTCATGACATACAAGAGATTCCTACTGGAAACTGCACAGGAAACCTTCAACGGCTAGCCGTGAGTGGGGAAATAAAGGAGGGCAGCAACAAAGACAATAAGGTCAGGCCCATATGGCTTCATCTGGTGCTTCCTCTTTAGCCCTCTCTGGTAAATATCCATTTCCTCTTGGATTAAATGTTTTTGATAAATTGCTTATGGATTCATGGATTATAGACTCGGGAGCCACAGACCAAATGACACATGCATCAAACCAGTTCAAAACTTATATCCCATATCCAAGCAATAGGAAAATCACCATTGCCGATGGTACTACAGCCACAGTAGCGGGAGTAGGAGATGTCCACATCACCCCAAGCCTTGTCCTTAAAAATGTACTACATGTTCCAAAATTATCTGCTAACCTTGTGTGCATACAAAAGCTTACAAGAGACTTGCCCTGTTATGTTATGTTTTACCCTTCTTACTGTGAATTTCAGGACCAGGGTTCGGGGAGGAGATTGGACTTGCTAAGGAAAAGGATGGACTTTACTATCTTGAGACATCAAGCCAACCGAATATGATCAAGTCACGTTTATCCACTTCGTTTCTTTCTTCTTCCAATAAAGACGTCATTTGGTTGCACCATTTTCGTCTCAGACACCTGTCTTTTGCGGTCTTAAAATTCATGTTTCCTTCTTTATTTAAGGGATTGGATATTAGAATTTTTCATTGTGACATTTGTGAGTATGCGAAACACACTCGTGTATCTTTTCCCATTAGCAATAAAAGAAGTTTTTCTCCTTTCTATTTAATACACAGTGATATATGGGGGCCCTCAACAGTTCCAAATATTTCTGGCTCACAGTGGTTTATATCTTTTATTGATGATTGCACTAAGGTCTCTTGGATATTCTTACTCAAAAAACAAGTCTGATGCAAGTCATGTTTTTCCCAATTTCCATACAATGATTCAAAATCAGTTTGGTACAAAAATAAAAAGGTTTAGATCTGATAATGCCCGGGACTGTTTCAATCAGGTCTTGTCTCCTTACTTTCAAAAAGAGGGAATTATTCATGAATCTTCCTTCATTAACACCCCACAACAAAACAAGGTAGCTGAGAGGAAGAATCGTCATCTCTTAAATACTACACGAGCATTATTGTTCCATCACAATGTACCAAAACCCTATTGGGGAGAAGCCGTGCTTACATCTGCTTATATCATAAATAGAATTCCTTCCTGAGTCTTAGGATCAAAAAGCCCAATGGAAGTCTTTTCTAAGTTCTATCCCGACCTTAGTGCCACAAGCACTCTTACTCCTCAGGTGTTTGGTTGTACCTCTTTCGTTCATGTTCATAACAATAATCAGGGAAAATTGGATCCTAGAGCCATTAAGTGTGTGTTTATAGGCTACTCATCCACTCAAAAAGGCTACAAATGTTTTCATCCATCCACCATAAAACTATATGTCTCAGCATATGTCACATTTGTCGAAGGGAAACCATATTTTACCAAACCTTATCTTCAGGGGGAGATATCTATCATGGAAGATAAGGATTTTCTTCTACTTGATTTACCATCTTCATCTTCATCTTCATCTAAATCACCAAGTCTCGACCCAAAACCCCATTCTCCTACTTTGTCACCCGAGTCTTCTACCTCATCCAAGTCTCCTGTTACTGCTCTTATTTCACCCAAGTCTCCAGTGAAGGATAATAGAATTTTTGATCATTTTCGGTATGAGCAGGTGTACGCGAGGAAGCAAGGTGTAACTCTAGATCCAAGGCAAGTTCAAATCACGAATCTGACTCCTAAGAATGAGGTAACGGTATCTGAACCCATTCCACCAGCTGATAACACCTTTCTGAAACTCAAATAACTGATTTGGATCTACCTATAGCTGTGAGGAAAGGGACTCGAGAGTGCACCAAACGACCACTATACCCTTTATCCCATTTTGTATCTTACAAAAAATTCTCACCAACCCATAAAAGCTTTCTCACGAGTCTAAATGAAATTAATATCCCAAACACTTTATCTGAGGCATTATCTAAAAAAGAGTGGAGGAAAGCCATGAGGGTCGAAATGGATGCATTGGAAAAAAATGAAACATGGGAGTTAGTTGATCTACCAAAAGGAAAGAAAGTAGTAGGGTGTAAATGGGTCTTCTCCTTGAAGTTTAAGGCAGATGGATCATTAGAACGCTATAAAGCAAGGCTTGTCGCTAAGGGGTACACTCAAACGTATAGAGTGGATTACCAAGAGACTTTTGCTCCGGTGGCAAAAATGAACACTGTAAGGATACTATTGTCACTAGCTGCTAGCTTTAACTGGGGATTAGAGCAGTATGATGTGAAGAATGCCTTTCTCCATGGTGATCTGAAAGAAGAAATCTATATGAGCATCCCACCAGGATTTGGAGGAGTTGAGAATAAGGTATGCCGGTTAAGAAAAGCTTTATATGGCTTAAAACAGTCTCCATGTGCCTGGTTTGGAAGATTTACTAAGGCAATGTTAACTACAAGATACAAGCAGAGTTAGGGAGATCCCACACTTTTCATCAAACACTAAGCTTCAGGGGGAGTCACAGCCTTTATAGGTTATGTAGATGACATAATTGTGACTGGGAATGATGAAAAAGAAAAGCAAGCTTTAAAACAATGCCTGACCAAGGAGTTCGAAATAAAAGATTTGGGAAGATTGAAATATTTTCTAGGAATTGAAGTGGCTCATTCTAGATAAGGAATTTTTCATTTCAGCAAAAATATGTTATTGATCTTCTTAAGGAAACTGGAATGTTAGCATGCAAACCAATTGCAACACCTATTGAACAGAACCATGGACTTGGAGAAGCTGTTGGAGATTGAGCAGTAGACAGAGAGATGTACCAGAGATTAGTCGAAAGGCTTATCTATCTTGCTCATACACGGCCTGATATAGCATACTCTGTGAGCGTCATCAGTCAATTTATGCATGCCCCTAAGGAGATCCATCTTCAAGCTGTCTATAGAGTGCTTCGTTACTTGAAAACTAATCCTGGAAAAGGGATTATGTTCAAGAGGAACTCTGAGCTTGTCCTTGAGGCCTACACTAATGCAGATTATGCAGGTTCTCCTATAGATCGGAGGTCTGCTTCGGGTTATTGTACCTTTCTTGGAGGTAATTTAATAACGTGGCGAAGCAAGAAACAAAACGTTGTAGCCCGATCAAGTGCCGAAGCTGAGTTTAGAGCAATAGCGCAAGGAGTTTGTGAATTGTTATGGTTGAGAATTGTACTGGAAGATCTAAAGATTAAATGGAGTGGGCCAATGAGACTCAATTGCGACAATAAGTCAGACATCAGTATTGCACATAATCCAGTGCAACACGACCGAACTAAACACATTGAGATAGACAGGCATTTTATTAGGAAAAACTGGAAAGCGGATTAATTTGTACTCCATACGTTCCCACAGGAGGTCAGTTAGCAGATGTTCTCACGAAAGGGCTCAACTGTGCTAGTTTTCAGGAGATTATTAGCAAGCTGGGAATGGATGATGTATATTCACCAACTTGAGGGGGAGTGTAGAAGAATATGTTTTTTCCTTAATTTGTGGTATGATTGCTAGGATCTGTAAATAGTTGTTTCCTAAAGTTTAGGGATGTGATTGAGAGAAAATCAAGATTAAAGAATATAGGATTTCCTAATTTAATTAGTTCCTTATTTTACTCATTGAATCTCTTGTATATAAGCCCAATAGAGGCTCTTGTAAATTTACACAAATCAATACACTACTTTTTCTGTAGATACATATACCATAGTATCTGCCGCTGGCATTCTAGCAAGTAGATCCTTCAAAAAAATGTTGGAGGACCAAATCCTAAAAGGTTTCTATCTCAGGGACTGGATTCTATTGTTTTCCAAAAACAGTAATAAAAATTGTGAACGATTTTACTGACCCCAACAACTCCATTGGTAGATTGTAGTTGTTGTAGTGGATCAGCAATCTTATCTGAGCCTGTTTCAAGAACAGTTACTGTTCCAAGAATAACACCATTCCAGATAATAAACAGTGTGAGGGGAATGGCTGTGCCTAGAACAATTGCCGTCCTGCAGAAAGTATATCAACAATTCAGTGGGGTAATTTTTCAGGTGTAAAATTACTTTCCCAGATTTGAAGAAGAATTTTTCGAGTGTAAGATCATTCTATTGTAAAATCTTAGGAAGTTTTTTGCATTTCATTCTTGTATAAAACAGGGGCTTCATTACAGAGCCCACCACAGCAGTAAATATTCGATACAACTGTGATGACGACATGGCGTAACGGATTTATTATCACTTGTTGCATTTGTGACGCAAGTGTTGGATCTCCCTGCATGCAGAGTGCTAGATAATTATAAAAGAGGCAGTGAAATTATCTAAACCACTGATTTCGATATCCAACAGCTATTGCTCAATCCGCTATACCACGTAATTGTCACAATGGTTGTATCCAAGCCATTATAAAGGGATTATGAAAAGAGTCTTAAGGAAAATAAAGTCACTTAGTCTTCTGGAATACAGACTGCATAGTTACAACTTAAAAAATTCTGAACTTTACTGGCCATAAACCTATCTAATCATCGGTCATTGGATTATCACGTTGATTATTCAAGGGAAGTTGCCAACAAGGTTCTAGGTTTTCACTTCTTTTTCTTATTCATTTCGTGAACTTACTACAATTGTTTATTGACTGCTACAAATCAATAAAGTCTCAATCTCAGTAACTAGAGTATATGAGATACTCCCTTTACCCCTAATTAGGAGTCCATGTTTGACTCTCACATTTTCTAAGAATGCACTATTTTCATTATAATCAATGGTATATAACAAAACTACTTTACTATCATGAGTTTTGCTACATTGATTATTTTCTGAAAAGAAAAGTGGACTCTCAGTTTGAGACATCCCAAAAAGGAACAGTGGACTCTTAATTTGGGATGGAGGGATTACTAAAAAGAGTGGGATATATAGTATGAGATTAGCTACCACTCTTAAAACGGTGCTCAATTGGCTGTCCGTAAATTTGCTTACTTATGTTTTTCTTTAGTTTGAACTCAAGCTTCGACAAAGCACCTGATGGATTTTTTGCCTTCTAGGAATCTGATTGATTATTAGCATTAATTAGCACATAGCCATACACAAAATGAGAAAACTGCAATCAGTGCATCCAACTTTAGTTTTTTACATCTAACACTGTTAGATGTGTCAGATGTTAAATTCGATGGTTTCTAACACATTAATTTAACAGGAATGCTTCCAGTCAAACTGAATGTTGTCATTCCACCCTTCTTTAAAGACAAAAATACGACACTTTTGTTCTTCCTGGTTATTTTTAAACCTTTAGTAGCGTTCACTTAATTAACATAAAGAGGGTCCGAGCAAATTGAGAATTTTGATAGACTAATAAAGTAATAATCAGAAATCTCACCTATATAAAAAAAAATTCATTTTCCAACAACCCAGGGTATCTAGGCAACTGCCTAATCAAAAAAATAAATAAATAAATACGAGTACACTAGGACGTGTGGGAGGTGACCCCAAGAGGATGCAAACTTAAAATTTTTACTTTAGCACCAAACAAGAAAACGGTCATGAAGTTACCTTACTTTTGACAAGTTCCCTTCAAGATTTGTGCAAAGAACAGGCACTACATTCTTTAAGAAAGAAAAAAGTTACTAAACAACCTCATAATAGAATCAAAATGTTAAAATTGTATATTTTACATGGTTGATTTATGAAAGCTAGTGACATTAGCTGATAAACAAATGAAAGTGTTATCATGGGTATACTTACCTGATAAACAAATGAAAGTGCTATTATGGGTATACTTCCGGGGACAGCTTCCAAGTTGGCTCTTAGAAGAGCATCCCAATGTAAGTCTCCACTTGCAACTACCTAAGAATGAAACAGCTGTTCTTATTTGAGTTATTTCCATGTGGATAAAAGCAAACACGGTATTTTAAGAGTTAAATTATTTCTTCTAAGGAGGGTTTTCTGTTGTATATTATTTCTAATCGAGACAATAGGCTACACAATCTTTAAATATATCTAGCAATTATATATATCTGTTTATGTAATCTATAGATCGTAATGTGGGTTCAGGGTCCTTTTCATACTTGGGAATGCCCTTGTCGTGAATGTTTTAAGGAACTAGTCTAAAAAAGTAGAGGGATGCTTGAAAGGTTGTTTTTCAAGTGGGGAAGATTAACCCAGATACAATACGAGAGCATACTAGTGTTGCAAAATCCCATCTCTTGTTGCAAAAAGAATTGAAAAAATAATGAAGGGCATGGCCATATGGGGGCTGGGAGATGGCAATCTTTTTAAGAAAAATTTAGCTCTCTACTTGGGGAAATGGCTTTGGACCCTTTTCTTGCATCAGTTTGGCTAATTGTCAGGAAGGGGTTTTGAAAGTTGTTAGGATTGGAGACCAATCTTATTGTTCTTTATTTCCTCATTTTATACTCTTTAGAGTCATTTCAAATCCCAATTGTTTGACTTCATCCTTGCTCTGTGGAAGTAGACCTGGCAACATGTCGGGGTGGGGTGGGGCGGTCTCGTGTCGGGTATTATCAGCTTCTGGTGAGAAATTACTGAAAATATACCAAAGGTGGACAGAGGGAGGGGCCCACCAGGGCTTAAACCCAGCCCTTGCAAAAAACTTACCTCAAATTACCCTACAAATTTGACTTTAATCCAGCCCAACCCCACTTTACAGCCCAGCCCTTTGTAACCTAACCGTTATTCTTTCTAACAAAAAATATAAAGTTACCACTACCATCTACCCCTAGCCATTTCTTCAGTCTTGCGAGAAGTGTCTCAATTTTTTTTCTTAAACTTAGCCCACCCCTCCATGACATCCTGGATCCACCCTGGAAACGTACACGATCCATTAACATAACGGGTAAAAAATCATACATTCATACCCGAACACGATTCATTACCTTATCGGGTAACATGACACGTCCTGTTACACCCATTAAGCTAACGGGTTGATTTGGGTAAACTAGATATCTCAACATGATTAACTCAAAAACAACATTAAGATGCTTCAAATGGGTTTTTAATGGGTCTAGCAGGTCTTGTTCTTAGTGGGTCTATCGGGTCTTAATGGGTTTGACTAGTAAACCTGAACACAGTACGTTACCAAACCGCTTCTTATCATGTCCATCCGATAATGACCTAAACCCGATAAGGGTCCACCCATTAACTGGAAATTTCAGCTCGGATCGTGTCGTGCTACTATGTCGTGTCCGACTTTGCCAAGTCTACGTGGAACTATCATAATGCTTTCTCTTGGGAATTTTTAGAAGAAATCTCAGTGAGAGGGAATTAGAGAACTTCTCTTTTGACTTTTGTTAGGAACCATCTCTCCCAAAAGCTAATGAATATCATGCTTAACACACTTTTGTTAGGAACCATCTCTCCCAAAAGCTAATGAATATCATGCTTAACACCACACGTGGAGAGCAGACAGGAACACGATTACACAGAACAAACAAATTTTGAATTTTGAATTAACAGATAGGGGATGGAGGTGCTAAGGCTTGAACCTTGGACCTCCCAGAAAACCAAGCTCTGATACCATGTTAGGAACCATCTCTCCCAAAAGCTTAAGTTGTTAGAAGAAGGAACCGTAATGAATATCATGCTTAACAACTTCATTGGCTATGCTGAAAATGCACCAGTCTAAAATAGAGTCAGCCAAAAGAATATGGCTGGGGAATAAAACATGTATGTTTTATTGCAAATCTTATTTTGACATCTTGGTTGGTTCTCCAAATGTACAGTTTTTGGAAACCTAACAAAATGATTTGGAAAGCTCACATTACTTCAAAAGTGCAAGTCTTTTCACGGCTAGCCGAATGGAATAGGGCAAACAGTTGTGAATGTTTCAAAGAAAGATACCCTAAACTTTCTGTTTAGACTCTTTGGCGAATTTTATGCAAGGAAGATAATGAATCGATTGATCATAATTTTTAATAACCAAAAAGTGGGGCTCTATTTATCCAATACACTTCATTCTTAGAATCTCCAGTCTCTTTTCACTAGCACACATCTCTACATTTTTAACTAACTTGGGTTCAAGAAAATTAAGGAGTGCATTGCAAAAATTAGCAATGAGGAAATTTTCAAAAATTATCCTTAAAGAAGGATATTGTTGACCATATTTCATGAAGAACGAGATTTACCACTAGGGCTGTGAAAGAAACAACAATGCCCAAAACTAGAGCTCCGTTGACTGTTCCGATAAGCTGCTGGCTACATTAAAATATGAAGTTTTAGTCATTTTCACTGTTGTTTGAAACTATATTAAAGATTTACTCTATAACTAAGGAAGACATTTCAACCAATAAAGTTCATAAATAAGAGGCATTAAGTGATAAGAAAAAAAATGAAGTCTATTAAGTCCTATCTTCATATTCCTTTAGGAATCCAATCCATTTCAGACAAGCTATGTGTGCATTGCTCTATTGTGTAAAAGAGAAACGGACAAATGGTTCCTAGAAGGATGAGTAATACTACATTTACAAAGGCAAATTGATTATTTAATTCTGAGGAAAAATCGCGTTGAACATGAAAACATATTGCATATTCTAGTGAGTGAAACCAAGGGCAGTCACATTAAGAATGAAATAATCCAGCAAGAAACCGAATATTTCTATAGGTCAGCATAAGCTAGGTAAGAATTATCATATGGAACAGTGGAAAGGGTCCAGAGTTCATAAGCCAAACCAAAGTAATGAAAAAAAAATTAGAAAATGAGTGAAAACACTACTCATTTTTATGAGAAGTTGAAAAAAGAGAGGAGAAATTTGGCAAAATATTAGTTTACTTTTTGGGTTTTCCATGGAATAAAATTCTTTAGGCGTTGGGTAAGAAAAAAATTCTATGGAAAAAAGGGACAGATGAAAAACATACCACCCATATCTTTTTCCAATTTCTCATAAAATTTAGTAATATTTCCAATCGTTTTCTAACTTTATATCGAACGGACCCTCTACAATCATCATAGACCCATCTTTGTACCATTATTGATTAAGGTCTCTTTGTATTAAAAGCACAATCTTGTTACATAACAGCTATTGCAAAAGCAGTTATCTCTTCTAGCAAATCACATGCTGTACCTGCTGTGCATTGTGCATTTAGGATTATATTGACCGTAGAGCATTTATGCTTTGAGAATACCACTGCCCCTAATTAAGGTTTTAAAGGCAATTAAGGAGAAAGAAATAACTAGACGAACCTTCCAAAGTAGCAAAGGCCGCCCAAAAGAAATGAAAACAGGGTTGCACTCTCCCATCTGCAATCATAATGCTGCCCATAAAGACCTAACAAACATATTGGAGTACTTGTGACAATTCATAGAAGAGGAAATCCTAAACTACGAGGGCTAAGGAAATAAGTTGGCGCTACATTAAGGTACATTGGAAAGAAATAATTTGCAATAAGATTATAATAATGCTAGGCTCAGTAAAAATATCAAAGCAAAAATTTGTACATAAAAAATGAGGTATCACCTCATGATTGGATGATGAGTGTAAATGACCCTAGGACATGAATGTGGGGCCCACTCTTCCTCCAATAATAAAGTGACAACTCATATCATGTACACTTTTTATGCACATTTTAGTGACCCTAGACTCAGAAGATTAAGTAGAGAACCATAAGCTACACCAATACTGCGAAATGGACAAACTTAGTTTTGCACCCTGTTTTCTTTATTCATCTGTACCATAACAATAGTCTTAATATTGTTACACGTCATTCAACAATTAAATAGCATTCTGTGGAATGGAAAAATTCTTTAATCTTAGAATACATTTGAAATTTACCAAAACACAGAACAGAAAAACAGAAATAGTGTGACATATCATAGTATTATTGCTTAAATATTGTGCAGCAGACATGGTAAATAGCAAAATTAACAGACTGACTTTTTTTCCTATTTTCTGTTGAACTAACCTAATAAAACTCAGCACCAAAACTAACCGAATGTGTTTATTGTGCATCATATCTTTCTTTCAACCTGAAAACTCTGTTGACACTACAGAAAGCTATATATTAATTTGGTCTATTCATGTGAAGGATCGTCATAAACTTCAATATCATGACATATATAAATAGATATATATATATATATATAGAGAGAGAGAGAGAGAGACTTTTAACATCTTTACGTGGTTCTGAATTCTGAAACCCTTGAACCCATATGTATCAGGTATTTCAATTTGGTTCAGACAATAATGTGAAATATGTACATCAACAACAAAGTAGACATCATGCGGTGAATACCACACTGAAAGTTGATAGACCCCATCAATAAAGCTTAAGCCTGAAATATTCATATAATGTAATTGCACAATCGTAAATAGTCTCAAATGCGTTCCTTTTAAGATCATTAAAGACATAACAGTTTGTTCCTAAAAAGCACTGATCATCTGAGAGATGAAATGGTGCAGTAAACAAGAAAAATTACGAAGTCTAATATGGCCTGACTAGTTTCCAAAATAAAATAAGATGAAAGCATCACAAAACTCTGCCAAATTTTAATAGGAGGTCTAGTAATAGCTCTTACATAGGAATGCTGAGGAAATTTGTCAAAATATCAGAAGAACGAGCCACGTAGGCAACAAGAAGGGCATAATGTATGAAAATGTACAACCAGCTGCAATAAAAGAATAGGAATGTTACTAAATACGAGATAGTGCACATTCAAATAAGATAACCATCACTATAAATTTAATTCAGGTAATTTAACGGGTAGAATCGATTGCTAGAAAAACTTTGTTGGGTCTACAGAGATGATAAGATTGAAGCCAAAGCCAATATACCTAAAATACTAGTAAGACATGTTAAGCATGATATTCATTTCGGTTCCTTCTCCTAAAGCTTAAGCTTTTGGGAGAGATGGTTCCTAACATGGTATCAGAGGTTGTTTTTTTGGGAGGTCCAAGGTTCAAGCCTTGGCACCTCCAGTCCCCATTTGTTAATCCGAAATTATGGTTCCTAACACTAAATTTGTCAAATTTTGTTCTCGTCTGCTCTCCACGTGCCAATATGGGGTCGCACATGAGGGAGGCTGTTAAGCATGATATTCATTTCGGTTCCTTCTCCTAAAGCTTAAGCTTTTGGGAGAGATGGTTCCTAACAAGACAAAAGTCACAGTATCCCACTACCAGTCGCCTATAGCTAAATATAAGGCATAAACCATACATTCGAAGAAAATCTAATTCGAGTTAGAGGAAAAGAAAAATTCACAAGCAAGCAACATCAAATCATTAAAATCACAACAGATAATTAGGCACTAAAACTGTAAAAACATTAAAAGTTTAATGCAATAATTTCTAAACGGTAGCAACTAGCAACAATGTCAAATCACCTTACCATGCAATTTGAACACCAGCAGTCCCAAGAGTTCTCCTGGCCATTGATACCTACAATCAGCAGCAGCAGACAAGTACAATTTTCATTGTTAGTGAACAATATTCCTGTTTGCTTGGGAGAATACAATTACCAATCACTATAAGCATTTCACAAGTAAAAGTAGCCCAATGCCGAACTGCCACTTCCTCTTTGTGGATTTTCAAGGTTTTAACCCTTGAGAGCTTTCCACATTTGCTTCCGCAAAAAAAAAAAGAAAAAGAAAAAAAAATTACCTACAAACTATTGATACTTTTCACCCTGTAGAAAAGAGAATCTTAAATGTTTCAGTCATTATTGCACGCTTGGAGTAAGGAATATAATTACCAATGACACGCCACCAGAACCAAGTTCACACATGGTCTTCACATTTACTTCAGCAATGAGCAGCCCAGTCACAACCTGCACATTTTAGTATTTGGACCACATTGTGTTAATATATGTATAAGCGCACACGTGCGAGCAAGAGGACAGAGAGAGAGAGAGTTCAAATATTGCATGGTTTTTATTGATAATTAGTATTTATTTTATTTATTTATGTTTTTTCCTAATTAAAGAGTTTGTGGGTTGTATCCTACCTTAAGGAGTATTTTGAGGTTAGCTAGGATTCTAATTCTCCTTCTATATAAGTTGCTTGTAATCAGTCTTAATTAATATGGAATAATAAAATCATTCTCTCTAAATTATCATGGTATCAGAGGGTTGGTTAGGAACTCCATATGCCGCCTAGGTCCAACTAAAACCCTAGCCACGCCTAAAACCCTAGCCACGCCCAAAACCCTAACTGCCGCCACTGTTGATTGCTCACTGGCATGCGTAATAGGTGAGACTTCCCGGAACAAACCATGCAGCAATGGTCGGAATCTCCAGATGAGCAGAACCCCGAAAGCCGCACCGGAAACCGACGACTCACGCGCCCACACGCGCCGCCCCTTCCTGCGCGTGGATCTCACGCGCCGTCTACTTCCACCGCGCGTGGAGGCGCGTGGCAGCTCAGATCATCCCCAAACTTCCCAGTCTCGCTCGTTTCACTGTTCCGAAGCTTCTTCTGGTACTGTTTGGTCCAGTTTTGGTATTGTTTCATCATAGTTATTCCGTACTGTTCCGGTTTGGTATTATTTGCTACTGTTCAGTTGATTGCTTGGTTTGGGTAGTTTGATTCTCTTACCATATGAACTATAAACTTGCAATGGTGGGTGCTAGTAGTCCGGGTCTCACAGAATCTTCTAGTGGTTGCACCACAAGCTCGTCTTCTACGTTTACAGATACTATGTCGCAATTTGCTACTATTTATTCGGTGAGTGAAAATCCTATGGCCAATATTAGTCACAAATTGAATGGAAGGAATTACCTCGAATGGGCACAATCAATGAGGCCGTTTATTGACGGCAAAAGAAAATTAGGTTATGTGAATGGTGAAGTGGTACCACCCCCATCTAACGACCCGGGCTTTAAGTCATGGCGCGAGGAAAATTCAATGGTTACCTCATGGTTGATCAATTCCATGGAGGCTGGTCTCGGTAAACCCTATATGTTCCTGCCGACTGCTTGAGATATCTGGCACGCGGTTAAGGAAACGTACTCGGATCTAGACAATTATTCTCAAATGTTCGAACTCAATAACCAGTTGTGGAAGATGCGACAAGGAGATCGTGGGGTTACAGCCTACTACCATGACATGATGGCCATATTGCAAGAGTTGGATTTGTTTGAAACTGAAGAGTGGGAAAACCGGAATGATAGTGCTCGTTACAAGAAGAAGGTGGAGCGAGGTCGGGTATTTGTCTTCTTGGCTGGACTAAACAAGGACCTAGACGAAGTTCAGGATCGTATTTTAGGCAGAATACCGTTGCCCACTATCAGAGAGGTGTTTTCAGAGGTACGAAGAGAAGAGGCTCGACTATCTGTGATGTTGAAAGACGAACGGGAGCCCCGTATAGATGGTGAGGGCTCTGCACTGGTAGCCCTTGATAAAGCCGTAGACAGTGATAAGCGGGGAGGAAAGCAGAAATTGTGGTGTGATCATTGCAAGTGGTCAGGTCATACTAGAGATAGTTGCTGGAAGCTTCATGGTAAACCAGCAAATTGGAAGAAGCGTGATAACAAAACGAGGGGAGGAACACGAGCATTTCAAGCAAGCAATGCAGATTCAGTGCAACCATCTTCCTCAGAACCACTTCCATTCACAAAGGAACAATTAGAGCATCTGTGTAAAATGGTTCAAGCTCATTCCGTAGGAAACTCTGACTCCTCATGTTCCATAGCTCAGTCAGGTAATAAGTTCACAGCTACAATTGCCTGTATCAAATCCCATAGCAATTGGATATTAGATTCAGGAGCCACTAACCACATGACCGGTATCTCGGAATTTTTTTCGTCATATACTCCGTGTGCAGGGAATCAAAAGATTAAAATTGCTGATGGTTCTTTCGCTGCGGTTGCCGGCAAATGAACCATAATGGTCTCCCCGTCTCTCACTCTTAGAGATGTCTTACACGTCCCTAATTTATCGTATAATCTTATATCTATCAGCAAATTAACTCTTGATCTCAATTGTCAAGTTAACTTTTGGTCTTCTCATTATGAATTTCAAGATTCAAATTCAGGAAAGACGATTGGGGTTGCTAAACAGGATAGGGATCTCTACTTCTTCAATAATGGGTCTACCTCTGGAAGGCAAGACCGGCAGGCTTGTTTTAATTCTATTTCTGTTTCTAGTGATAGTCAGATTTTGCTATGGCATTATAGGTTAGGACATCCAAACTTTCAAATATTTAAAGCATTTGTTTCCCAAGTTATTAATGAATAAAAAATTGCTTAAATTTCGGTGTGAATCTTGTGAATTAGCAAAACATCAACACACGGTTTTTCCGTCTCAGCCATATAAGAAATCACAACCTTTCACCTTGATTCATAGTGATGTTTGGGGTCCCTCGAGAGTGCCCACTTGGTCTGGCAAACGTTGGTTTGTGACTTTCATTGATGACCACACTAGAGTATGTTGGGTTTTTCTCTTAAAAGAAAAATCAGAAGTTGGGAGTGCGTTTCAAAACTTTTACACCATGATACACACACAGTTTCAAACCAAAATTAAAATTTTTCGGAGTGATAATGGTTAGGAATTTTTTAATAAGATGTTAGGAGAATTTTTCGTCACAAATGGGATAATTCATCAAAGTTCTTGTACTTATACTCCTCAACAGAATGGAGTTGCCGAAAGAAAAAATAGACATCTACTTGAAGTTGCTCGAGCCTTAATTTTTTAAACTAAAGTTCCAAAATACCTTTGGGGAGATGCTATTTTGACTGCTACTTACCTTATTAACCGACTTCCAACGCGTACTTTGAATTTTAAAGCCCCATCAAATTGCTTTCTGATTGATTTCCCAACACTCGGCTATTAGGGGATATTCCCTTAAAAATATTTGGCAGTGTTGCCTTTGTTCATAATCATGACCCAAAATATTCTAAACTTGATCCAAAGGCACACAAATGTATTTTTGTAGGCTATCCTACAAATCAAAAAGGGTACAAATGTTTTGACCCAATTTCTAAAAAATTGTACATCTCTATGGATGTCACCTTCTTTGAGGGGCAATCTTATTACAACGACTCCCATCTTCAGGGGGAGAGCACGAGTGAAGATGGTGGTTGTGGTTTCGATAATTCGGTAGTTGATGTTTTGTATGAACAAGCACTTAATGATTTTAACACACAATCTGGGAAAATAACTGAATTAAATATTGAAAATACTGGTGTTGGAAATGGCGAACAACCAGGGCTAGTGTCATCTCAAAATCTGATTACTACTGATGGACCAGAGATGTGTGCAAAACAGTATAAAGGTCTTGTTTATTCTAGAACAATTCCAGAACAAGGAAGGAAAGAAACCATCCCTCAGCAACCCCAAGAATCCAACCTGGAGGTGGATCATAACACTCATAATGACTCTTCCAAGATACCTGAAGGTAATTCTCAAAATAATACCGAGTCAACTCAGTCTAATCAACTTGATCTTCCTATTGCTCTTAGAAAAGGAGTCAGAGCGTGTACGAAATCTCCCAAATATCCCATTTCGAACTTTGTGTCATATAAAAATATCTCACCGTCCTATTCTGTGTTTATCTCTTGTGTGTCGAATATAGTTGTTCCTAACAATGTTCAGGAAGCTTTAAATGTTCCGGAATGGAGAGAAGCGGTGTATGAGGAGATGAAAGCACTGGAGAAGAATGCTACTTGGGAGAAAGTAAATCTTCCAGAAGGAAAGACAGTTGTTGGTTGTAAGTGGGTATTCAATGTGAAGTATAACTCCGATGGGTCAGTAGAACGGTACAAGGCTCGTCTGGTGGCTAAAGGCTTCACTTAAACGTATGGAGTTGACTACTCCGAAACCTTTTCTCCAGTTGCAAAACTAAATACAGTCCGGGTTCTTTTATCAGTTGCAGCTAATTTGGACTGGCCTCTAAATCAGTTAGATGTAAAGAATGCCTTCTTGAATGGAGACTTAGAAGAGGAAGTTTATATGGAACCTCCACCTGGGTTTACTGAGAAATTTGGGACAAAAATATGTAAGCTAAAGAAGTCTTTGTATGGCCTTAAACAATCTCCTAGGGCGTGGTTTGAAAGATTAACGAAGTTCCTCAAGGGTCAGGGATATAATCAAGGGCAGTCCGATCATACTCTCTTCACAAAAACGTCCACAAGAAACAAACTTTCTGTTCTCATTGTTTATGTGGATGATATGATTTTGACCGAGGATGATGTTGAAGAAATGAGTCGACTGAAGCAAAATTTTGCCAAAGAATTTGAGATTAAAGATCTTGGCAACCTACGATACTTCCTTGGAATGGAGGTGGCCCGTTCAAAGAATGGTACTGTAGTCTCACAACGGAAATATATATTGGATCTGCTGTCAGAAACTGGGATAAGTGGGTGTAAGCCATCGGATACACCCATAGAACTAGGTACTAAGCTAGGAGATGTTAAAGACGGTGTTCCAGTCGAAACAGGAAGATACCAAAGGTTAGTTGGGAAACTAATCTACTTATCTCATACGCGCCCTGACATCGCTTTTGCCGTAAGCATGGTTAGTCAGTTCATGCACTCACCATGTGAAGAGCATCTAGAGGCTGTGTACCATATTCTTCGTTACCTCAAAGGCTCCCCAGGGAAAGGTTTGTTCTTCAGGAAGAACGATAAAAGAGGGATAGAGGTGTACACCGATGCTGATTGGGCTGGTTCGGTTACCGATAGACGGTCCACGTCTGGCTACTGTACGTTTGTTTGGGGCAACTTGGTTACATGGAGAAGCAAAAAGCAAAGTGTTGTCGCTAGAAGTAGTGCAGAAGCTGAGTTCAGATCAATGGCTCAAGGAGCATGCGAGGTCCTTTGGCTACAAAGGGTCTTAGAAGAACTCAAAAGGCCAATAAGTCTCCCGATGAAGCTATACTGCGATAACAAGGCTGCTATCAATATTGCCCACAATCCGGTATTACATGATAGGACAAAACATGTTGAGATTGATAGGCACTTCATCAAAGAAAAGCTAGAGGGTGGAATAATATGTACTCCCTTTGTTCCGTCTAATCAACAAGTTACAAATATTTTGACCAAGGGTCTGCTAAGGCAAACATTCGAATTTCAAGTGAGCAAGTTGGGCATGACGGATATCTTCGCACCAAGTTGAGGGGGAGTATTGATAATTAGTATTTATTTTATTTATTTATGTTATTTCCTAATTAAAGAGTTTGTGGGTTATATCCTACCTTAAGGAGTTATTTTGAGGTTAGCTAGGATTCTAGTTCTCCTTCTATATAAGTTGCTTGTAATCAGTCTTAATTAATATGGAATAATAAAATCATTCTCTCTAAATTATCAGTTTTAAGACGATGATAATGCGGAGTCGATTGACTTGACACCAAAAGGAATCATGTTACATTGTAGCACCATGCCCATGACTTGCTATGCTCTAATCATGTGGATATATTATCCCTTCATACAAGAACAAGTTCCTGGTCATCTATCAATGTTTTGCTTCACAATTTAAAATGGTGGTTGTTAAAGGCAACCTAATATTAATCCTAACCACCACATGCTTGCATAAAGGCGTACATCATGTTGTACATCATGTTTAGTTTAGTACATGTAGTAAGGATTAATATTAGGGACACCGGACACCTTTAATAACCACCATTCAAAATAACCAAAAACATAATGGAATCGATAAACCTGTCGTATGGCATGAGAACAACTTAATTTTGCTAAAATTGTTACCATAAATATCCAACAAAGGAAGCAGGCAGCTGCAGAGGCCAGAAATCCAGCTTCTTGTGTCACTGCAGGAATTGCAAGGATCCCTGCACCTATCTATCCAAATATTTCAGGTAAATGAAATTAAAATGAATGCTGATAACATTTTAAAAGGAAAAAAGATGTCTGAAAGAATCTGATATTTTCCAAATAAATTTTTCAACAGTGACACTAATTGTATAGTGAAGGCATCAGATATAGATTAGCAGATATTAATCATTCACACTATTTACGATACCTTGATTAGATGATTTAAAAATTTCTTAGATGCTATCCAATATTATTCTTAAAATCCTAGTCAACAAAATTCCACGTTCATCCTCTTCTACTGAATTCTTTGATAAGATCAGGATCAAGGGGGGAGCTATGACGTGTTAAGTCAAGTCAGCTAGCTGCTAGCCTACTAAACCGAAAAAATAAAGATCTGTAATGCATATTGGAAATATTTGGGGTGATTCAGAATATGACCCACTACCAGAATTATAGGAAAATGAAATAAATTTTAAAATAATAATATGAGGCTAAGAAGCACAGACACTTCCCTAGAAGCCACGAATCGCTCTTGACATGTGTCCGACACGCTCCAATATGTGGCCAACAAGCGAATCGGAGAGTGCTATATTTTATTATTATTATTTTTAAATCCCGATACGTTTGTTGGGGGGGGAGTGTTTTAAATTTTAAACTTAAAAATGGGTCAAATCTGAAATAACTAAAAATGTTGCGGTTTCAAACAATAATAAAAGAACTTAAAAAAGGTTTTTCAATATTTGGATTATTAATGCAATCTAGTTTCATTTTGTTGAATCCTTAAATATCTATAATGTTTATTGCATATATATAATTAATTGAGTATGTATCACGTGTCATGCCCAACATTTTGGAAAAATTGAGAGCAGCATATCATGTCGGAATGCGAGTTGCCTGTCGTGTCCGTGATAGATATGAGGTCTCCATCACATAACATGCAAAGTGAGTGCAGTGCAAAGTTTTGGGGAAAAATGCTTCTATTGTAAATTTTATGCATATTGGCTATTTATCACTTAAGTAGATATATATCCATTTTTTTCTGAAAAATTGGACAGTGTCAAGATAGAAGGCGCCAATAATATCTGACGTGAATTCAATTTGGTCTCCAAACTTTTATTATGAAATCGAACAAATCTGGTCATTATATTACTCCTTCCATCCCAAATTAAAAGTCACTATTTGGTTTTCATATACTTTAAGGTAACATTAATTTCAACATACCAGCTTTCGATGTTACTTGATGGTTTGGGTTTCTTTACCAAGCCTTGTGAACTGTTTGAAGCTAATGGTGGTGGTGGTGGTGGTGGTGGTGGTGGGTGGGTGGGTGTATTTATATCCTTAGATTTAGTGTGTAGATTATGCCCTCCGCCCCCCACAACACACACACTAAAAAAAAATCGTAGCTCTTACATTGGGATGTCCTAGAAAGGAAAACATGATTCTTAATTTACAACAGAGTAACTGCTTTGCCATCAACTTCAGAAGCAAATTGTATTTTCTGTGAAAAAACACATCCATAATGTTTCCATTCCCTCTACCTCTCTCTCTAATATTTATTCTCTCTTAATCTCACACACAATATTATTCTCTTCTAATCTCACACACGATATTTATTGAGCAATGTTGCACAACCCAAAAGTAGCTTTCAACCAATCACTATCATTCATCACTTTCTCTCTCTCCTAGACACCAATACAGTCATACAGATGTGTCGTTCAAATTTGTTTGGGCTACAACTTTCATAACACTTTTTGTGCTACATTGCATTTATCATATTTGTTTTCTCTCTCTTTTACCGTACTAATATTTTGCACAACGTAGGGTATACCCTACTTAACATGCACTTAAGTTTGTAATCAAAATAAGTCAAATCCAAAATGTGCACAGAGAAGGAAAGTTAAATAACTTGGGGAGCAGAGCAGAGAAAGAGCATACCGTGGTACCCGCGACCAGTAGGATTGAACTGGTAAGGCTTCCTGAAGAACAAATAATAGAGGAAAACCTCATCAACAACGCTAAGGACCCATTTGGCTGTCACTTTTATCGTAAATTAGACAATTTACTATTTTTATATTAGTCAATTCAAGTAAAACTTGAAATTGCCCAATTATAGAAGTAGTGAGTTCACTCCAACTCTATTTTTCGAGGAAATCTAGCGTACGCTTGATATTGATACCACTAGACAAATTTTTAAATAGCATCAAGAGATTTAGAATATGTTTTCATTCTCAGATTCGAAATTTCTAATTTAAGTCTTCCAAACGGTCCATGAAGTAGAATTGAATTATTTATCAATGCACAAATTAACAATTCATTATTGAAAGTGAATTAGTTTTAGAATTTAGCAATTTACACAACCACATGGTCCATAATTAATTGAAGATAGAACTTCGATAATCTTAATAATAACATTAATAAATAAAAGACTATAGTAATCATTATTATACAATTAAAATTAGATTAACCACCAAGAGTGGCCCAGCGGACTGGGTTCAGTTCTGAATTCAACTGGGAACTCCCAGTTCGATTCCCGACAGGAGCAAAAACACTCTGATTCACAGAGGCTAGACACTGTTCTAGGATCGGAAATTAATCGAGATGCGCAAAAACTGGTCTGGATACACCGTGGCAAAGAACAAAAGAAAAAATACAATTAAAATTAGAGTAGTACCAGGTTCCCTCTTGAGAGTGACTTGATTGAGGTTAGAAAAGAGCCTCACGAACTCCACTTTTTCTTTTTCTTCTTCTTCAACGGAGGATTGCTTTTGGTTTTGGGAGAAACACATGATTGACAATGCTGCTGGTTTGGTTCTCGGCAGAAGAAGGTTTCGAGAGCGGCGGCAATAGAGAGAGAAATGGCGTCGCATTGATAGCTTGGATTGAATTTGATGATGCGAATTTGAACAATAAAGTGGAAATGGGGTATATTGATGAGATGGAAGTTGGTGAAGTTGAAAGTATGCGGAAGAAGAAGATAAAGTCATTCTTTCTCTCTCTTTAGCCCCTCCCCTTTTGAGGTTGAGAGTGTTTGGACTTGAGAGAGAGAATGAAAAATGAGAAAAGAGGGAAATCTTTCTTAAAACGCATATGGAATTGTGTGCTATGATTAAGGATATTTTGAACGGTTGGCAGTATTTATGACTTTATGGCGAGGGTTATAACATAATAAACTAGTTTTAAACCCATGCGATACATGGGCGTTTGAACATATTTTTTTCATAAATTTAAAAAGACTACTTTTAAGAATATAAAAAATATCGATCAAATGACTTTATTTTTAAGATCACAAATGTATATTTAGTTTTAAATAGTTACTAGAAAAAGAAGCTAAAATATGAATGCCCTCATATCCACTACTCAATCACCTAGATATAAAGTTTAAATTCATTATTGAGGTTATGTATATGCTATATGACAAAAGAATTTACTATTTATTACATGAGTAATGTAATTCATTATCTTGCATAACTTAACTTTAATGTATGAAAATGCATCAATTCCAATTTAAAAAGACAAAAATTAAATAGTTATAATATTTGGAAAGAGAAATTGGTGAGAGACCCTTGAAAAAAATAAATTTGTGAGATAATTAAATAGATGAAAAGAGAATGGTAAAATTAAATAAATAGAGAAATAAATATAATAAATTTGCCTTAATTAATATAAATGATATCATTAATGAAATTATTGTATAAATGCATTAATTAATATAAATGAATAAATGATATCATTAATGATATTATTAATGGAGGCACTTCCTCTATTTTACTATTATAGTATAGAAGTATAGATGGGTAAGATTATTTATGACTTCCGTGTACACCCTCACTTAATTTTGAATAAATTTATTTTTATATATTGTTCTTATATCTTATAAACACCTTCCTCAATTAATATATTTATTCTAAAGTAAAAAAATTAATCTATTAACTTATTTATAGATAATAAATTAATCACACACTTTAATTTATTCACCCCCCACCCCTACATAATTTATTCACCCTTCCCTCACAAACTCCATTTACTCTCTCCACAAACACTCTTTCCAAGCAAACCGAGTATTGCATTCAAACTCGATTTTTTACCATTTTTGCTCCAAAAATCAAAATTTCTACATTAAATTCAAGTACAAGCATTTTTAGTTGGTAGTTTGAACAATAAGTAAAAGTTTTGAATAAAAGAAGAAAGAACTTGGTGATGGTGAAGAAAGAAGAATGTGGTGATAATTATGACATTCCAAAGAATAATGAAACAAAAGAGGTATGTATATGTTTTTTGAAGTATTAAGATGGATTAAATCTCTCATATATGACCCTACATTTATTTAGAATGAAGAAGATGAATGAAACCCACAAAACAGAGTACTTTTTATCATCTGTCTAGACTATACTCAGCTCACATGGAGAGGGTAAATAGTCATTTACTCTCCCCACATCAAAAAAGTAAATAGCATATGTTTTTCCCACATGAGGAGAGTTTAACTTTAAAATTTTCCAGTGGGTTTCCAAGACAGTTTTCCCACTTTGGACGACATTATTACATTTACTCTCCCCACATAAGAAGAGTAAATGGCAAATGTTCACCTCACATGAGGAGATTTTAACTTTTAAATTTTTCGGTGGGTTTAAAAGCCAGTCTCCCCACTTCACCCGAATTTATTCCATTTACTCTCCCCGCATTAGGAGAGAGAACCGGAGGGAGACGGAGTGGTCGTGCGCCAGAGGGAGAGGGAGAGGGAAAGGGAGTGGTCGGTAGTACGCGAGTTAATCGTCGGGGTGGTCGTGCGCCAGAGGGAGACACAGAGGGAGAAGGAGACGAAGAGGGTTTTTTTATTTGAAATTTTGTTTTGATTACTTAGGTTATAAATTAATTTTAGTTAAGGTTAATTATATTTTTAATTATATACTTTATATAAATTACTTAAGGTAAATAGGAGAGGTAAATAGGAGGGTGTTAGTGATAAAAAAAATTATATTTTGAGGGTATTTGTGAGATAAGAGGTGTTAGTGAGATAAATGGTGATTGTAAATAGTCTCACCCTAATATATAGTCTATATAAATGTGTAACTACTTAGATGCCTGGGGCGTTTCAATTCACGATTATATGTAAATGTTTTAAATTATATAAATATTTAAATATAATGTATAATGATAAACCTAAATAGTCATATAAAACTATTTATGTAATGTAACTATAAAAATATAAAGGTAAAATAATTACAAATAAACAAGTAGTTCAACAACTCAATTATATAAAATAAAAATTTATAAGTATATAAGCTTATATATTAAGTAAGTGAATGTTACTCGATTCTTAAAGACCGAGTATAACCTTATATATTAAGTCATTGACAACCGAATAAGGCATTATCAATGTTATACTCAGTTTTTCACAACTGCATAACATATACCTTACTCGGTTATCGAGAACCGAATGAAAAGTCAGAGTGTATTCAAGAAATATAAGGAGTGCCAATATCTCTAGCCTTTTTTAATTAGATTATGCGACTGAAACTTGAGATTATTTTAAAATAATTAATAATGTCTGCAGCACATGTTACGACTTAATCCATCTATATTTGTATATAAAGTCTATATAATAAGGTGGATAAAAAATTATGTAGATGAGATTAAATATTTTTTTTGAATAATTGTAATGCATTTCGGATGACTTAGAACTTAATCTACATAATATGGGCCAACTTTTTTTAAATATTAATAATGTATAAAGAATAAAAGGTTGTTTGGTTAGCATTTAAGATATTTTTGGAATAGTTGATAATGTATTTGACACGGGTTACGACCTAATTTAGAGGCAATGGTGTTTGAATCCTAAAAATGTGTAAAGGATAAAAAATTATATAATTGACATTTAAGATACTTTTTAAATGGTTGATAGTAATTTTTTCAAGAATTATGACATGGGAGAATAATTTTTGAATCTTGGAAATATATAAGGGATAAAGAATTGTATAACCAAATTTTTATTTTTTTAAATGTTTGATATTGCAGTTGGCACATGTTACCACCTAGTAAGTATATAATGAGGGGAAAAGGTTTTTTTAATCTTAAAAATGTATCAGATTGCATTTGGCCAACATGCGAGATAAGGAGGTATATATGATAAAAGTTGAAATTAGTCGAATAGGAATTATGTGGGATATGATTAGACATGAATCAATCAGATAAGGATTATATGGGATCGGACATGATAAGGATTAATCATATAAGAATTAAATAAATTTTGCATTTGATGCAGTCCCAAATTACAAGTCTAGATGCAATTTTCCTATTTATGGATATCAAATAAGTTTTATAAAAAACTCTTCCTTTACACAGAGAAAAGTTCTATATAATATATAATATTTAAAAACTAGACATTAAGTAAAGTTTCAAATAAATACAATTTTCTAATGTAGAATTAATTTTATTCATAAGCATTAAATAAAGTTCCGTGTAAATGCATTCATTGAATAAAAGAAAAATAAAAATACAATGTCATATGAAAAAATGAATTTTATGAGTTGAGTTATCATGATTTTGGGTAATCGGAAATCTTCATTAATCAATTTAATTATTTAAAAGTTTTAAAGAAGAAATTCAAAATAAAATGATACATTTAGTCCTTTATATAGAGGATTGCAAAATGGTTAATGGATATCAAATGTTTCTAATTGAATGTATAGTGCGCCACCCCTAAAGCCTGTCTTGCAAAACTGTTGGAAAGAGGTAATGAGCAAAATTTGAGCTTAGTGAAAACTATATAAGTTTGATATAAGAAATTACAGGAAATACAATTAGTAATACAAAGGAATGTGCATTTTATAGAAAGTAGAGGTATAATATAATGGGACAGTATAAAAGTAGTGGAATGCAAGTCACATACATGCATGCTGAACTCCCACTAGGACTTCCATCCTGGACACCGAAAGCTACTAAGTTTACTAGCCATTCTCGCCCCAAAATTCCTTAGATATGACACTCTATGACTCACGTGCCTTTGGGGTTTGACAATTTAGAATTATTCTTTCCTATCACTAGCTTCCTACAGTTCATCATCCATTATAAGGGCTAACACCGTGTAGTCTACACCTACATTATTCTAATTTTAACCCATGAGAGGTCAACCTCTCTAGCTAAGTACTATAAATTTTCACTTAATTTAATTATAGTTCATTATGAATTCCACACTTGGCTATCAGTTGCCCACATACTAAGATTAAGGCTATCAATGATCTCACGCTAAGCATTATTCTTACTTTATCCAATTTCCTAGCCAATTAATCTTTAATTTGGCTACCACTTTAATTATTAATATCTTATATTCATTATGATTGAGCTATATCATCTATCATGATTAAGTCGGTATATGTTTTTTGTCTCGCATAGTCTAATAATTAACATAGAAGGTCAACATAGTAACAACAACTAGAGATATGATACAACAACAACATCAACAGAGTAATAAGCACATAAGGGTCCATATGTCATATCTCTAGTATAGTACCCTAACTTCACCACCACGGTCGAGTAGACCTAGAGCATTGATTACCGAAGTACCTAAACTCTAAACTAATCATGTATCTTCTAAATGAGAGAGTCACTCAGGGAATTAATCATACTAAGTAAGTCATTTAGAGTTCACCCACACAAGCCATTTTTCCGAAGACTACCCTCTAATAGTTAACGAGTAGGACACCTAGATAAGTTGATTCTACCACTAAGATGGAACTACAATAAAAGACTTCCACCTAGCTCGTAAGGTGAGCTCCTAGTAGTGCTATTACTTTCCAGGATACAAGATTCCATTGGTAGAGCCACGTAAAACTACTCCGCTGACTCGGTGAAAACAACATAAGTTATTACACCCAAGTGCAGTTGGTCGGTTAAGTAATAAATACTCGATAAGTCCAAGGTTGATCCACGGGGAGGAGGGTAGTTCTTTGAATTATGAATGTTTCTTTCAAGAGGAAAGAGAAAAATAAAAAAAAAGATAAAATACGGAGAGAATGGAATGTAGATCGATAATTAAATAAACTAAAGGCAATATAACTAAATAGAACATACAACTAAAACTAATCCTAAAGGTAGCAAAACATTACTATACCAAATGAAACTAAACTAACATAACAAGAAAATAAAATAAAGCTAAATAAAAAAAACACTAAAAAAAGCGTACTAAACTAATTAAACGCGTGAAAAACTTTAATTAAAATTAAAAATAAAAAGCGCTAGGGGTATCTGAAAGAGATATGTCCTAGGACTATTCATAGATTATGATTTGTACTTGGATATCTTATGCTTATTGTTATTAATAAAGTTTATTTATTTTACTTTATAATCTCTTGTAAATAATATTTATTAATACTAGTTCATCAAGTACGTGACTAGATTGTGGGATGCTAGTAATGTAATAATAATATTGTTTAGATGCCCCTAATCATGTATCAATAACCTAGGATCACATTGATATAATGATTAGAGTATGGGTCAGTTGATGACTATGTTCCACAAGTCATGGATATGGAGATATCAAGCTGAACATACTGATACTTGTTAGGGAACAAAGTATTGGACTGACCCGCTTTGGGGACACTGCGAGGAGTGTTATATAATGTCATCAGTGATGTTCCCCATTTGTGATATCGTATTATCCTCAGACCTGAGATCGCCATGGTTACCAACATAGGGATTAGCATGTCAGGCATTATCAAACGTTGCTCTTGACCGAGTAATTATAAAGATGATGACCGAGCATACTATGAACTATGTAGAGGTATGTGGTTGATCAAGATGGGATTTGTCACTCTCATATATTGAGAGAGATATCGTTGGGCCCCTTGATAAGTGTAATTAATATTTGCATGGCCATGCACAAATGAGATGTCATTTGTTTTGGATTAATTATACTTAGAGATCAAGAAATAAAGATTGAACTATACAAGAATGACACTTGCCTAGTCTTGTGTTCAATCTAGATATCGATTGACAAAAGGAGTTAATGTGTGAAATATCAATTTAAGGTTGTGTCGTTTTTGACCTTTATACCCTTTGGATAATAGTAATGTTTTACTAGAAACCGCTTACTGTTCGTATAATAAAACGGGTTTTAATTGTACGGCCAAAGAGTGTAAAACCTACAGGGTCGCACACCAAAACGAGTTGGATCAAAACGAATTAAAACGGGCCAAGTTGGACTTGGGCCCAGTTCGTTTGTTGCTTAGGGTTCTCACTAAGGTTCCCTTATAAAAGGGAACCTTTGTTCTTCTTGGCCGTCAACGAAATTGAAAGAGGCAAGAAAATTCGAAATAGCAGAGAGAACCCTAGAGGACGCTAGTACACCAAGCAATATCTCATCTCGTTCGTGTGTGCATACCGTAGAGGCGTCGTGTTTTCTACGCTAAGGACGACAACAACAGAAGGATCAGATCCATCCTGTTCGTTTCATTGACATCAAATCTCGATTAAGAGGCGTCGTGTTTTCTACGCTAAGGACGACAACAACAGAAGGATCAGATCCATCCTGTTCGTTTCATTGACATCAAATCTTGATTAAGGTATGTCATCTGTCGATTTTATTGAACTGCATAGATCATAGGATTCAATGATTAGTGCGTAAATTAGTGTATGCGATGCATGATTACTGCCCTAATTTACTAACAGTATCTATAAGTTCCGGACAACACAATGGGCAATTCAATAGATTGAGAATCCTTTTCTAGTTAATTTTTCTTAAAAAAATTAGCCTAATATCCACAAGCTAATTTATTTCACAAACTCTTATTTTTCACAATAATTCATGCGTGACATGAACTATACGTACTATTACTAATTATGGAATCAATTCGCATCACTTAATTTTACCGAAAATACTTGTTTATTAAAGTGAAGTAGTGATTGACATTACAAAATCTTTTATTAAAAGTGAGTTTAGAAAAGTTAAGTAATTACCACAATTTAATTCAAATACGCTGAACCGTGATTGAAATTAAATTTGAACTAAAACGAGCAGTGAAAATACAAAATTGGCAATTTTGGTATAAAAAGGTAAGGGTTAAAACAAATACCAAAAATAGCGCACTCTAGTTTGAAATTATAAATATACAAAAACCAATTAACTTAGAGAGTATGGACTGCTTTCTAACTCAACCGGTTAAGATTTAGTACAAAAATAACGATGCAAACTAGTTTGGTTCTTTTGTCAAAAAGATTTTATTAAATTTCTTATAAAAGTATGCGATTAGCATACTAGGATAATAATTTAATAAAAATCAGATTTATAATGACCTATTAACCTATAGAAAATTAATTATAATTGAATTTAGGTCCGAAAAAAATTAGCGCGTCAGCATACCCGGTCCTTACGGACCCCTAACTAACGAATTAGCCAAACATATTTAATAAATTCATACTCAATAAAATAATTAAATGAAACATCATATTTATATTCAAGAATGAAAAATGAATTAAGAACATAAGTATATAAATGTACACAAAATTTCAAAGCAATCGGAAATTAAGAACGTGTGTTAAATAGAAAATTTGAACACTTTTTGAAAATAAACAATCTACCAGCAATGAAAATCACCTACTGACTTCTAAAAATCTTGGGATTTGAATCTCCAAATCAATAAGGTTTTGTAGATAATTTAACGACGATCGTTTTGATATGTGGATCATTAAAAACGGATAAGAAATAAAAAAAATTACGACTAAATTAAGAAAACATGAATTCTAGGGTTCTATGCGAAAATTCCAACAAAAATTCCAAATTTAAGTATGAATCTCAATAAATAATCCCATTTAAACACATAATTAAAGAGCAATCTAAGCATTAAAGATCATTAATTGCAATAAATTAAAAAGGGAGCATAAACAGTTAAAAACGAATAAGAAACGAAAAAGTTACGACTAAATTAAGAAAACATTAATTATATGGTTCTACATGGAAATTCCAACAAAAATTCCAAATTTAAGCACGAATCTTAATAAATAATCTTATTCAAACACATAATTAAAGAGCAATCTAAGCATTAAAGATTATTAATTGCAATAAATTAAAAAATGAGCATAAACTGGTTGGGCATTCGAATACTGGTCTTAGCTTGAGTAGAGAGCTAGCCACTTCTCATCTAGGCTAAGGACCTCATTCACTAAATATTTGCACCATGAATTTATATATTATTTCGTGCTCAAACCCGATCCATTAGCATACTGAACGTATTTCTGCTATAACTTTGCGCACCAAACTCCGATTGATGCAAGGTTTTGGCCTACGCGTAGCTAACTCAGATCTCTACAACTTCTATTTCTAGAGTTTTCTTTAAATTCTCCATGGATAAATACCATAATTGACTGGAACAAAAGCATTGCGTATGGTAAATCTCTTCTTCATCCGAAAATTTTTCAATTTTATTCAAATGACTTTTTCTTCACTTGGGATTAATTTATCGGCTTCTCTTAGTCTCTTTCATCCACTCCCTTCATGCTTGAGCTTGGGATTTTCTTTCGGCTCATTTCTTGAACTCAATTTAGCTCCGAATTTGACCGGCAATAACTAATTTTGAAAAAAATTACTTCTTGATTCGTTCTTGTTAATTTTTAACCTGTAAAAATGTTATAATGCACTAGAAACAAACATATTATCCTATTTTGTTATTAAAACTCAATTCTTAACAAATTAGGATAATTAGAATCAAATTCATGTATATTAAACTATCTAAATATGTATAAAAAAAATGCAATATTTTGGCTTAATCATCCGTTAGCCGGAGATGCTCTTAAGCCCAGGGATCTTGGACTATGTCATCACCGGTAGGAACGCAAAATACATCTAGTGGGCTATACAAGATCCCATTTGTCCCTTTTTCAAGGTAAAGAGCTAAGTAATCAAAATATGTATACATTTATAATACAAACATTAGTTAAGAATATTGTATCTCCTAATTAGGCAAATAAATTATATTTTCTTCCACACCTCATTAGGGATGCATTACTCTCACCTACTTTGATAAATTATTATTGTAAAACATAGTTACACATACGTACAATGAATATGAATTATGATCATAAATCATAACATAGTCTTTAATAATCTAATAATAAAAGAAGAAATGTGTATCTTGCTACTATAAAGAAATTTCAGCGACAATCACTTAATTTATACATGGATGACTATCAAACTTAGAAAAATTAGGACTAGTCCAAGTATTAGCTAATGCACACTATAGTATTTTTGGCTTAACAAATACTACAAGTCCATTTTGTACTAACTAATAATCAAGTAACAATAACTATGAGCACAAGGATTATGCTTTCATTTCAGTAAGAAACATATCTAGAGATGGCAAAAGTACCCGTGGGTTCGGGTAAGGAATTTTTAAAGTTAGTCAAGTTCGGGTATGGGATTCCACCCTGTACCAACCCCAATATAGTTAATTTTGTAATTTTCTTTATGCTTATATATCTATATAAAATTTGTTCATGTTTATTGTGTATACATAATTATATATATATATATATATTATATAACATTATATTATTTTTAACTTCAATCATCTTCTTTTAAAAAAAAAAAAATTGTTTCGATACCCCGAATTAAGGATTGAGGTGAGAATGGGGATGTTTTTTGATAGCGAGGGTGGGAGCAAAGATGGAAATTGTAAACCTGATCCGTTGCCATCCCTAAACATATCCTATATTACAAATCGATTCCAAACCAAACCAAAGCAAAATTCAAAATAGTATGGAATTAACAAAGAACATAGCTCACACTACATATTGATAGTTTTACTTCACTTGCTTAAGGAGAAAACGCCTCAAATAGGTTTATAGCCAACAATTATGCTTTTTAAAGACAAAAAAACACAATATTATCCAACGAACTGAGTTCCCATTCAAAACACACTCATATTCTAATTTATACACAATTTAGTTAATATTAACAATGGAAGAATTTCACCACGTTTTGACACGTGGCAGTCTTAATTACGTAAGTTTCTCGCTATACGTACAGTTAAGGTTTTTTCCATTATTAATCGTTGTGATGGTTCAAAACATCTATGCCATTAACTGTCTTCTGCATCCTCTTCAAAATATATTCCGCTTAAATCCCACACTCTCAATCGTCCCTTTTACTTCATTACTGCGTTGCTATTTTCTTTATTTTCGGGTTTATTAAGCAGATAGTTCTTTTCTCTCCCTTCTACAGCATAATAGCGGGTCGCATTCTCAGTCTTCTTCCATCCTGCAGTTTCTTATAATTCCTTCCCAAACACAGATAAATTTTGGCATGCTTAATATGTTGCTTATAGTTTGGATTGCCTTTTTGTTACTGTCGTTGTGTCCTCCATTTGATCCATTAATTCATGGCTTCATACGGATTTTCTGCTTCGTCTTCTCACAATCATTAACACGTTTTAGGGAAGGTAAATCCTCTGTTTTGTATTCTCCAATTACTCCAAAACATATCAGGTCGATTTATCCATTCCGTATGACTTTTACTTTATTTATTTATTTATTAGGATTGAGGATTTCATTTGAAGCACTCTCTTTCCATATAATCTTATAATGGGGATTGAATTTGAATTATGTTTTGCATCTTTTTCATTTCTAAATCTGATTATGTAGGTTGGATTTCAACCCTAGAGGGGGGGTGAATAGGGTTTAAAAACTTTAATGCGGAATTAAAAACTTTTCTAAAAATGTTTAAGTAAAACAAATTTACTAAACCAATATATCAATGAATGTAAGAAATAAACAATTAAACATAAGAGCAAATAATCAAACAATCTTAAAATAAGTAATAATATAGCAAGTAAATAAAGAAATTGAGTTAGAAAGATTGAACCAATAGAAGTCCAAGGCTTTTTGTCCACACGGTTTTGGTTTACTAAACCATAGTCCGCGCTCGATTAATTTTTCGAGAATTTCCACTAATAAGAATCTCCTTCCGGGTGAAGATCAAACCACTACAAGTGTATCCTCTCACACACTCTTAACAAATATTGCTTGACCACAATATTCACACAAGAATCTCTCTCTCGCTAACCTTGTGAAATTTACCTTTCACAAAAACTAAACAAGAATTTACCTTCTTGTTTTCCTATGAGATTTACCTTTCACAATTTGAATACAAATGTTTGTTGATTCACACCAATTTACAATAACTCTCTAAAGTGTGTGAAGAATACAATTTGAAGCTCACACTAGAGTTATCATATTTGATCAAGATGATATAGCTCAAAAAATTAATGATTGATCAAAAACAATTTCTTGAATCTTTAGATATTGAAGATAGATGAAGTATAGAGTATGAGAGTGATTCAAGGTAGTCAAAATGTGTCTTAGATAGTGTATATATAGTCCCAAAAGTGATATAGCCGTTTGTGAGGCTTGGTAGAAATTTGGTACCAAAAATAGTAAAAAATCATAAATTCAACGGCTATATTCTAAAGCATCAGTCAACTAAGCACAATCCATCAGTCAACTGATGGGCCTTTAGTCGACTGATCACAATCCATTAGTCGACTGATGGGCTCTGTCCATCAGGCCAAAATTCCAATTTTTACATTTTTGCATATAAGCTCCAAAATTAATTCTAATGCTTTGGGGGCCTTAAAAATAAGTTCCTAAGACACCTATTTTCGGGAAAACTCAAAATATGATCGTTTGGATTTAGTATGAATTTATTTCAAAACCGGTTTTTGTAAGAATAATGTTTTGAAATGATTTTGATTCAAACTTGGTTTTGATCTATCTAAGAATGATGCATGTTCATGTTTGAGCTATATAATCAATCAATTAAGAAACATTACATTAATCCTAAGCAAACACTTAATCACCAAATATGTGAGTCTTCAAATGCTTCGATTTGTTTCTTCAAATTGATTCTTCCCTTGAAGCTTTTCCCTTGAAGCTTTGGCATATGATCATTGATCTTTTGTGCTTCATGAAATTCATTGCTAGCATGTGTGTGATAAGAATGATCTCTTGCTAGTCCATTGCTTTGTTGACTTGATCGGATATTGATTGAATGATCCTTGTCAAACTTCCTTTGAGCAATCATGCTATTCTTGATTTTTCAAATAAGAAAGCTATAATCTTAAATCAAGAACATGTTAAATTACACATGATTAAATTATTGTTATTATCAAAATAAGATTAAGACCTTTAGGTCAACATATTACATATAGTATGTGGTGTTATGTTTATATTGCTCATACCATTGTAACCTTCTTTCATGTATTGAGTTCTGAGATTTTGGTATTGGCTTTATCATCATTGCAGCTCCCTTTATTGATTTCTAGGATTTTTAGTAATTTGGTAGTGTAGTTTATTCCTTCTATCTCTTTTAATGCAATTCGTCTCCTTCTTTTCATCTCTTTATTCCCCCATTCTTTGTATAATTATTTAATTTAATGGTTCCACCAATTTCCTCTTTTAAGACTTTCATTATCCTTTGTGTCTTTAGTTTATCTCAAAACCCTTCTTCTAAACTAAGTCGATTTTAAATTTTCACACATGTTTCTTCTTTCAAACCCATATGTTTGCAGCATCACAAAATAAATTGTTGGTCTGCAAACTTGAAAGGTATTAATATCCCCCTAGCTTCTTTGGGTGATCTATGAATTTTATTTTCCTTCTCTGTTGATTTAATATCTTATGTTATTGGCATTTGATTTTCCTATGTTGTGGTTTTGAGACAATGTTGTGAGATAATCATGCCATCTCTGATGCAATTCAAGTTAAAAGCCATTAAGGTGTGCACTTTATATGCTTGATATTGAAGAACAATACAACAAAGTGTTTGGCCTCAATTTAACATGTGATAAAAGACAAATCATATTATATATTTTACTCTCTAATTTTCTATATATATATATATATATATATAAAACTATTATTATATTTATAACAAGAAAATATATTTTTTCCCACCCAGTTTAGTAAGGACAATAAGAAAATCTATTTGTGTTTCTTCGTTCATAGGTTTGTAACAGCAAGATCAATATTACGTACTTCTCCATCTACCAAAGGGAATCTTATAATTCTAAATATTCCCTCAAAGTAAGAGTACACCTTACTAATTATAAATATTTGGTAAGTTGTCAGAATACAACTTACTATTGTGAATATTTGATAAATCGGAGCTTAAATTTGAGACGGGAGCAATAAATGTTAGTTGTTCTTGAGTTTTATTTACCTAGAAAGTAGTCTTGCTTGCGCTTAAAGGGCAACACTAATAAGGAGAAGATCCATGTAATGTTTTAAGTTGCACGTAATCATTTGGAAAAATTCAAATTGTGGACTTTATATTTCAAGGATGCATATGTTAAGCTTTGTTTCTGTAATCATCCGATCTCTATGTAGTTGTAGATAAAAATTTGTTAAGAGACACTGTTGAAGGCACTGTAGGATTGTTGGGATTTTATATAACTGGAATTTTATATATGAAGACTTTTACAACTTTATCTTAAGTTTTCTATTTTGTTTTTCTTCTTTTTTGGGTGGATGAAGTAAGGATTTATGATAATAATTTAGTCACAGTTCACCTTCAATATTTATTTTTGAATGGTTTATATTTTTCTTCATTTGAAAGTAGTCTCTCTTCTTCATTTAGTGAGCCACCTTTCAGTTTGTAAGTTGAAATGTAAATTTCATTGCATTTATCATTTTTTTCCCTTTAAATTGTTTACATATTTTCTATTGTATGTGGGGGCTATGATATTCTTATTTGTATTAATTACATTCCTACATTCTATTGGGTTGTAAAATGCACTACTTTTCATCCAATTTTATATTCAACGGTTTATTCTTTAGCTACATTAGTTATCATAAAGTCGAATTTTAAGTTGCAATTTTGTAATGTTGGTAAACATGGTTGCATGTTTATGTAATCTGAGCAAGAGGAAATTTGATTGTATCTCAATCCAACTTTGTATCCTGAAAATATAAGGAGCAAATTAAATTGCTTCTTTATCTTAGTACGTGGCTGCTTAAGCTTTACATAAAACTAATACAATCATTCCTATTATATATGATGTTAGCCATGTCTATCACTATATCAGATTCCTGCCCATATTAAATAAATTTATTTCATGCTGTAATTAATGATAAATGCTCAATGTATATGGTAAGCAATTGCTCTATTTATCCTTAAGCTACTTCTTGCAAGTTTTATGCATCTATCGACCAAATTTTTTTTGTACAAATTCATAACTATGGACCGTGTATATATATAGTTGATTTATACTTATGCTCCCGAGTACGAGGCTTTGAAATTGTGTTGATGTTTTCCTCTTTCTTCTTTTTAAAAGCTTACGACTATTTGGTGAGACTATCCATTTTATGAGACCAAAAAAATAAATATAGTACTAGTAATGTTTATTTATGTGTGTTATTTGAATTAATAACTTTGTCGTTGTAATTGGTTTGGCAGGTGCATACCATGAAGAAGGAAACCCTTCATGGGAGAGGTGATAGATTTGAGAATTAGCAAGTTTCTTTATTCATTTTCAATTCTTTCATAAATTTTAACTTGCACGAGTTCCAATATTTTTTTAATACTTTTTCTTCTCACTGCAGTAGTGACAATTACCATTCACATATTTTAGTGGAATATTCTATAATTAGACATCTTGATGTTTATTAACCTTATCATCAATCGTATTTTCTATCAAGTTCTTGAGAATGTAAAGTTGCAATGGTGTAGTCTAGGGTCAATTTTAGGACTTTGGTAGTCTAAGTTTTGGAAGAATTTATTTTTTTGTTACTCAGTTATTAACAATAATTATCTAATAACTAATATATAAAACAGAAGAATTTCACCACATTTTGAAATAAATCCAACAGAAGAAAAAAAAACTTTTCCAAGTTTTATACTTGAAAATTATCAATAATATTATAATACGCCCATGCATATATCGTGTGGGCTGCATTCTAGTTACTTTATAAATATAATGGAATTCGGTATTCAATCCGTAAATATCATAATCCATAATTAAAAGCCTTTACTCATCGCTACTATTATATTATACTTTAAAAAAACGTAATTGAAAAGAAAATTTATATTTAACCTATATAATTCAATCATTTAGAATTGATGGTATTAGAGATTTACCGGAATTAAAAAAAACATGATTTTTAAGTCCATTTAAACAATGGAATTCCAAAATCATGCTCGAATTCTAATTCTGTAGCGTGGTATTGGGGGTTGCCAAACGCACCCTTATATTTAACTCGACTATGTAATGAATTTTATATGATATATAATAAATATTTATTTATTTTGCCTTCCAAGATGACTTCATTATAAATACATAAAAATCACGTATATGAAATGATGTTTCTTCTAGGAATGTTCACGTTTTTGTCTTCTCTTAATTTTGTAAATATTTTATGTCAATGATTTAATGGGTTTGTGTGTGACATCAAAGTAAGTTCACAATATTAATGAATTTTTATTATTTACTACGTTAAAATGAATGATTCGGAATATATGTGAAAATTCACTTATAACTCTTAGGGGGGGTATATTTAATTAGGATTTTAAAAAATTATTTTGCGATAAATAAATTTTGTGGTATTCAATTAAGACTTTTAAATAATCTAAATAAGTCTTGTGGTATTCAATCAGGACTATTCGGATATTTTAAAAAGGGTGTCTAAATCTAGTAGTATTGAATCAGGACTTTAAACAAGTAACAAAAAAGTCTTTTGGTATTCAAAAACTTGCTAATTTCAATGGATTTTTTTAAAATTAGGAATTTGTGTGACTTTGTAGTGGAAAGTATAAATACCAAACCCTATAAAGAATCTCACCTTAACCCATGAGACTTTTCACGTGAGATTTTTGTTTTTTGCTAGAGATTTACCAATTCTTTCATCTTTCTTCTCTACATTTACCTCTTCCTTTCACCCATTTTCCTTCTCAACTTCACTAATACTTCTGTTTATGAAATGGTTATGTATATATCATATCTCTCTCTCTCTATATATATATATACATATATGTATGTATGTGTACATTTTCATATTTTTTGAGATTTGAACTATTTTTATGTATTTCAATTTATTTTTTCCCTTTAGTATCTTCTTGCCATTGAAGATTGGGGCCTTTCAATTGAACCCCATTTTGAAGATTGCTTGCATAATTTTATTGATTTTTTAAATAAATTTCATTGATGGGCATAAACACCAAAATCGACATTCTTTGCCTTTCACAAGAATCATAATGTTTATTAACTTTTTTTTGCTTCTTTTATTAAAAAATGGTAGCGGGTTTTATAGAACCTTTGGTAAGGAAAAATTCCACCATCATTTGGAAAGCTTGGATTGTAGAGATTGATGCTGGAGAATTCGTGCTTCATTAAACTAAACATTACTCATCATAAAATTTCTAATGATATAATCTTTAAAATCCAAACATAAAAAATCCCGAGTATAAAAAATCTTTTAAAAAAATCTTATAAGTCATTACATTCTTAATAGTCTTTTAAAATCCACTAAACTAAATTATCCATAAATAATCTTTTAAAATCTCAGTTGAATACACCCCCCTTAATTTAATATTTCATTTACCTCAAATTGATAGTTAAACTTTTCTGTTTGAAATATTAAAATTGATAGTCTTTATTTTGCACATAATTAATGTACCAAATCATACTGTTACGAAATAGAAATTGAAGAGGAATTATGAATTGTATTGATATTCTTGATGATTACAATGTACAATGAAGAGGGATATATATACTAGAGGAGCTAGGCTACAATTAGGTAACATATTACAATTAGGTAACATACAATTTGGTAACTTATAATTAGGAACCGTAATATATTCTAACACCCCCCCCCCCTCAAACTCAAGGTGGTAAGTGAGAGACCAGCTGGAGTTTGGAAATCAGAGCTTGGAAACGACTAGGCTGGTGGGCTTTGGCGAAGAGATCTGCAGGCTGGTCATCAGAAGTTACAGACATAAGACGTATGTAGAGGCTGCGAATATGCTGGCGAATAAAGTGACAATCAATCTCAATGTGTTTGGTTCGTTCATGAAAAACGTCATTGTGGCTGATTTGGATGGCACTGCAGTTGTCACAATAGAGAGTAGTGGGAGAGTCCTGAGGAGCACCGAGTTCATCAAGGAGTCGTCGAAGCCATATAAGTTCTTGTGAAGTATCAGCCAGGGCACGGTATTCAGCCTCAGTACTTGATCGGGAAACGACAGACTGTTTCTTGCTACGCCAAGTAAGAAGAGAGTCCCCAAGGAAAAAACAGTAACCAGTAATAGACTGACGATCTGTAGGGTCACCAGCCCAATCTGTATCAGAGTAAGCGCGTAACACAAGAGATGATCTCGAAGAATAGTGAAGCCCGTAAAACATTGTCCCTTTGAGATAACGAAGAATGCGAAGGACAGCATCAAAGTGAGTAGAACGTGGAGCAGACATAAACTGACTGACAACATGAACAGCATAAGCAATATCTGGGCGCGTGACAGTAAGGTAAACCAAACTGCCAACTAACTGTCGGTATAGAGTGCCATCAGAGAGAGGAGTACCATCAAACGGAGTAAGTCTGACATTGGTGTCCAATGGAGTAGATGCAGTTTTACTGTCAGTGAGGCCAGCACGAGCCAGAACATCAGACGTGTATTTCACCTGGGACAAATAGTAACCCGTCGAGTAAAAAAGAACTTCAAGCCCTAAAAAATAGTTGAGTCGACCAAGGTCCTTCATCTCAAAGAACTGACTGAGAGACTTTTTGAGATTCGAGATACCAGAAAGATCATCGCCAGTAATTATCATATCATCCACATAGAGGAGAAGAAGAATAATCCCAGAATCTGTCTTTCGAATAAAGAGGCCTGAGTCTGAAGTACCGGAGGAGTAACCAAGCTTCGTGATAGTGGAGCTAAATTTTGCGAACCAAGCTCGAGGGGCTTGCTTGAGCCCATATAAGGCACGGCGAAGCTTGCAGACCTGAGTAGATTGGTGCGAATAACCGGGAGGGGGTTTCATATAGACTTCTTCTGTGAGATCCCCATTAAGAAAGGCATTCTTGACATCCATCTGAAAAAGATCCTATTTGCGAACAGCAGCAATAGCAATAAGACTGCGAATAGATGTCATGCGAGCGACAGGAGCGAAAGTTTCTTCATAATCTATACCATACTCCTGATTAAACCCCTTGGCTACAAGACGAGCTTTGTAACGATCAATTGAACCGTCAGATCGTGTCTTGATTTTATATACCCATTTACACCCAACTGCAGACTTTCCAGGAGGAAGATTCACTAGATCCCAGGTATGAGCTTTATCTAAAGCTTGCAGTTCTTCTGTCATAGCTTGCTGCCAAAGTGGATTAGTACTGGCTTCCTTATAAGAGGAAGGTTCATAGTGAGAAATCATGGTAGAGTAACAATGGTAGTCACGAAGATAGTGAGGAAGCTCTTTTACCCGAGTGGACTGTCGTTGTGGCTGAGGTATGATAGGATCAGCAGGCGAGACATCATCATTGGGAGGGACCGTTTGTTGAGGCTCGTCAGAATGAATAATATCAGATGAGGATGGGGTAAACAATTCAGCAGACGGTGGAACAAGTGGTTGAGGTGGTGGTGGTGGTGGTGGGGGGGGGGACTTCTGGAGTAGGATGCGGTGTGGAGACTGAGTGAGGTGGAAGTGTGGTTTTTGGGTCAGGTTCAGGTGGTGATGTGATAACTGGAGTCTCTAATTCAGGGGTGGAAAGATCAAGGGAAGAATGAGTGAAGAATGGAAGTAGAGGTTCTTCAAGAACATAAAATTTGGAGAGAGATGAGAACATTTTATGTTCCCAAAAGACAACATGACGAGAAATTCGTAGGCGTTTAGAGACAGGATCCCAACACCTATAACCTTTGTGTTCTATTCCATACCCCAAGAAGCAACAAAGACGAGCACGGGGTTCCAATTTAGAATGTTCATGAGGCTGGAGTAACACAAAACAAGCACAACCGAAGACTCGTAAGAAATTATAATTAGGAGAGGTACCATGAAGTCTCTCATATGGAGACTGATGCTGAAGGAAGGGAACAGGTATACGATTGATAGTGTAAATAGCGGTAAGTGCTGCTTCCCCCCAAAATCGTTCAGGGCAACTACTAGAGATAAGAAGAGTGCGAACAGTATCAAGAATATGTCTATGCTTACGTTCAGCACGACCATTTTGCTGAGATGTACCTGGACAAGAATATTGAGAAATAGTGCCCTGTTCACGAAGAAATTTAAGAAATGATGTTGCCTTGTATTCCATGGCATTATTAGCACGAAAAATCTTTATTGGACGATAAAATTGAGTTTGAATCATACGAGCAAAATTATAGTAAATTTGGGCTAATTCAGAACGATTTTTCATAAGATAGATCCAAGTAAAACGAGAATAATCATCCAAAAAGATAACAAAATATTTTGAACCTCCCATGGTAGAATGTGGAGATGGTCCCCAAACATCAGAGTGAATAAGATCAAATGGTGCTGAAGAAATAGAATCATTTTTATTAAAACATAATGCAGGTTGTTTTCCAAGTTGACAAGATAGACACGACAATTTTTCAGACTTTATTGACCCTAACTGACCAGATGACACAATAGAACGAAGACGATCAAAAGACACATGTCCTAAACGAGAATGCCATAACTCAAACGAAGAAACAGGTGGTGTGGATGCAGTAGTAGTCGGTGTGGATGCAACGATAGGAGTAGGTGAGGTACGAAGGTGTATGAGCTCAAACATGCGGCCAACTTTACGGCCTATCCCAATAATTTGTCTCGTCTGAGGATCCTGCACATGACAACCAGAAGAAGAAAATATAACATTCAGCCCAAGGTCACATAGTTGACCAACAAAAATAAGGTTGATAGTCAATTTTGGAATATGGAATGTAGCAGGTAAAGAGAGGCTAGGTGTAGTAACCGTCCCAACATGATTAACAGATAACTGAGAACCATCAGCAGTTTTAATGGTGGGTGTATGAGAATTATAACTTTTAGATGTGAAAATAGCAGGATCAGAAGTCATATGATTGCAGCAGCCAGAGTCAAAGAACCAAGATGTACCTGTGGTGGTAGCCATAGCAGAACCAGAAGAGGATGTAACCTGTTTAAGAAGAGCTATGATGTCAGCTAGAGTCACAGGTGCAATAGAAATGTCTGCCTCAGAGGAATTAGTAGTGGCAGAGGTGATGGTGCTGGAAGATGATCTAGAGGAGGATCTCCTGGATGGGTTCTTGTAACAATCGGCTTGAAAGTGACCTGGTCCCACCTTTTTGCAAAAGAAACACGTCCTAATTGGACACTTTATTAGCATATGGGTGGTGGCATGACAGTATGCACATTCTCGAGAAGACAAGTTTTTGGTAGGTTTCGAGCTTTGAACGGCTAAAACAGCATGAGAATTGTGGGCCCGAGTGGCGAACCGAGTTTCTTCAGAGAGAAGCTCTGTTATGACCTCATCAAGAGACGGTAAAGGATTACGATGGAGTAGAGTAGCCCGAACTAGTTCGAATTTATCGTGAAGTCCCATTAGAAGAGTGATAACACGTTGGTTATCTCGGTATGTTTCAAATTTTTCTGTATCATGCTCACAAAAAGTAGGTTCGGATTGGGCTAGCTGATCCCAAATAGCTTGAAGGTCGGATAAATAATCATCAATCGATTGCTCGGGTTGTTGAGTTTTAGAATGTAAAGCAGTAAGCAACTGGTACTGATGAGAGAGATCCTTTGGGGTGTACCTAGATTTTAGAAAATCCCAGACTTCCTTCCCGGTGGTAAAACGACCAATTTGCTGCCTTATACGAGAGATAGAGGTATTCCGAACCCATGTGATAATATCACCATTTTTGCTTTCCCAATCATCAAGTCGATCATTGAACTTATCGTCGGTTTCATCGGTTTTCTTCGTTGGCTTAAGGACTTCCCCAGTAACAATTCGCCAGGACTTACGAGACTTCAGAAAACTGGTCATGGCTTGGGACCATTGAACATAGTTGGTGCCATTGAGAACGAGAGAAATCGGACGCGAAAACTCGTGCTTTTCCATTGAGAAACGTGAAAGATAACACAGTATCCGTAAAAAATAATCTGATTCTGAGAAATCTGAGGCCAGAAACGGATCCGGAGCAGTTGATTTAGTGGGGAACCGGTCTTAGAGTGAAAAAAACCGGGTTAGATATAGGTGAACCGGTCAAGGGAGTAAAAAACCGGTTTAAAAAAAACCGGTTTAGGGTTTTTAGGGCAGTGGCGCGTGGATCTTGGCGGCGCGACTGGGAGATGTTCCAGAGGCGCGTGGGGGCGCGTGTGAACTCCGATAGGGGTGATTTCGATGGCGTTGGGTCCGTATTGAAGAGACGAAGGTTTTGATATATTATATGGGTGGTTTAGGGTTCGGTATCGAAGTGGCGATTGATCAAGAAAGGAGGGTGTGCCTGGATCTGGGAGGCGCAACTGGGCGATGTTCCAGCGGCGCGTGTGGGCGCGTTTAAACTCCGATCGGGGTGAATTTGACGGCGTTTGGTTCGTATTGAAGAGACGAAGGTTTTGGTATATTATTTTGGTGGTTTGGGGTTTTGTATCGAGGTGGCGAGAGAGGAGAATAATGATTGATAGTGTTTGGAGGCAAGGATTGGTTCTAGAGGAGGATGTTTCCCTCTGATACCATGTTACGAAATAGAAATTGAAGAAGAATTATGAATTGTATTGATATTCTTGATGATTATAATGTACAATGAAGAGGGATATATATACTAGAAGAGCTAGGCTACAATTAGGTAACATACAATTTGGTAACTTATAATTAGGAACCGTAATATATTCTAACACATACAATGATAAATAAATTATATTTTATTGTTAATTAAGTTGAAATTAATATTTTCTTTCTTAAAAGTATCAAAGTTAAAGTGGAACTATTAATTAGAATGACTAAATAGCCTAGTTAGGAAAGACGTTCATCCGAATATGAGGAAGTCCCGCATTTGAGTCTCACCAGAGGAGGGGATGGAGTTTTACTTATTGTAGTTGAAAGGGAGTGACCTTCATTTTATTTTTTTTTAAAAAGCAAATAAATAAAAAGTGAAACTATTAATTTAAATACGGCAAAAACACTTTTGTCAAACATTAAATTTCTTCGTACACAACATACACCTTAAGATATTGTACCCCACACTATGTTTCCACATATCATTTTTCCTCTCATGAACTTTTTTAAAATATAAAAACATCGTAACTTGAAATCCAAATGTTGAAGTTTTGTAAAATTCACTTCAGAATGTGACTCTCATGATGCTTTTGCAAACTTTTTTTAAAAAGGAGAATATTATATACACTCTTGATTTGTAGTCAGGATATCATAGTAGCCACATTATATTTTGTATCATTAATGATCAAGACCACTACAAGGGATATCCAAAATTTTAAACACCGAATCGATGGCTTGTTGTTGAACTTGGACATTCGATTCAGTAACGTTCCACTAACTTGACTTAAACAGCAACCTTTGGTTGAATTTTTATTTCTAACTCGATAAACTGTCACCGAATGTGAACCTTCAAGTCAGTAACTTGCCACCAACTTGTATTTTATATAATTGGGCAACCAACTTCTAATTTTATAGTCACAACACCAACTAATTTTGTATTGTTTTAACTACAAATTATAGGTGTATATAATATCACCCTTTTAAAAATATCGTGATAAATATAAATCGTGTCATTTGTAAAATGTTGTGTCGGAAAGTTTTGTAACATTTTGTTTAAATGTCATAACTTTCACAATATTTGTTGGTAGTTGTTAGTAATTTTTACACTTTCGATAAACATTGCTGATTTTGCATTATTTTTTGAAAAACGTTAGTAAACATTTAGTCAAATGTACATAAACAAAATCCAATGCAACTATATAATTAGGTATAAATCTAAAAGAAATTATACCATGTGATATTTAATGACATACTCCATGCATTGTGCAACATTAATTATATCAAATATTACACAAGAGTTCGGAAAATATCATTAAAAAACACGTTATCATTGTTTGGTTAACGATGTGCTTTGATTGTATATAAAGTCTTAAATCGTCTCATCTTTTAGGCTGCTCCCAATTTCAAATTGTGATTGCATATACAAACTTGTAACTCCTCACATTTTTTAGAACTATTCTCTTTTGCTTAGTTATCAAATTTATTTATTTTACCGTGTCATCTTATAAATATATTTCTTATCTTTACATAGTACAATAACTAACTCAAAAATATTTATATCTGTATTATTTTACAAATGTAAGACCAATTTTAACAGTCACATGTTAAAATTTTAAAATGCCCATTTTATTTTCTTAAAATGTTAATCTTTGCCCTTAAACAAATTATACTTATAACTTTTTTTTTTTTTTGAACAAAATTATACTTATAACTAACCAATAGACTATTTATTATTGTTGTCATTTTTTTAAAATAATATAAAATTTAAGAGGGGCAAGTTACAGTGATTCTAATTTGACCCCAGAAAGCCCAAACAAATTGACCCACCAATAACCAGCCCAAAAGTACAAATAGACACCTAACAAAAAAGAACAGAAAAACTATCCAAACAACCGAACATATGGTTTCCTTTTCTTTGTCCATTAAAATAATTTGCACGAGACCCACGGAGTTTCATTTTTCTTCATTCTCTCTCTGTGTATGCGTCAGAGACAGAGAGAGAGGCTTTCTCAAATTCAATTCAAAGGCAAATTTATCCTTTCAAATTGTTGACTAATTGTTGTTTTAACTCCTTTCCCCTTTCAAAGTAATTCTCCATTGACACTCCCATAAACTCAAATTATTTCAATGGCTTCCTCTCATTTTCTCTGTGGTCAACACTTATACAGTTCCTCCCATGGTAGAACCAAAATCAGCTCTTTCAAGAAAGGGGGTTTGTTTCAATCTTCTTCTTGTAGGCCAAATGGGTCATTTTCTTTTGATAAGAAAACCCAATATCAAAGAACCCAATTGGTCAAATCCATGGCTGCTGATTCAAAAACTGGAAAAAAACAAGTAGAGGTACTCTTTCTTTTTTTAGTTATTTCAATTCAAAATGTTTAAAGCTCTTTGAGTGGGTGTTTATTGAAAATTGTGATTTTTTTGATTATATGTTTTGGTGGGTTTGTTTAGATAGTGTATGATCCTGATGAAAAGATGAATAGCTTAGCTGATGAAGTAGATAAGAATGCTGGACTTTCAAGACTCAGTTTGTTTTCTCCTTGTAAGGTAATTTAAGCCTGCTCTGTATGTATTAGGCTCCATTCACTACTGGGCTAGTATTTTTTTATAATTTTTTTTCTTGGGCATTTAAGATTCAATTCCTGAATTTGAAAAAAATTAGGATGCGGGGCCTCAACTTTGTTTTGAAAGGATGCTGTCCATAAAAATACTCTTTTTTTTATCTATCTCTCTCGAGAACTCAGATATTATGCGGTGGATACTAAGATACTAGTATTTCTCGGTACAATAACTAATTTTCTTGGCGCCTATATGATGTATCTATGCCTAGAGATACTAGAGATACCAAAAAAGAGGGTACCTACATGGACCCGCATGCTTTAAAAAAATAGTTTGAAGAATTACATCCTAAAATGTTCGAACTCGGGGACCGGGATCTAATTTTTTTTTTTTTTTTTTGCTTAATTGTGTTGTATCTAATATCCTATGCGCCGATGCCAGATAAATGTGTTCTTGAGAATAACCAGCAAGAGGGAAGATGGCTTTCATGATTTGGCATCTTTATTCCATGTAAGTGGTTCAAATACGATAATTTGTTGCTTCATATTATGATTTTGAGCTTTCGTTATTATCAATAGTCAATAAAATAGAAAAGAAACTGGTAATTGGATTTGTAGCACAGTGGTAAGTGTTGACTGATATCCAGGAAGGATGGGGCAGTCAAAGGTTCAAATCCCGTCGTTGTATTCGAAAAAAAATACTGAAATACATAATTAGATCTTCTCTGTTTAGTCGCTTCATTATTGGGTTTCCTTCTAAATTTTATTTTTCTTGTAATTGTACTAAAGGTAATTAGCCTAGGAGATAAAATAAAGTTCTCTTTGGCACCATCGAAATCTAAGGATCGTTTGTCAACAAATGTCCCTGGAGTTCCCCTTGATGATAGCAATTTGGTAATGGCATAAACTTATTTCTTCCTCCTAGTTTCCTTTATGTCCTTATATTGTAATATTAACGCATTTTGCGACTCCCTTGTACAGATCATAAAAGCGCTTAATCTTTACCGGAAAAAGACTGGCAGTGACAAGTTCTTTTGGGTAAAACAAAATCTAGAATTTAGGGTGTGCTTGACCAAAAGTTGGAAAATTATTGAAACATTACTAATGTTCATGAGAAGTTGGAAAAGGGATGTGTGATTTTGTGAGTCGTTCTATTACTTTCTCGTTTCAAAATGGAATCCAATTCTTCGCGGGATGGGCTGAAATTTTTTCCATGAAAAATGGAAAAGATGGAGAACACCTGACCAAATAACTCATCTCGTTTTCCATCTTCTCATGAAAACTAGTATAGCTTTCTATAATGTTCCAACATTTTTTAATCAAAGGCACCCTTAATTTTAAAGAATTGGGTGTCTTGGAACTAATTACTTTTTGTTTGGTCTCCATTTTCAATTTCTGTGAGCAGATTCATCTTGATAAAAAGGTGCCTACTGGGGCTGGACTTGGAGGTGGAAGTAGCAATGCCGCCACTGCTCTGTGGGCAGCAAATCAATTCAGCGGTGGTCTTGCCTCTGAAAAAGAACTTCAAGAATGGTCTGGTGAGATTGGTTCGGATGTTCCCTTCTTTTTTTCTCGTGGAGCTGCCTATTGTACTGGTAGAGGTGAGGTATGTTTTTCGGTTAAGCATACAGAGATCAAATTTATTAGTTCCATATTCGCTGTGTCCTCCATATCTCTGCGAGATAGAAATCGAACCCCATGTTATTAAATCCTTATGTGTGCTCCTATTGTTAATTGTTATGGGGTTTTTTGACTTTGCGCCCCATTTTACACGCGAAATTAGACCTGCTTTCATTGTGAGGGATGACAAGTAAAGCTGAATAATTTAAAATCGTTTGGGTATAAAGGGATGGACTAGTAATGTCATAGTCAATACGCGGCTCGGGGCTTTAACAAAAGAATTTCTTTGCCAAAGCATTAAGAATTATATTTTCATTTGGTTCGAGTTTTTGATGTTTTCAAGAATCCTAAATTCGTAAATTTACATGGGGAGTCTCTTATAGTTCATGTCAAGCGTTAGAATCATAAGATGATAGGGCTCAAACTTTGCATGTGAAATTACCATTTTGGATTTCAGGAAACCGCAAAAAATGGAACTAAACGACCACTTGTTGACTAAATTCCATCGCTAAAAGCCAAGTTCTCATGAGGATCTCACTGGACATTTTTTATTCACTGGATATTTTTGATATTGTCTCATATTTCTTGTAGAGTGAAAGGAACTAGCGGACCGGTTTTCCTATTTTGTTGTGGCTAGTTTTATTTTCAAGATGCGCTTGCAGCTCTATCTTTATAGGACTAGTTAAAATTCTATACATTTTCTATTCACTATTTTGTCATGTATCTTGTTAGCAACTGACCAATAGTATCTCATTCTTTGATGATACTTGGTAATCTACGGTGACATAAGTAAAGATAAAATTAGAAATGAACACATATGATATAATATCATGTTGTTTTGACAACAAGGTGTTCCCTTAACTGAGATCACCTAGCTACTGGATTACGCCACTCAAAACCACTACTCAAGTGTAAAAACCAGATGTACTCAAATTACAGATGAAGGCTGACAATCATTAAGTTAATTACTATGAAATTAATATTCTAAGTTTGACCGTCAACAGTCTCGTTCTTCATATATTATTCTATCCCGTCTGATGTAACTGTAGATTTGACACAAATTCCTTGTCATGCTAGATGACTAGTTTCCATGCTAATTGCGAAAAAATTCGATCTATCAGAGAATTCAGACATGGATGTGTGTTAGAAACTTTTGGAAAGAAAAGACTCCCTTCAACTTTTTTATAATGGCCTTGATTACAGAAAATGCATTTATACTAGCTTCGGGGCACACTTTACGTGTGTGTGACAGACTAACATGATACTTTGTAATTCTTCAAATTAAAAATATAGGAAGACATATGGTCCAGTGGTAATTAAATGTGCTCTACAATTCTGCATGCTTAAGGTTATGAGTTCATATCTCTCATTTAGCATTATTTTATAGTAATTTCAGGTGCGAGAAGGGTAACTTGGCAATTTTGTGTACATACCAACCCCCAGATGTGTTCAATATATAATATAGTTGTCACTTTGAATCAATGTCATGTATGCTTGTTAAATAGCATTTTTGTCCTGAAAATTTAATCGAATTATTTTCTGTGTTTAGGTTGTTGAAGATGTAACCCTGCCTATAGGTTTTGATGTTCCAATGGTTCTCATAAAGCCTCCAGAGGCATGCTCCACAGCTGAAGTTTATAGGGTATATATATCTTGAACGTTAATGAATAATATCTTGATTTTGTTTTGATTTAATCAATGAAAGTTCTTGTTTCTGATAAAAAAAAAAATAGAATCTTGATTTTGAGCTTAATTCCTTTTCTCTTATGCAAGTTTCGATTTTTTCAGCGTTTTAGGTTGGATCAAACTAGTAACATTGATCCTCAAACCTTGCTGGAGAAGATCTCATTGAATGGAATTTCGCCAGACGTTTGTGTCAATGATTTGGGTACGGATATCCAAATTTGCTATCATGTTGTATTCCCGATCGGGAATCCATATCCAAATTTGCTATCAACCGGATATCCGTATTCCCGATCCGAAAATTGAAGAATTATTGGCCTCGACATGACTTCAATCAACTTTTTTTGATAGATCAATAATTATATTTATATATGTGCAAGGATACATATGTATACATATATGAATGTATATATATGTTGGATCGGATGACAAACAGATTGGATTGGTAATATCCATATTCTATTTTTTAATCAAAAGACATAATGGATAGAATTGGATTTGGATAACCAGATTAGGGATTTCTCACTATATCCGACTAATTGGATCGGATTCAGATTGGATTGGGATAGAAATCTGATCCCTTGACAAGCCTAATGCTCAACTTGCCTTTTCCTACGTTGCTGCCCCTCTCTCTCTCTCCCTCTAACATGTTTAGTATGTGGTAATTGCAGAACCTCCTGCATTTGAAGTCCTCCCATCTCTTAAAAGATTAAAGCAGCGCATAATTGCTGCAGGCCGTGGAGAATATGATGCTGTTTTCATGTCCGGAAGGTATAAACTAGCCACAGTACAATAATTCTAGATATACTACTCCCTCCGTCTCAAATTGATCTACTCACTTTCCTTTTCGGGATGTCTAAAATTGATCGCCCATTTCTTTTTGGCACGTAATCTATGTAACAAATCTTGCAATAGAAATAAGTTATATTATTGACCATTGTTAGGCTCAAATTAGTGTTTCCTTAAAAAGTAGCAATGTCAAAGTTGGACTACCAATTTGAGATGGAGGGAGCAATTTTTTGTTTTGTTTTTATTTGGCACCATTTAAAGAATTAGTGTCTTGTGTTGTTGGCCTTTTAAACCTATCCTTTCCGCCTTTTTTCCTCCCACGCTTTCTTGAATGATAGTATAGTGTGCTGACATGGACAAGTAACATTCTCAATTTTGTTGTAAAATCTTTGCGATTTGTTTTTGTTTTAATTATTTTTTCATAAGACTTAGTTCACATAGGTGCAAAATTGCCATTATAGAGTAAAGCTAGCTGATGCTTTTTCTATCATAGTAACTTGATTTGCAAAATATAATATATTTGATGCAGTGGAAGCACCATAGTAGGGATCGGTTCTCCAGACCCCCCACAGTTTGTCTATGATGATGAAGATTACAAGGACGTCTTTTTATCAGGTAATCTACTAGTAGTAGTATTTCCATTTTATTGCTCCAGTTTGCTACTGCGAGCTAAAATGTTTAGTTCACTTGTATGAAATATTTATCTAGATGGATGTATGTATGATACAACTTAGTCTAGATCTTTATCCAAAAGACCCTTTTACCAGCGATGGATCTTGGATTGCCAGCCCTCCACCGGACCTCTGAGGTCACTTGCAGTAGTCGACACCGGTGGCTGGTGAGGCATGGTGACTAGGTTAAGATTAACAGGGGTAGATTTGAGCATTAATAAATGCTAATAACTAAAATATATTGTTAAGTGTCCTTGTGACTAAATACATTGTAAAGAAGTACGACACTTGGCAAGGCAAAAAGTTAAGTGTCTTTGTGACTAAAATGCATTGGATGATTGCAAAAAGGCTCCCATAGTCTAGCTATATATATATAGTCGGGGTATCCGACAATCTTATATCATAAAAAATTCCAAGGATAAATTAAGGGTGTGTTTGACTACATGGTATTGTAATTCAATTAGGGTGAAATTTCATAGAATTACAATTTTAAAAAATTGCAATTCCATTGTTTAGCTATTTTATAGATTTCATTTGCAATAGAATTCCAAAATTATTGTTTGGTTCGTTCAGAGAATTCTTTTAAAAGTCCAAATTTTTATGCAGTTTATAATTCCAAATTCATGGCTTAACTCATTAATGCACCCAGTATGATTATCAGATAAATAAAGCCGTTAAGAATATCATTTTCCTTAACTAATACTACTTCGTTTTTTCCTTTTCTTGGGAATGCAGAAGCGAGCTTCATCACTCGCGCAGAAAATGAGTGGTATACTGAACCATTCTCAACCAATAACGCGTCTGCTCCTTCTGGCCTTTCTTATGCTACTGAGTGAGAGACTAGTCATCCGCCCTCCTCTTGTAAACGCCGTGCTATGTCCATCGTCCAACTTCGATAATGTGTTAATTGGTTGAACTCTAAAAGCATTATTTGGTTTTCGTATCATTGTAGTAATATCCATAAAGTATATTTCTCTCTTAATTGAGGAGTGTTCGACATTGAGTTTGAATAATAGAAATCCAAAAAGTTAGTGTTACTCTTTTCTACTAAAGCAAGTTTTCGTTCATTTTAAGAGCAATGACCAATGTGCTGCTGCTGCTGCTGTGTTTTCTTATTACCGAGAGTGTCAAAAAATTCAAATCATTCTTTATTTGTGTAGGGCCCTTCCGTCAAACTATCATTCCTACTTCTATAAGGCCCTTCCTTCTGCTAACTTGGACAAAAAGATCATACGTTCTTTGCACCCGACGCCCTTGGAGGCTAAAACTGTCAAATAGTTGGGAAGATAAAGTTGTGTGCATTTGTTGGTATATATATACTTCAGAGAGATGGAGAGAAGCAGCACGGGAGTTGGGGGCTTCGGCATCAAGTTTGGTAGTGGTCATAACGAAATGCTGGCTTGATTATGATATATTTAGGAACCCAAATTAACAAGGTAGGGCTTCGGCATTAAGTTTGGCAGTGGTCTAGGAACCTAAATTAACAAGGTAGGGCTTCGGCATCAAGTTTGGTAGTGGTCATAACGAAATGCTGGCTTGATTATGATACATTTAGGAACCTAAATTAACAAGGTAATACAACCATGGTGGAAATCAGGGATCTTGATGAACAAGGTATTGTGGCAGTGGCGGAATCATGCATAATCTCTATGCACACCTCTCTCTCTCTCTCAATGTATGTCGTGTGCAAAGCACATGTGCAACAGAGATCGTAACAGAAGGGCTTTATTGAAACTGGGATGATAGCTCAAGGGCTTCTTTAGTGATAAATAAAGTTTCAGGACCTTTTTGAAACAAAAAGTTTAACGGCCGTTTAAGTCTTGATATCATTTCTGCAATGTCCAACAGGACTTCACCTCGTCCGTATTACAGGAACCATGAGATTCTATTTCTAACTTTCAAGACTTTAAATTTTGCTTACGCAATAGGATCACTTGAATGAAAATACATGGTGTGATCCAAATTGCTTAATATCCTCAATCGGTGTAATGTATTTAATGTATCTTAAAGGCACATGTTAAGAACTAAAAAATAAGAATCGCGTTCCAACAAGCATCGATATGGCACTAATGCAGTCGTACTTTCTATTTGTGGGATGCTTATCAATTGCCTTAACGGCATTTAATATAGAAAGACAGAAAATTTGGAAGAAAAATGCGTGCACCATTCCCATTTTCACACCCAAAATAAATTAAAAAAAGAAGGAAGAAAAAGATAAATAACAGAGCAGCAGAGAGGTAGAGAAAAACAGAGTAAAGCAAAGGATTCTGATGCTATTTCCACTATTTTTGACCACTAACAATCATCAAAAGGGGCAGAGCATCACACACAACCAACACAAACATCAAACCCAAACAGCAGTTCTAGTCTTCTTTTTTTCCCTTCATTTTTTAACTATTTTTTTCCTCTCATTTTATTCTTTTTTCCAACTCTCCTCTCCACATGATATAAACTCTACAGAGAGGGAGAAGAAACGAACTGTCTGGGCAAACTAAAAATGTCTTTCTCTTCAAAGGGAGAAGTCCACTCGTGTGAGCCCCCATCAGTTAGTATTGGTCTCATTGTACTAGACTTAACCCTCAGGCCCGAGGACGAGTACGATTCATACATCTGACTGTCACTCTGCATAAAAGAGTTAACGCCATGTTGCCACATGGCACCTGGCCTAGGGCTAGAGCTAGTGGGGCCCCTATCTAAACTCCAGTCTATGTTGGTGTAATCTAAATGGAGCATTGACCCACCCGCATTCCAATCCACAGGAGAAGATGACCCAGATGACCCATTTGAGCCCAACCCAGAAAAAAGCCCAAGTGATGAAGCTGCAGCCAGTGGCGGGGACGTACCCGACCTATTCCACGTGCCATTATTCAACCTGCTGCTGCTTGTTCCTGTAGGATCCAACGACCCATTGCTCAACAGATACTGTTGTTGCTGTTGTTGGAAATGAAGTTGATTATATAATTGATGATTACTACTTGTAGTATTGATTGGGCCGAGGCTTTTCGTGCTAGGAGGAATATGTGGGCCCAATCCATTAATGGATTTTGTTGCTTCAAAATTATTATTGGGCTGCCAACCTGCCGCTGTCCCCGGTGGAGACGAGCCTAGACTTGTAGTAGGGTGCACTGGCTTTGCATTGGCGGATTGGGGACGCTGCATCACTATAATCGGCTCCCTTACAGATCCGAGCTGAAGGTTCTTCAGTTCATTTCCCACAGAAACGTATCGGGTTTCCATCTTGGATGATGTTGGTGGAGGGGAGGGCTGCAAAGGTGACGCCAATGAGTAGTTAACTGAAGGAGGTTGATTCGATCCTGCAGCAACCGGCCACCTTTTCTCAGTCGGCACTGCAACATGTTGCGGTTTAGCCCACTCTGACTTGGCTGGTTGACTCTTCTTCAGTGACTGCATATTTTTGCTACTACCAGGTTCCACGGACGATGATCCTGCTGTAACCGCAGCAACTTTTGCATAATTGAATTCTTTCTCCTCCCTTCTCTGTTGTATCGTGGTAGATGAAGAGGGTTTCTGTTGTGCCCTAGATGATGATGAATTCTGACTAACGGGTACCGACATCTTACTGGTGTTGCTGGCGGTTGGAGGGTCACCAGTTTCTTCTGGCTTGGGCGGGGCAGAGGGTGGGTCCTGCTTCTGAACCCTCAAGCTTTCTGCCGCCTTGTCAAGATCCCCCTCGCACGCAACTACAGCTCTTTCGATATCCATCTTGGAGCATTTGAACCTAGTTTCCATCTCTGCAATCTGAGCAAGCTCCTCGGATATGTCGATTTTCAAATTCCCACCAGCATCAAGGTTATTATGTTCCTTGTGCTCTTCTGATTCTTCACCTCCTTCAAACAACCACGCCACCGATTCCTCGACCTTGCCTTCGTTCAAAATAAGTGCCATTGTTGCCCTTTCGGAAGAGAATCCCATTGTCACTAACTGTTGAGCAAGCGCTTCGAGCTTCCTCGACATTAAATAGCCGCTACACCGCTCATGCAACTCTTGGGCCCGCCTCTCTTTCTGACGCTGGTGCTTCTTCTCGTTCTTTTGACGGATTTTTTCCCGTTTGTCATTGTCAGCTCCTCCTGGTATTGGATCATGACGGAGAGGGAGATGGGCTGTTTTATCTCTGTGGTCTTCGGATTCACCGGACCAGCTATCATTGTTGGAGACAGAATCGTACTCGACCCCCCCGGCCCCACTATGATCGTCGGTCTCGTCTATGTTCCTGAAACGGCCATTAGCGTAAAGAGCTGGAGCAGAAGAAACTGGAGCCGTCTCAAGTGTATGGAATGTTCCTAAAAGTGGATTGTAACCACTTGTGGGAATACCACCGACCGCATTACCATTATTCCCAGAAGGCTTAGAAGAGGCCTTCTGTTGTGATTCTTTGCCAGGTCTTTTGTCCTTGGACTTGGATTTGGATGCTGGCGACATTTGCTTGACTGATGATACTTGCCAAAATATTCCTGTGATTCAAAAAATTAATTTTTTTCAGTTTTTAAATCAGGCACTACAGAAATGTTTAAGATAATAAAATTTACATATTTTAAATTTTTAGGCAAATAATTAAGTTTCTCACAATAACACCAAGATATAAACAATATACGCTTACCATGCCCTGTCTCTTGAGATGCTTATAGACGACCCGGGGGTGGGGAGAGAAGAAGGTTATAAAGAGAACAGCATTTGGATGTCAAAAAAATTAAGGTCTCTAACTATGAAGGGGGAGGATTTCCATGTGCTTTTTTTTTTTTGGACCTAATAGAGCACAAATCCCTAACAAGAACGCAATATTAATGAAATACCATCTTGCTTAATAAGCAGTGGTTAAATGCCCATTCAACTCCGCAGGGTCTCATGCCAGCGTGTGACATACTATGATGCACGGATACTCTCCTAGAGGCTACAAATCCTTCCCGTACGCGTCCGATATGCGATACGTCCCGATACATGGTTGATACGCAAATCAGAGTATCGTTTTTTTTTTTGGTTAGTTCCGGTACGTCCAGACAAGTTTAATCCCCTTTTTTTTGTAAACTTTAAAAATTAAAAAATGGTCAAAGTAAAATAACTTAAAATATTGAGGCTTTAAATAAAGAAAAAAGAAAAAGAAACTTAGTCTATTGAGTCGATTATGTAGTTGAAGATGTTGAAGTGGTTAATGTTGAGTCGACTTAGTGATGTTGAGTCGATTATGATTGTTATCTCTATATTCCCCTTTTGTTTTCTCTTATTCTATGGAACAATTTAGTCAATGTATGCTTTATGTTTTAATGATATGGTTAGTGACAATGATCATGTTGAGTATTTGGATTATTGATGCAATCTAGTTTCATTTTGTTGAATTCTTAAAAATCTATAATGTTTATTGCATATAATATATATAGATATACATAATTAAGAATGTATCCCCAAGTGTTGTATCCTACATTTTGGAAAATTTGCGAATCGCGTATCGTGTCAAAACTCGATTCTCATATTGTGTCCGTGCTTTATAGCTGACATGTGTCAGATACAAACTTCTGACAAGCTGGAACACATGTCCAACACTCCAAAGAGAGTGCCAGAACAAGATTGCCTCACTCAAAACTGTTTGAAAGGAAAGGAAGCTGGAGCCAATTAACTTGTACTGAAGAGCAGCCAAAGGCCATAAACCAATAGAAAAGACCTAAACAGATGTATAATACAAGACATTAAGAAAAAATATAATTTGTATATAGAATGTAAATTTTCTTGTGAGAAGTAAATCATACATCATATAAATAATGATCACGTGTCAATTTAAAGCAATAAATAGTAAAGACTACATGCAGGAAAGTGAATATGTATATAATCGTGTACTAAAGTATCTGTGCATATCTATACCAGTATACTTACACTCCCTCTCATGCTCACTCTCGAAACAATCTCTCTTATCTGACCGCTATTACAAGAAAAAAGTTCCCACTAGATTGTCTGATGGTCGTGTTTTTCAGGAAGGAAGTGCTGTCACCAACCTTGTGCCATCTCTGATGTATAACATGGAAAACTACACATTCAAATATTTGTAACCTAGTTCTAAATTGTTTAACCAAATATCCCAGCAAAATTTGAACCCCCAAAAGGGATATACATGTTTTCTTAGTAAGAAAATTTCTTTGATAAATAAACAAAAAAATATTGGACAAAAGCACACAAAAGATGAAAAGAATGACCAATATACCAATGTCTCATGACAACAATAAGAGAACAAGAAGATCAGATGAATAAAAGATAGCAGCAGAAAACACTGGCAGGGGATATAGGTCCTCGGAAATCCCCTAAACTAGTAGCCATCAATTGGTTCACTAAAATAGAACCAAGTATTGTACAGCATAAAGCCCCCAAGGTCCATTTGATGACACCTAATCCTTCCAAACAATGTTTTAAAAGGCGCTAGGAGGAACTGAGGAAGGCAGACGACAAGAGGGCCCCTAGGTGAATAGGCAGCTGCACATTAGGCGGTTGGTTGTTTATTCACTTTTTAAAAGTATAACGTTTTAACAAATCAAACTTTTCGAAAAGTCATACTAGGTCACTGACCAAACATTCCTTATTATTCAGAACATAACAGAGAAAAATATATAAAAAATCTATTAGTCTTCCCCTACTTGCCACCCTGCTTGCATCACCAAGCCAAGGCAGCATGATGTGCCGCAGACTAGCACCTCCGTGGGGCCTAGTCAGTCCTAGGTGGGAATTTTATAGAACTTCCAAAACAGCAAACTGCAATTCCTCAGTAAAGTAGTTCCATCAAACTCCCATAATTTCTACCGAATTAAGTAAGAGTTCTCTCAATTTGTGAAAACAAGACACTGTCCATGTTTGTAAAAATCTTGTGTGAAGCTGCCTAAAGAAAAAAAGGTGAAGTTAATCCTTTCTGAAAATCCTAAAAAATATCTGCATTTCCACGCCACCGCCACTTTGCAGGCACTCTTGGACGCATGCCCATCAATATTTTTCACATTTCCATACATTAAAAATAATCAAAAACATGTTTGATACTTCCTACATCCCAAATCTAACCAACATACCTTGGATGTGGAGACCCAATGCCATTTTCTACGCGGAAGAAGATATACTTTGCAAGAAAAAAATGTGTTGCTTTGAAAGATAAAAGGAAGTTATCATCTTAACCACATGTATATGTTACTATCTATATCTATATAATTCACACACCCAAAGAGATAATATTCCGTCCTAGTTTATTGTTTACAACAAGTCTTTTATATCAATTACAGCATTTAAAATCTTACATGTTATACCTGCCCGACAAACACACTTTGCGGAAACTTTCAAACACATGACCAATGCTACTTTTCATGTGCCCGTAACCTAAAATAATCTTTAATATTAAACATGTAGCCACTTCTTAGAATCCAAATCAGACCAACAGACCTTATATGTTAAGGTGTAATCCCTTTTCCATACAATATGAATATACTCTCTAGAAAAATCAGACAGTCATGCACACAGAAAGAGAATACTAATCTTCTCAACTAAATGTAAATATACAACAATATCTCTATATATTACACAGTACACACATTCGTATACCTAGATTATTTTCTAATTTTATTGTTTACACCTGCCATGTCTGTTATTATCAATTACTATAACGGACACACTATAAGTTCTCCATTTCCAAAATGGAAGTAGGGGAATTGCCAATCCATTTGTAGAAGGTATCTGACTTTCCATCCCAAACAGAAATTGATAAAAAGTGGGAATCAACAAAATCAAGAGAGACGGAGAAAAGAAGGTATCCTAACTTTCCATGTCATTATGTGTTATAGGAAAGTGGGGCCCCAGGCACCAGCCTAGACTTCCTAGTAATGGGCTTGCTGTAATAATAACTTGCCAAATTTAACTTGTCAAATAAATCAAAAGATAAAATTATCAAATAAATTAAAGGTGAGATTCCAAGAACAAGAACCAAAAGATGTTAAAATGAGAACCAATCCGCAAATTCATGAGGGTTTGTGAATATAATATTAACTTTGGTGAACCAACTCCCGGAATGTGTCTAAAAACAGTATACATGAGGGGGAATCTTTCCATCACCATAGGTTCCCACCCATTAACTTGGGTAAAAGACCTCAAGACCATTTGTATGTGAATCTTCAAAGGGGACAAAATAATCAATATATTACTACTAACTACTTGTAGAAAGACTAACCTTCCTCCCCTAGACAAATACCCTCTGCATAAGTTTGACACTTCCCCATCAAAAGCAACCGAAAAGATATACTATTTGGATTTCCTGTCATCTCGATTTTCTAGGCCTTGTGGGCTGTAGGGGAATCTTACAAGGAGACAAAAAGTAACTAAAATGCCACTACAAGCCACTTTGACTAAGACGTGCATTCCTCTCAGATGTTAAACACCATTGCATTAACGTTTTGAGCACTTTTCCATCACGGGCTGATTGTGGGTCATGAACTAATTTCACATATTTAATTCAAATAGACAAAGCAGAATAATGTCTAATAAATTCCTGATGAATGGTGTCCATCTCTTCTAATCATCCATACGTACGGGCTACGGCTCAACTGAAAACTCTATAGAAAATAATTAGGATTGTTCTAGTTCATAAAACACTAGTCCTAGTCTTCCCCATGTTTAACTTCCTCTTATGAAAAAAAACAAAAAATATAACAATAATCGGATTCAAGTTGTCAAAACACCAATGTACCACTAGTCGTTCAAAAGTAACTTTTCAATAGCAATTACAAACTAAACCCTCAATGCTATAAAGTATATATAGAAACATAATAAGAATATCATACAAACCAGGGAAGGAACTAACAATCCTGTAAATTCGTAAAATCCATTTATATACTGGATATAGTTTATATACTGGAATCAGTGGCACATGCAATGCACGTGCAATGTGATACCTAGTAATTCCTCACATTATGCATAGATTTTAAAAAACAAAAGAAGTACAACAGATTGTATTTGGTCGACTGGCAATAACTCGTGTTTTCATGTTCTAATTCAAACATTACCTTAATGTAATTTTCAAAGCGCGAAGGGTAATTTCGTAATTTACAGACCTAACAAAAGCCCTAACATCCTTCCCATGGATCGCAAACCCGAATTGGCTCTTCACAACCAATCCAACGTTTCCACACTTCAAATCAAATTGCAAACAAGAACAAATAAAAATGAAATCCAATTCAAAAACTCAGATATCTAACAACGATTTTTTGTTCCTCCAAAACATTTCCCTAATTCGAACACAAAATGGAATCCGTAACATCAAGAACAAATAAACCAAACACACAATGATCCTCAATCAAAATACAGTTAGGTTTCAATATTGCATCACTATGTGCCCAAAATTGAAGATCAATCCACAAAGAACCATTTCAAATGGCGAAGAAAACAAAGAGAAAGAACGATTAATATACTGACCTGAAGCGAAAGAGAAGTTGAAAGATTAATACAGAGAAGAGATCGTTGTTTGATTGATTGAAGATAGAAGAGAGATTTAGAGAGAGGGGGGATGAAGAGCGAAGAAAGTCAAAAGAGAGATAGAGATAGGTATTGCGAGGCTGAAACTGAATCGAACGAAATTAGGGTTTCTTTCTCTCTCTACACAAAATAATATGATTTTGATTTTGAGAAAATAAAATAAAAATAAAAGGAATAAATTCGGCAAGTATGCATGGAAAGTAACGGACACTTCAACGCTGTCGTTTTGACCTTTTTTTTTCTTTAGATTTAATTTTTCCTTTTGTCTTATTAAAAATTACATTAAATTTTTATACGCAAGTGATATATGTGCAATACAAATATAAATTAAATATTTAAAAAAGTAAAAAGTGACCTAGCAGTTGAACTAATCTTAATATTCATGTTAGTGAGGTTCGAATTTTATTGCTTACACTAAAATATCAAAAAGAAATATGAATTCAAAGTTCAAAGGGGCAAAATCGGAAATTAAAAAACTTGACACATCTTCATTCCAACAAATTTTCTTCCGACTTTATAAAATAGTAGATTCTTGTTTAGATAAATTCATCTTTTTCTCTAGGAGTGGAATTAGTTCGATAAAAACAAAAACTAACCAAAACGAAAATGAAAAAAAAAATAGTTTTGATTACTCATCTAAATAGGAAAAATCAAAAATACCGAACCTGATGTATTCTTTAGTTTGGTGCTAGTTTTAATGTTTTAAAAATTGAAATACTGAAATTACTTAACTGAATGTAATAATAACTATAATACTGAAATACAGAACAAAAAATACCAAAAATACGAGTAAATAATCAAAGCGACTATATTTTAAGAAGAAAATATATTTATTATACTACACAATATTCTGGCTTCATTAAACTACCTGCTATAACTTTAAAGTTTATTCCTAAAATCTTATTTATATTTTAATATATATAATTTACTTAATGAGTCGTATAAAATATTATAAGATTATTAATATACTTTTAAGTCAAATTCTTAGAGTTTATATTTCATCTGTCCAAGGTTTTTGCATCTTCTAACACTTTTATATCAGTGAACTCGTCATAATTCACATGTAAAGATGAAGATTGAATATTATAGTTCCTATACCAATTTATTATTATTATTATTGCGTTCCTTGCCTTGATGAAAAATAATTCTAAAAGTAAAAGTAAGTATATTCCCAAAAAATTACGTAAATACAGAAAATATTCCAAAAAAAGGCAAAAATAAAAATATAGAAAAACCAAAAATTATGTAAAACCACATGGTTCGATTGGTTTCATATTTTCAAAAATTGAAAACCGCAAATACCAAACATTGAACATCACAATTTTGATCTCAGTACCAATTACGGACTAAACCAACCCTATTCCACCCCTAATTTTATCTTTTACATTTTTTTTTAATAATTTTTTTTTATTTAGTTCTACTGATAAAGATGTGGCCATTCACACGGAGCTCTCATGTTTGAGTCCTCGAGTCTCGTGTTTTCCCCCTTGCCCTCCTCGAACCATTTGGATTTTATCCTATTGCTTGTATTAATGAAAAAAAATTCTTGTACTTTTTATTTAAATATTTATTGAGCGTCTTTATGGAGTGTTTGATACGTTCTAATAACAGGTGGGATAGGGATATCCTTTGTTTAGTGCATTATTAGATGGGATACACAAAGTGATTTTTAATCTAGACTTATCTCCTAGTGAATCGAATAACATAGGATAATATAGTCTCCGTGTTATTGTGTTATCTAGGGGGATGAAGCACTAAAATGACAAACAATTTTACCCTAATTTTTTTTAAAAACCCTAGGTTAATTAATTTTCTTCTATCACCAAAAAATACTATGCACACAATTGGAAAAACAAGTTGCTGTTAACAATAGGAGTGAAGGACTAAATCAAGTGCATAGGACGCTTCGGGAGGGACAGAAAAGGCCGGAAGTGCCTGCCGATCTAGCTGCAATTGGAGTTTACGTTCAAAGGATTTGACAAATCGTTGCATAAGTAGTGTGAAACTGTTGCTTGTAAGTAATCGAGTATGTAAATCTTGTTTTGATTATAGTGAAAGACTATCGGATAGTTCCGAGAATTAGTCATACGCAAGTACAAATATATCATTAGTGTTGTGTGATTGGTTTGATATAATTTCTACATAACACAACAATGATTTTTTAAGTAAAATTGGATTAAACCTAGGGTTTGCTTTCACTTTATCAAATTACATAAAGTTTTCAATAAAAGGCCTAAAATCGACCCAGGATCCATGTTTCTGTAATTGGTATCAAAGGGGTTATCCTTATTTTACTAGAGTTTTGCATTTAGCTCGATTCGTCTAATTGCTTTTGTTTTGCTATTTAATTTTCCTTGCCTGGTGGTTAATTTACTTGTGTAAAGTCTATATTTTAGTTGGCTTTATTTCTTCAACAAAAACACGTTTGCTTGTAAATTTTTTGAGTCATTCGAGATTATATCTGAAGATCTACAAGCAAGCTAAGCTACCGAAGTGATGTATTGAAGATTAATTTAAGAAAGATTCGGTAAGCATTGGCATTGGCATTTGAATTTGATTCATTCTAAGGCAGTTGTTTTCATAAAAGTTTATTTCGAATTGTTTTCAAATTAACTCTATAAAGTTTTCAAAGAATTTTTGAAAAAGACTAATTCGGACCAGTACATGGTTTGGGTGTTGGACCGGTCCGGCTATAGTTGAGGTTTTCCATGGAATTTGATAACCTTGCTAGTGGACCGATACACATTGGTTTTCTTGGACCGGTCCGATAGTAAAAGGTGGACCAGTCCAGCAATAAAAGGTGGACCGGTACATATTGTGCTAATGTGGACCAGTCCGACTATAAATTCTAGGCTAGATATTTTTATCGTAAAATTTTCTTTTTAAAGGTACTTTCCTAATCCAAAAAGGTTTTTGACTCAAGCTTTTTGCTATAAATAAAACCCATTGCCTTGAGTCAAAAATATACTTTTTACATATGTTTTGAGATAGTTTTTTTCACTTTAAAGAAGGATTAAAACCTCAAAACACAAAACCACCTTAAGGCATTTTTATTCATACAAAGCAAGCGTTCTTTTTATAAAAAACAAATCAGATCCCAAAGTGCGTGTGATTCGCAAACGAAGTTGAAGAACGGTGTGATACCGTGGTAAGTAATTCATTGTGAACCTATTTGTGCGATTCGGATATAAGGACTATACACACAAAAGGTGGAGACTTTTGCAGGCGGCTTGTGCGATTCAGGTTTTATAAGTCTGTATGATTTGTGATTAATCGAATTTGTAAACCTTTGTGCATATAGTGGATTGTTGAGAATTTGTCCTACATTGCATGGATACATCGTTAATTCTAGTGTTTGCTTATCTATTTAATTGCTTTATTAATTGTTGCGTATTAGAAAAGATTAAACATGTTTACCAGAATTAAAATTCATAGAATTTTAGGGTTTATTTTTTTATTCAATTAAAATTAATTTTTAAGAATCCAACTGCCAAATAATAAACCTAGGTTTAATTTGTTTAATTCGCATCCACACGTTCTAGCCCTTTCAACTTGATCATGTCTTTTAAGAATAAGATTATTAAAACTAGTAAAATTCATGCATTTAATGGGTCGAACTATAACTTTTGGAAGAATAGGATACGCAAATATATTCAATTTTTAGCTGCTAGAATTTTGCAGCTTGTTCTAGATGGTTTTACAAACTCACGGTTATGACAGATAATGTCACAAGATAAACACCAATAATAGTTAGTCATCCACCAAATTAGATGTGGCTAAGTGGAATTCTCATGGTCTGAAAGGGATAATAAGTCATTTTTCTGAGGAATAATTCAAAAAGATTTCGAATTGTACTACTTCTAAACATGTATGGAGATAGGTTGACCTTAATTTATGAGGGGACTAGCACTGTGAAAAGTTCTAAAATTCAAAGGATCATAACTGATTCTGAAATGATAAAGATAGAAAAATATGCGACTTTTGATACTTTTCCTAGTAGGCTTGAAGAAATTGTAAATTGTCTTTAAAACTTAGGCGAAATCCTTTTTGAATAATGTGTTGTAAAGAAAATTCTACTGTTTTTACTCAATAGGTTTCTTACAAAAATTACTGCCATTGAGGAGAGCAAGAACTAAAATACTCAACGAGAATGAATTGATAGGCTCCCTTCAAACCTTTGAGTCTAGCAGTCTTTCTAAACACAAGACTCAAAAGGTATAACAAACCATTGCTTTTATGATTACAAAAGATAACCATTCTGAATTTAGTGCTAGCTCTATGTCTAATTTTGAGGAAATTCTTAATTTTACGTAAAACTTTAATAGATTCATGTTAAATCCTCAAAACCAGAGTGGTCATGGTTCTGAGGCGAAGTCAGGGAATGGGGGTGTGGTCAAACCTAAAATAAATAGAACTATTTTAAGTGTCAAGGTAGACGTCCTAGAGCTTTTGAGTGCCTTACTAGGATTAGGTAGTTACAGTTAAAGAGTGGTTAAAAATTGAATCAGAATCAAAAGGCTATGGCTACTTTTCAAAACCCAACCACTTTTAGTGATGATGAGGAAAATTCGGACACTTAATTGGAATCACAAAATTTTATTGTTTTTGTCGCAAAAGTTTACTTAGAGGAAGTAAGTTAAAAGCTTTCCAAATATAGCGATTTACATTCTAACGAATGGGAAGCCTTTCCGGATCTTCAAATAGTCTATAACACTCTCTTAGAAGAATGTCAAAACTTTTTGTTATAAATTCAAGACTTTTGTCCAAAACAACATTTTAAAAAAAGAGCTTGCTATTTTAAAAGTGAACAAAGCAAGGTTTAAAAACTCAAAGCCCGAGAAGATCGAACTTCCAAAGAAAATTAGATAATTTGAGGATGAGAAAAAAAATTGTTGGTTTAATTGATTCTTTAGAAGCGGCTAATTTGGAGGATGACGAGAGAACTAAAAGACTAGAAGAACGCAATTGTTATTTAACTCAACAACTTCAAAATGCTTTGACTGTTAAATTTAGTTAGAAACTAACTCAAAGAAACTTGAAAATATGCTTTCAAATCAAAATAGTGGCAAAAACAAAGGACCTTTATTGTTATATTTTAATGTTAAACCGAAATCCAATCCAGTCATTGTGAAGGCCACTGGTAAAAATTCAAGTTTCAATGGTACTAATTCTTCAATGTATATGGCTTTTATTAATAGAACTCCTTAAGTTTCAAAGAAAGCAAAGAACATCTAAAAGGGAAAACAAGTTTTTACTCGAAAAATGTTTTATTCAAAAGTTTTCCATTTGAAAGTTCTTGAAGATCAAGTTATACCTTTTAACGTGTACAATCACATGCTCCCATAACCATTTTGGTGGGAATACTGCGAGATGAGAGGTTACTTGAGAGAGTTTTGTTGGTAATCTTTAAAGCAGATGCCGATGAGTGTTCTAGTTTTGAGTGTAAAGTCTATTTTATAAAGACTACTTTTAGTTAGTTTTATTTCGTAAACAAATACATGTTTCCAATTGTATTGTTAAGTCTGGTATAAAGATTCGATGAAGTCGAGCAACGGAAACCAAGCTTCGTTATCTAGAGGTTCAATTCTACATGCAATGGGATAATAAATAAGCATTTCGATTTAGGTAGACTTGATTAAAATTCCTTAGTGGTGGATTTTTAACTAGTTAATTCAAAAATGTTTTTTATAATCAAGTTTAGTTTTGAAAGAATACTTGGCGTTTTATTGTTTACTTATTTAACTGAGTTAACGTTCGTGAAGGTATTTGAAAGATTGATTGTAGCACAAGTAAATTTTTGGCAAATCTGAACTGAGCAATAGCATACAGTACACATCCATTTACTGCTCATATCGGTATTGGTTTATCCAGGGAAATCCTAAGTGTATAGCCAAGCGTACTAGTATTAAGGTATCATGATGCATACTGGTATGTAAACTGTAGAGTCCTTACTCAAGATTCAGCTAAGCGTACGATGCAAATTGGTACACTAAACTACCGCCACTAAAATTCTTTTAACCTAAAGCACACTTAGTTTTCATTTCTACTTGATGGTATAAATGGGAAACTAAGCGTTTCATTTTGGGGTTTCGTTTTTAATATGTTTTAACATGATTGAGAGTTGTCTTTCAAAATCAAGAGAAAAAACACATTTCATTTTAAAAGAATGAATACTCCACCATCTGAAAGTTTTAGAGGGGCCTAGGCCAATTAACAATTTTATTCCAAACGTGGATTTTCCTTGGTGTGAAGATAATTATAGAACTAATCTTAAATATAATAAATTTTAATTCTTAAAAGCAATTGTTTTTATCTAGCATGCTAAAATAGATATATCAATATAAAGTAGATAAAGAACAATCACATAACACCAGGATTTAACTAGATATTCTTACTTGCGTAGGACTAATCATAGGGACCAATCGACAACAGCCTTCTATGAATAAATGAAGTTGTAAAGACACAGGCACGAACTTATAAGGCTTAACGAGCTGCTATGTTCATATAAACTAATAACTACACAATCATCCATTGTATCATACAATGGTTTGGCAACGACCTTAATATACCCTTCAATGGGTAGCACATCTTGCTTGTTGTACCAATAAAGGCCCCGGTGTTATGACATATACAACACTCTATTCACAGTCCTTATTCGCCATGTTCACGATCCGGTTCCTTAACGGATTTGCCTGCATGTTTCATCAGCCACTTCAATCGCCTCTTATAATATATGCTTGAAAAGGTTTGATTTTGGATCTAAAGTAGTTCTTTGACATAAGAACATTTATGGAATGTCAAACTCTAAACCTTAGCAATGGGGTGTATTGATCTCTAAGGAGGCTGGAGACCTAGCTTTGAATATATAGATATAAAACCCTAGGTCAAATAGCAGCAACTTAAGTTTGTGTAATATGTAAACCCTAAATTTTACGCCTCACGTGCATATCAATATTGTGTACATTTCAGTAGTATAACTGCTCATACCGGTAGGCCAGCCCTCAAAGGATTTTGCCTAATAAATTTGACTTAACATCCTATTAAGTATTCCAACTTATTCCCTTTTAGCATTACTTCATCAGGAAACAACAAACACTTACTATCTAAGGCAAAACACAAATCTAGCATAAAATCAAATTTCAATAAACTCAGTTCAAAATCCATTTTTTTATTTTAAATACAACATCACATGGATTTTGAATCTAAATAGCCACTTACTTGACTTACCTTGATCCCATAGACTACACTTTGATTCTGATTCCTGTTAAGCGTGGCTACCTTCCTCTTGAACATTGTTTCTTTTGTCTTCAATAACACTTAGCAATATTACAATTGGAAAACTTGTTTAGCATCCGAATAAAGCCAACAAAGCACTAAGTCCTCATAAATTTGGACCTTACAATCCTCTACGCTATTACAGACATGACTATTAAATTGGTTCACACATACAGACTCAAGACATGCCTAATTCAAATCTAGCTACATGTGCTTCACTTCTTCAAGGTAATTCCCTATTTCCTGAGATACTAAATCTTCAAGGTTATTTAGAGAAATTAAATTAACAACAATAATCAATAAGTAAGCAATTAATCTCCCCCTCAATATATGAATCCATCACTTTCCCCAATGCAATTGATATAAATCTTTTTACCCCTTTTTGTCATGGAGTAGACAAAGTTATAACAATTAAGCACATTTAGCAATGATACGACGGAGGACGTACAAGACAGTTTAAAAAGCAATCATATAAGAAAGCAGGATAATATGGAAACATTTAGCAAAACGATGGATAAGATAAATAGATATATGCCAAAAAAATACATAATTTTGAGTACAACTAGATAAGTAAATGAACATGTAACTCAAACTATGAAATCCATCATAAAACAACATAAGCACACGTCCAAAAATATATTAGCTTTAGCTAGACAACTAAATAAATAATAATTATGCTCTAATTTCCTAGCTAAGCTACTCGCCGTCATTATGCTTTTTATCATTAGGCTCATTTACCAACCGAACTGAAGGCATGAGCTGGCCTCACCAGCCTGTCTTTCTTGGGGCACCATAACCTCAACATCCTTAGTCTCAAGAAGCAGACCCTCATCTCCACCCATTAAATCAGACTCATAAAACGGTGGAGGTGTGTAACGTCTCGTATTTTGTTTCCGAGCCAACTCTCCTCTTCAGCTCGGTTATAGCTTTATTGCTGTTAGATCGTGAACATTGAGTTTCGAGCCTCTTGTATTTGATCCGACACCTCTAGCATGTCATATTAGATATATTAAGTTTGTAAGATCAATATTTTTATTATTTGGGTGATTTGAATCGAAAATGGGAAGTAATCGCGTATTTTGAACTTTTCGAAAAAGTTAATTTTTGGCAAACTTTGGGAGGTTATAACTTTTTCATCTGAGGTTCAAATGACTCCCTGTTTGCAACCATGTCTTTATCTCAATACCCTCTACAACTTTCATGTTTTAACCAAAAGCTAAATCACACTCCTCAGTGGTCGAATTAGCTTCTGAAATAAGCCAATTATTGAAATCTGGTTGTTCGGAACACTTCGGCAGAGCGCTGTCTTCGGTAGATTTTTGGGAATAATCCATCCATAATTTGAGGAACCTTCCTTTTAGGAAGTTGTAATCCTTTGAATCACCTTTCCGTGGACATAAAGATCACCTCAATTGGAGTTCCGAGCAAGAAGTTATGGCCAAAATATTAATAGTGCACCAGATTTCACCCATCAGTCGACTTATGGGGTTGATCAGTCAACTGAAGGGGTCCTGAGCCCAATTATAAAGCGAAAACAGAGCATATTTCGTCCCAAACATATACACCAACCTAGAGAGCTTTGAGAGGGTGATTTGGGGGGGGGGGAGGGGGCTATGTGGGGAGATTTTATGAGGGTTTGATCACCCCTACATATGATTCATCATTTAAATCATCACCATCATCATCTTCCTCCTCAATTCCTTTCCTCCATTAATGAGGGTTTCAAGCTAAACTTTGGAGATTTCGTAATTGCTCATACCATGATTCGATCCAGCGCTTGAAAGCTTCGATTGTCGGCCTAACTAAGGTGGGAACACTAATACCCAAACTCAATTTCGACTCTTATGCGTTGAATCTTCATTTTCAAAGTGAGTTGGGGGATTTTCTATCAAAATGATTGATATATGCATACATGGGGTATTGGGTTCTAATTTGTTGTTATTTTACTTGGATTACACATGTATTTGTTGCTATACTACCTTATTATGAAGGAATCTCATTGTATGCTAAATGATTATAAGTTTGAGTCAATATTTATTAGCGTGTATGCGTGTATACTCATTTTGGGACTATATACTTACTACTATGATTTACACAAGAGGATATTTGTATGATTTGTGCATAGCACTAAGTACTTTACATATATGTATGTTTGGATATATGTTTGAAGTGTTAAGGAAGTTATCTAAGAAGTATAATTATATATATATATATATATATTAGACTTGCTTGATGTATATAGTATACATATGCCTTTCGTTCCTTAACATCATGACTTTGATGAAAACCCATTCTTTTGGCAATAAACTTGTCTTCTAACTCAGCTATACATTTAATATATGTTGGGTTTGATCTATATATATACATATGCTTTCCCCACCAAAAGTCATAATGTTGATATCCATGAGAGACATCCTCCATTGAGTGGACAAATTTCTCTATGAATGATGTTTTCTCAAGTCAAAGGTTTATTACTTATGGATTATTAGCCCACTTATCAGAATTGTTCATCTCATGGATATTTGCATGTGAAGCGGCATTTGCTTCTTTAAGGGCATGTGTATATTAAATATTTTATAAGTGGAATATATCTATCTACCACATACACATATCTAGTGCTACATATATAGTTTGTGTACGTGAAGACTAGTAGGAAGATTGGAGATATGTATACATATATATATATATATGAGTGTGTGTGTGTACATGTATTTGTACTATGTATAAGTATATTCTTTGGGAGAATACGTTTTATTGCTTTCCTAGTTTTGTAAAGCACTAGTGGTCAATGGGGGACCCATCCTTGGGGGCTGCATACCCTAACCTTAGGGGCTTAGATCCGAATCGCAGTGCACTATTAAGTAAACCCTAGATGTTAGATGACTGGATACGAGATAAGCAGTTGGAATGAGATTAGTGCCTACGTCTGTTTTACGACTATACTCTCTTATGCTCTTTCTTAATATGATATACTTCCTTATTTTGGTTTATTGAATTTTGGAGATGTATATACCTTGTTATTACGATTACGAATATCTTGGCAGTACTTTTGAATATATGTTTTCTCTTGTTTTCAAGGATGGGAGAGCACTTGGTACACATTGCATGAAAAATGGTTTTCATTGCATATATATATATATATATCTATAGATATCTATAATGAGTTATAGGAATGATATATATATATATACGCATGATCATAACAAAATTATTTTTATTATAATGCATCGCATGTATGGTTTTAGAAATTATTTTGTATACCAAAACCTTATAGTTTCCACTGAGCCCGTGTTTGGCTCACTCCCATTTTCCAACAGTTTTGTAGGTACTTCTTTGGGACGATGCGAGTATAGATTAGAACCTCTGATGACCATGAACCGTCATAGTCGTCCGAGAACGACTTATAACTTAGGAATTATATATATTTATTACCATTAGTATTGTTTGTATTATTAAATTGTATTCATTTTAATTTATATGATTTGTAAAGGCCTTTTATTAAAATTGGGACCTCGTTGGAGGAATTACCTTGTATTGGTTTATTGATTTTCATTTGACTTAACGATGTGGAGTTAAAGTTTTAGATAAACTTTATTTTCATATTTACAAGTTCGGATTTGTTAAACTTACAAACTCCACATGCCGAAATTTTCTGAAATTAAGGTCTTACATGTAAATTACTGATATATAAGTTTTAAATTACGTATTTCAAACCCGTCATCGCGTACGGCACCGTGATTAACTGGGTTCCGGAGCTCTAAACCTCTTAACAGAATTCAGGGCGTCACAAGGTGTCTCTGGTGAAGAAAGGAACTTGTCATCATATGGAAAGCCAACAACCTCTCTAAGATCTCTACCATGAACTTGCACCAGATATCGGGTCTCCTCTGCTATGCGTCTGATTCTCCTCTCACTCCTCTTGAGCTTGTCTAAGCGAGTAATAATTAAAGCTTTGGTCTCGGTCATAAGTGGACCTCTTAGCAACTTTCAAAAAATCAGTCATCACATTCTTGCCCTTTTTCTCAGATATCTTTTACGCATCGTCATCATCTTTGGCAGCTCTCTCATAGACGACTACATTCGCCACCAACTTGCGAAGGCTCGATAGGCTGTATGGACCCTTACTCATAACAACTCACTTATCGAGTAAAAGAGGAATACCATGATCCTCTATAATCCTGAATATCAATGAGCGAAGAACTAATATGAGGCTTTGACCTTGACTTGCTTTGAATTGATGAAGGCACTATAAAATCTCATCAAAAATAACCAAAAAAAATCTATAGGTGTCCCATCACCAACTGCATAAACACTACACCAGATATGGCAGACATGAACAACTTTAGTTCGTGCCTGACTACATCCAGAATGGTTAAGAGCCATGCCTAAAATAGGCATGGTATTTTTTTGGAACGGCTATTTTCATTCCTATTCCATACTTTATTTTGGTCAAATCGTACCATTTTTTACCAAAATTGGAACAGCTTTGGAAAGGCCGTTGTTGTGCCAAATCCCTTTTTTCTTGACCCCCAAGTTCTTATTCGTTTGCCATGTGTCATTTTTTCATTTGACCACGCGTAATTTTTTTGATTTGTCTGCCCGTTATTTTCTTATTTGTCCACATGTAATTTTTTATTTGTCTATGTGTGAGCATTGTATTTGTACATGTGTCATTTTATTATTCATCCATGTGTCAGCTAATTACTAATACACGCGAGCCATTGTCATTGATTTGGAACGATTTTTAACAGGTTTTTTTTTAGGGCCTAGCCACATTTTTTTAGGCTTTCTTCAATTTGCTATACAACATCAAATCTCAAATAAAAACCCATAATCTAGTTTAAATTAATCCAAATTAACACAATCATATATATTTCAATTAAAAGGATAATCTAATCCACATAACAATCACAAAGTCATAATTATTATTATTAACATTGATGTCAATGTAAATACATGTGCACCCCGAATCCCGTTGGGAGGATTAGGCCTCCAGAATCCAGTTAATCATGGTACCGTACACGATGGTGGGTTTAAAATACATAACTTAAAACTTATTTAATAAAAAATTATATATAAAGCCTCACTTTAAGAAAATTTTGACATGTGGAGTTTGTAAGTTTAACAAATCTGAACCTGTAAAATTATAAAATAAATCTGATTACTAGAATTTTAACTCCACATTTGTAAAGTCCTTAATCAATAAAATAAATTAGACAATCCATATATTAAACAAATCCTCCAACGAGGTCCCAACTTCAATCAAAGGCTTTACATAACTTACGAGTAAAATTGAATACAAGTTTAATTATACAAAATACACAAATCAATTAAGTACACAAAAGACAACTACAAATAGTCTAAGGCAGTGTTCTACAGAGCGGGTTAGGCGGCGGGCTAGGTGGTGCCCGGGCGCCCCGATTAGTACATAAGCGGGTGATTAGGTGCCGAGATAAATTAGGCGGATTTAGGTGGGTGCCTAAGCGGGAGTTAGGTGGGTAGACTTTTTGTTTTCTTTCCTGTTTTGAAGGAGCTAGTTATTTCCCTTTTTGTTAAAAAAATACCATTTAAAAAAATGGATACAATCTATTAACCATAATTCATCTTTCATTCCTCCGATTCAAATGAAACCCTAGCCAACAATTGTAATCGCTAGAAGACGTTCAAGAAGAACTCACTTTGGCTAGTTATAAACACATCATGCTACCTTACTTCCTCAATCTTATCCTTTCTTCTTATTTTTATTTTATTATTATCTTTTCTTTTTCACTAGCTTATTATTATTGTTGTTGTCGTTGCCGTTACTGTTTAAAATAAATTGATAATTTCATATAAATGTGACTCCGTGTTCAATTTTGTTTTGGATAGTGAACCCAATGACCATATTTTGCTTGTTAATTGAACATTTGAACTTCTTTTTATGTTTATTTGAGTACTATGTTTGATTTAATGATTTTTTAGTATTTTATTTTGTATATATAATTTTAGATATATTAAAAATATAATTAAAAAAACAGCCTGACGCCTGGCCGGCTAGGCCTCGACTAGGCGCTCTAGGCGTTAGGTCACCGCCCTAGGTCCGCCTAGCGCCTTTTAGAACCTTGGTCTAAGGTCATCAGATGTGCCTATACTTCGTATCCGTACCACCCCTGAAGAGAATTACCTCCAAAACTGGTTTGGAAAATGGGAATGAGCCAAACACAAGCTTAATGGGAACCAAGCCTAAGGTAGGATTGCCCATGCTTACAAACTAAGGTTGGAAGACTCGTTCGAGTATTAAAGGAAAACATCATGACCTTCCAAGGTTCACCAACTCATATTTACAACCACGCAACCCTTTCATCACTATGACTCAAATCACATCCGATCCATATGTGCACAAGCACAAATTGGCTTTCAGACGTAGAGAAGTATTTCTCTCTCGTAGGGACTCTACAATGTTCGAAATTAACAAGGAAACACTATTCTAGGAAGTATCTAGCTACATCCCCTCCCTAAGAGAGAAATGTTGCTAATCACTAAAATTTGTGGTTGGAAATAAACTATCACCCCCAGTTACTTAAGGGATTAACTAATGATTCACCACAATATTAAGATTTAGCTGGGAAACTTTCCAATTTATCACTTTCTTTGATCACCTCGCGTGATCCAACGCTATCTTTTATCCATAAAGGATTAACTATCAACCGCACTAACAAATGCTTCAAACTTAGAGTACCACCTTGATCTCCACACTAGTACTTCTAGGAAAAGCCAAAGGATACTACTTAAGTCACCACACCAGCCTCTGTGACCAAGATGTGAAAGTATCAACTGCTCAAGATTCACGTGTAAACGCAATGCTCTATTTCTATGGGATCTCATTGTTTTAGTAATTCCATTCCACCTTGAATAGGTCTTTACACTAATGGTTTATTGTTGTTCTCAAATAAGGTGAACAAAAAGTCACTAAATTAAAGGATCAACCTATGATCAACGATTGAGACTCAGCCAAACCATACTAGTCAATTATCAAATGAGCCTATAACACCGAGCCATCAACCACTAAGCTAGGACCACTGACTACCAAAGGCCCTACTAAACTAATGCTCCCACGCATGGCTTAAATTCTCCAAAACTTAGCCATTCACTAATGCAACCCTACAGATCAATTGAAACCTACATATTAGCGGTCAATCGAGAACCTTGTTGTTTACACGCAACTACAAGTGGATAACTGCCCTTATATGACCCACCATATCGATAGCACGGCTTAAAGAAATCATAGGCCCATGTTGTGGATCCATGCCATGTCAGCCACGTGTTCTCTGACAAATCTTCTTAATCAAAAGGAGTGGGTATCATACTCTAACTAGAGTTCAATAAACTCATACTATAAGGAGGAACAAAATGAATTTATAAATTATTAAGAAGATACACACTAAGTGAGTTCCAACAAGGTTTTCTATCTCTTAGTCCAGAGAATAAGGTGGGTTATAATACACCAAACGCAAGGACCGGTAGGGAGCTCCGCGTTCATTCCTAGTCTAAATTTGAAACATTAGGACATGCAACTAAACTAGATCATTCATTCTAATTTCCAGACCGAGTGTTAAGAAAATCCTATAGCTCTATAAAGGTAAGGGTATGCATACAGTTCAAATGGTCCTCACACAAAGAGGTCTTCAAAGATCTAATAACCCAATCGCGCAAAGTTTATAGAATTGGAAGTAATTACTAGCACTCCCTCTTATAACTACAATATAAAGTACTCGAGTACGACTATACTGAGGATCTTAAGGATAACCAAATATAAGGCTCACCCCTTATGATAATCAAGAGAAGATGCAATGGGGTGAACATAAGGAATGGGAGTTTAATGGCCACTCACTATGGGTGTTTCACGTTTTAGCTCTTGTTTACAACAGTAGACCGATGATTTATAAAATAGCCAACCATTGGATGGTAGATGACTATAGTATAATCCAACATTTGCCTATTGCTAGTTCAATAGCAAAACTAGTCCCGAGATAAAATGGGTATTTGAATAATAGGGAAGTATGAGCCAAGGATTGGAATGGTTATCAAAAGAGTTATAAAAAAATGATTTAGACCAAGAAATTTGAGAATGGATGTAGACCATTACAAGCTAACATTCCATTCTATAATTCTTCAATTTTCCAATAGGCTAATAGTAAAAATCCTATCGCAAGGAAAATTGAACCTATACTTGATATGATACTAACTTATGGTGCCCCCGAATCCCATTTTGATACTTAGATATTTGGCACCCGGTTAATTAGGGATGCCATCACTCGCAATGGCAGGTGAAGTGCTAAATTTATAAATTTGTAAAAAATGTTTTTCAAATGTTACTTATTTATAAGGTGGTGTGAGTAAATTACTTTAAAGGAAAATTGGTTATGCCAACATTTTGTTTAAAAACCCATTAATTTAATATGAAATTTTAAAATAAGTAAGAATTCCATAAATTAAATTAGAGTCCATATAACCGCATATCTCAAGAAGTTTTCCATAAACCTTAGCATAATATTGCAAATGATTAATCATTAATAATCCTTTAATAAAAAAATATCTCCATTTTATAATTTAAATAGTTTAATAAGGTCTACAATATTTATGCAAAACTCAAAAAGAAAAGTACAATCAATGTCAAGTCATCCCTTCGTGGAAGACTAATGTGAGTCTATGGTTATTAGAGGCGTATAGACTTCAACGTAACGTGCCAACCCAAAGTCATACCTATAAAATTAGTTTGGAAAATAAGAGTGAGCCAAATACAGGCTCAGTGGGAACTATAAGGTTTTATATATTAAAATACACGTGAAAATGCACAAACATCATGCTATAATGAAAGTAATCAAAAATGTGCTTATATACATAACCCATGGTGTCATGAAGCTCTCATTTGGAAATATGACTATCACTGTCAATATTTTCTAAATTTCTAAACAACCGGATTTTGAGGAAATGAAGTCCGTGAAGTAAGTTATTTGAATACTTTTGTTAAGGAATATCCTCAAGGTCCCCAAATAATTCAAGGATCTCTTGGTCTGTGGGTGTGCTTGAGCTATTACTTGGAGGGGAGCCGGCATGCGCGCCTTTTCTTCTATCCCCAAAAAGAGATGTACCATGTGCTTTTAGATCATTGGTGAACTGACCAATTAATGTAACATCAGCCTAACTTCAACTCATTCCTTTATCACAATCCCAGTTAGGATAAAGGGCTGAGGTGCTGGTCGGACATTGACCTTCTGCCCGTCTTTAAGATTTTTGGGTCTTTTCTTTGGGCCTACCTAGTTAGGCTAGTTGGGCCTCTCCTTAATCCAGTCCCTATCGATTAGAGTGTATTCGAGCAAGTTGTGGGCAGCTCATGGGTGGTTGTCGATACGAGCTAGATGAGCTCCGTTATAGTTAATTATATGATTGATGGAGTGGAAGTCAACTACTGAGGCGCTTGTCCTTTGGGGACAGACTGCACAAAACATGTGAAAAAAGTTAACTAATTACCTAAAACAAAAATGCCAAACACAAAAACAGCAAGAATCCCTACCAACGTGGCCACTCATCTACCTCTTTATTTTGCGATTATCCTCCTTAGCATATTTTCCCCAACTATCACAATTCCCCCTTAATATCCATTTTCAGACTTAGTCAAACACTTGACCAAGTCATGAGCCCTAATCTGAGCTTTGAAGTGTAGCGAGAATTGTCTTATGACCAATGGCACATAAAATAGGGCCAAAAATTTTCCATTTTAATTAGATTAACACCCAATTTCCTATTTAGAGCAGCGCAACCTAGAACCACCCTTACCCTATTTGGACTCATTTGACACAAAGCCATACTACACCTCCTTAACACCTCACATAATAGGGGATCTAAAGGCAATCTAAGACCATCTTACTCGAAAAGCATAATGTATATCCCTATCTTGCCATTCCCGGGGTCAATGGTGGGCTCCTCATTCCCCTCTAGGAGCCTCACCGTATGATTGTCCAGGGTAAATTGTTGGGAAAAAGCGGCAAGCTCTTCATCGCCAGAAATATGAATCTTTCCATTCTTACGGTTTTTTTAGGGCTAAGAACCTCAGAAATGAAATAGGGGGAAATTGAAAATCAGATGAGAAGTTGAGGGACTTATAGTGGTTACTTCTTATCTCTCTAAAATGAAATTGCAAAAGAGGCTTAGATTTGTTGGATCACATGTTTATTTTCTCACAGAAGAAAAGCTGGGAAAAAAGAGAGAAAGTTTGAACGAAAAAGATGAAATAGTTAAAAATGCAAAGTGTTTTTGTTAAAATTGAATTTCGATGGTTTTTGCCTTGGAAGCCGCTCCCACTCGTGATAAGAAGCATTAAATGCACAACACACCATATTTTCAATGTGTCGGTCAGGTTAGCGAGCCCCGTGTGGTACAATATGGGCCATACAACTGGGCTCAAGTGTCTAATCTCCAGGTATAATTCGAACCCAAACACGGATGGGGCATTTGAAGGGAATAGAAATATCAAATGCGAGGTTCGACCCATATATTAACCGAGCTCTTGTCTCATGGCCAAGTTCAGCATAAAAGCCTATTTGAGCCATTTAAAGCCTGACACGTGGCAGCAACAGCACAAAGCGTGACCAGTATGTCCCATGACCAATAACTACTTTACAAATAAATCTACAAACACTCGCCACTGCTTCACTTCCCCCCAATCATGGAGGGTGGAGTTTATTACATTGTAACGAATGCTTTCTTACATATGTAAAAGGAACTGGCCCTTATCATTTCAAATCATCACAAAATCAACCAAACACATTTGTAACTACCTTCCCTGTAATTATCTTCATCACCATCATCAATAAAACATCCAAATCATCACCAAATGATGAACGTAAATCGATGAACGTAAATCTGACTTACCATCCATTAGTTGAGAGAACCACCTTTACCAAAAATCTCCTTACTAAAAATTTGCGTATTCTTCTTACTTATTTATTTGCATTTATTATGCTTCATCTTATGTGTAAGTAACATTTCTTGCACCTTATAGCAATATTCTAGGCTATGTTTACACAATTATAAAGATATTATTGTTTTCCATTCTTATCATGCAAATAGCTCGACTTAAAAGACCCTACCCCAAGGACTCGGTAGCTTAGTGAAAAAAAATGGCCTCGCGGGTTCCAAGTTCTAGTCTCTCAAACCAATGAAAAAAATGTTTAAAGAGCCAGGACTCCTTGTTTTAAGAGTAGCTTCAGCTGTTGATCAACGCTTTTGAGTTCACTGCTTGATGATTTTTTGTGTTTAAGAAAAAAAACAAAAAAAGTTAGTTGCTTTCATGGTAGTGTTACCTCACAAATTTCAATGTCAATGTTATAAAGTTGATTTATGTGGTTTAAGGCATGCATCTTTAATTGAAAAGGCGAACCGATCGAATTTTGTTTTGGCAGCATCATTTCGTAATTTCAAGTGCACAAAAAATATTACCGCTCTCTCTCAGATGAAATCAAAACGAGTCCACAATTACATCCAACTAGAAATGGCAACACGTGGGGTTTGGGACGGATTTGGCCAAACCCAAACCTGACCCTCCCATAAATAATCCCGACCCAAACTCGAGACAAGTTTTTTTTATGATGCACAAACTCTTTCTGTATTAATTTCCCAAAACCCGAACCCTCCCCGTCCCTATCCCAAATTGAACGAAATTGACCTAGATTACATCCAACTAGAAATGGCAACACGTGGGGTTTGGGACGGATTTGGCCAAACCCAAACCCAACCCTCCCATAAATAATCCTGACCCAAACTCGAGACAGGATTTTTTTATGATGCCCAAACTCTCTCTGTATTAATTTCCCAAAACCCGAACCCTCCCCGTCCCTGTCCAAAAAATATTACCGCTCTCTCTCAGATGAAATCAAAACGAGTCCACAATTACATCCAACTAGAAATGGCAACACGTGGGGTTTGGGACGGATTTGGCCAAACCCAAACCTGACCCTCCCATAAATAATCCCGACCCAAACTCGAGACAAGTTTTTTTTATGATGCCCAAACTCTCTCTGTATTAATTTCCCAAAACCCGAACCCTCCCCGTCCCTATCCCAAATTGAACAAAATTGACCTAGATTACATCCAACTAGAAATGGCAACACGTGGGGTTTGGGACGGATTTGGCCAAACCCAAACCCAACCCTCCCATAAATAATCCTGACCCAAACTCGAGACAGGATTTTTTTATGATGCCCAAACTCTCTCTGTATTAATTTCCCAAAACCCGAACCCTCCCTGTCCCTGTCCAAAAAATATTACCGCTCTCTCTCATATGAAATCAAAACGAGTCCACAATTACATCCAACTAGAAATGGCAACACGTGGGGTTTGGGACGGATTTGGCCAAAGCCAAACCCAACCCTCCCATAAATAATCCTGACCCAAACTCGAGACATGATTTTTTTATGATGCCCAAACTCTCTCTGTATTAATTTCCCAAAACCCGAACCCTCCCCGTCCCTGTCCCGAATTGAACGAAATTGCCCTAGATTTTAACTTAAAGATATATATATTAAATAAAAAATATATTTATATATACATATAAGGGTCTGGTCGGGTCGACTTTTTAATAGCAAAACTCAAACCTACCCCCACCCAGGTTGGATCGGGTCGGGAAACCGACATGTTAGGCTTTTTTGCCACCCGTACATCCAGCTAGTTGCTTGCTTATAATACCGGAGACCAAAGCACACATTATACGTGTACATACTTTTTTTATATGCACATGCATCATACAATTTAAAATGAAAATAATAAAATAGCAAATTTTGTTTTGGCTCATTGGTTAAAACTATTTTTATACAAGGCCATGAGTTCAAACCTAATAAATTACATGCTTTTCAAAAGGAACACAAGGACAAAACTCAAAATTCAAATTCTCTTGTTAGGGTGCTTGGCTATACTAACATAAATTGATTAAATTCTAGAGATGGCCGGTTATCAGGTTCATGGATCTGTACCCGCATAAACTTTATATGTGTTTAGCAAACAATTTCATTTCCATTTTTCTGAATTTTTTTGATACAAAAGATAATTACACAACCACCTGAAGAAAGGGTTCGATAATCACATCTATGTGGATCAAATGCAAGACCTCTTTGTTACAAGAACAAAGAGGATACCAACGTACATTTCGCTTTCTCAATTTTTTAGTAGAATGAATGATCCAACTTCAGCTCCTGATCAAAACCCATTTTGTTATGAAATGTAGTTCAATAAAACCAACCCCACACATGCATGAGCGCACAAAAATATATAACCCACAAGAAGTTCTAATGATAAGCATAAAAAGAAACGCGATTATACAAATCTAAAAATATTTCCAAACACTGTTAACGCATTTTTCCAAAACAGTTTTTGTTAGCCAAAGGTATAGACCTGTATGATACAAACTTGTACACCAAACGCCATAACCAAAATCACCTTCAATTTTAGCCTTCTCGATCTTCAAAGTCGCTACCACTTTTACCCGGTTTCCTTTATCCCTAGCTTCTCCTACCTACTCCCTACACCTCCCTATTTCAGCAAATTATGTCAACATCTAAACCCCCCCCCCCCCCCCCCCCCAATATTCTACTGAGAAATTACGCATCTACCAACCAACCTGTACGACATATAAAAACTTGAAATAAATCTGAATAAAGGTTACAGTTATCCTTCTTCATCGTAATCTTCCTCCTCTTCGTCCATCCGGGTATTTAGATTGGCTATTTGAATGGGATCGATAGCCATTCTTTCCACATCAGCTAGTGACCAGCCTGGGTATTCATCTTGCTTCAGTTCAAGAATAGGCTTAGGTGTTGATGAGCTAGAAGGCTCCAGTTCGACTGCAGAGTCCCCATTCTCATTTAGGTCCACATTGAGATCGAAGTTTCGGACAGCAGCAACGTTCTCCTTTGAGTCAACTACAGCATTTGACCCGTTGGTAATCCTTTCGTGGTGGTTTTGCTTTGGCTTCTCATTGCTGCTGTGAGGAGAATCTGAATCGACTTCAAATTTCTCGTGATGGGCAGTGGCCGAATCTCGATCTGCTACTGTTCTACTACCTCTACCACGGCCTCTGCCTCTACCCCTACTACCCCTACCTCTTCCTCTACTGACAGTAGTACTACTGGTGTGGACAATCTCATGCTGCAAAACAAACACTAAAGAAGATGAGCTCTTTTGTTTAGAATAATAAATGTGTTAAAAAAAAAGGATAATAAATTATATATAATAGATAATAGGCCCCTCATTGTAAAAGTGGTCCACGGTCTTTCGATAATGAACAGACCCCTCACTGTGAAGCAGCAGTGGGTTGTTAAGAAAACTAGTAAATAGCGAAGGAATGGAATCTGGTCCACGCAACAGAACTGGAAGTTGCTTAGACTAATGCTAACACAGTCAGACCTGAGAATTCTTGTTCGTGCTCGATCTCATCATCAATATAGTGGAAATATGGCCAAGACTGGGGCATTAGTAGATATGGGTAAGAGCAATGAGATTATTTCCACGTTTAATTAGACCTTTAGTGCTAGTTTGGTATGAGTTTATGTTCGTTCTTGGAACCCGAATGATTTCACATTAATAGTTTGAGCCTAAGTGAACTTTGATTCAACCTCTTGACATGAACTATAAGGGACATTTAGTGTGAATTTACCAATTAGGATTTTAGGAATGAACCAAAACTTTAATCAAAAAAGCCCTTGATGTGCCGAGAGCACATATGGATGGGAGGGACAAAGAATACATCTTCTAAACATTCCAAATGATTAAGGTTGGAACGTCAGACAGCTTAATTCTGCATTCAAGACCGAGATAAAAATAAAATTGATATGTAGTGTATTTTTTAGACTAAGCCATTCCTTTATTAGAAAGAACAAAAAGGATGCTGTGCATTGTCCAATCCTGGTCACCATTAATTTGCAAAGAAGGAAACTCAGTGAGCCTTCGTAAGTTCTTTGACTTCTGGATGAATAATAAGTTTCGGAACATTCTCCATGATTCCCGGTCCTAAGAATGTAATGGCACTATTATGCATAAACTCAATCTTAAGCTTAACAAATTGAAACCATTCCTTAAAACTCTGAACCAAAATATACTAGTAGAATTTCTGATAGTCACATTAGGCAAAAGGAGCTATAGGTTGTATAATGGCTTATGCTCCATCGTGTTAATATTAAGAAGCTACTTTTAAGCACAAGTCAAGAGTGCCAATTGAAGAAAGGGGACAAGAACAAGAACACTGGTTACTTCTATAAGAAAGGGAAAGCCCGTAGGGCTAGGAACAGGATAATGAGCATTTAGGGTCCATTTGAAAAGAAATAAAAAAGTCTGAAAATGATTGAAAACACTACTAATTTTTATGAAAAAGTTGGAAAACATGACAAGTAATTTGGTGAGATATATGATCTTTTCCTTTGTTTCCATGGAAAACACAAAAAGTAATATAACATTTCACCAAATCACTCAACTGTTTTTCCAACTTCTTATAAAGATTAGTAGCGTTTTCAATCATTTTCCAATGTTATATCAATTGGACCCTAAAGCTTCGTTGTATTCCATTCATAACATAAAGGCTCCGGGCACAGATGGTTACCGAGCTGGGTTTTTCAATAGTAATTGGGGCAATGTAAGCACTAGAGCTCTGAATGAATCTAAAGGGACCAACTTCAAAGCCCATATTAGGAGACAATCCTTGGCCGCAACTGTGTATTTCGTCTGGCAAGAAAGGAGCTGCAAAAATTTTCAACACAACCCTCATGACTGGTCTTATTGTGTCAAATAGAATTAAGAAAACTGTGAGAGACTACTCGGCAGCTGACAGCTAAAAGAGAGTTTTATAATTCTCTTATTTGTAAAGATCAGGGTGTTAAGGATAGTGCGATGCTTGTATAGCTAAGTAGGTTTTGGTTCTTGTGGGGTCCTCCCTCTGAATCTCTCCCTGAACTTTACAATATTCATTACCAAAAAAGAAAAAATAAAACTTCATAGCTCGAGCTCAGAAAACAAACAAAAAGAGGAACCAGTATAACGGAGCACAAGGACATCCAGGAATTGATTGCTAGAGGGGCACACGACAACACCGTAAATTTCTTTTGTGGACAGCGGGGTCTTCTAAGACAAGGGATTACAAAATCAACCATTTTCCAAAACAAGGGTCAGTGTATTCTACCAAGGCATTTAAGAATTAAAATTTCACAAATTTAATGCCATTAAATGCATACAGTTGGGACCAGCAAGAGAGATGGTAGAGAAGCTAGAGTGGTAAAAGGTCAGGCACAAGCTACCAGGCAAAAAACCAAGATTTTGGACAAAATCTATATTACCTAGTAAAAATATTTTCTCACCAAGTCTATCACCTCTGTAATGGAGCCCAAAGAGAAGATTTGCATTATATATTAGGTTTGACACTGTTTCCGTTTGTGATTTGAACTAATCAAGGTTAAATGCCATATATTCATAATTAAGAATTAAAATATTATAAAGTACATAATAGGAGGCAATAAACTTACCATCCTACCCTTCTTTGACTCATCATCACTGTCCATATCTTCTTCATCAGAAACTTTCCTGCTTAAGCAAATAGACACAAATATTGTAAGAATTGACAACCTCAGATCTTTCTTTCCAAGAACAAGTAATTAGAAAACTACAACTATCCGAACCTCCTTTTAACAGGACATCTATCCTCTCCAGTAGTAGCCTCAGAACCGCCTAAATCAGGAACCTTACTAACAATGTCCCGCAGGAAATCAAACACATTAAAGCTCTGTACACACTGTTTTCTGCAAAAACAAAATTCCAAGTCAGACGCCAACAGTATATTGCAAGCAATATAACATGATTAAATAAATACTACACAGGCAATATTTACTTTTAGAGGCAATGGGGTTTAAATGCGCCTTCCACAAGTAAATCCAAGGGAAGGACACAAAATAAGGACAATCCTTTTTCTTTACCTAAAATACCCTTCATTTTTTAATAAAAACAAAAACAAAGTAATCACCAACAGCTTCAAACACCCACTGTTGCTCCACCACCGGAGATTGCCGGTGACCCGTGGCGGCTCTGGCAGTGGTTGGTGAAACGTAGTGACCACCAGGAGCAAGAAGGAAAAAAAAAGGAAGGGTAATAATTGACCTTTCAAACAAGGGGTGTGTATCCTTGAAATGGACAAACATTGAAAAGTGTCCTTGTGGCTAAAACAAAGGTGTCGTTTCTTTATAATTAATTGTGAAAGGAGACTTTATTTTTCAACAATAATAAAGAAACCCCCACCCCATGTGTGACTCAAACCCGGGATCTCCCGATCCGGGTGGGCGCCTTTAGCTAGGCCAACCCATTTTCTTTTTTTTATCTGAAAAAGATAGAGCTCTTTTCATGGGCGGATAGGGAGTTGGAAAACTTACAAATGCAAAGAATTCATGGTCTTTGCTCCCCTCTGAAGAGTTATCTCATATGTCCGATCACAGAGATCTTGTAGAAATAGTTCCAAAGCTTTTGCTGCATAAATCATTAAAAGGGAAAGATAAAACATTAACGTTATAAAAAAACAAATAAACTATCAAACTATTTACAAGAACCGGGGGGAGGCAGCGATTATATGAAATGAAACAAATTTTTTAAACCAGCCCAACACAAAGGACCCTCGAGATACTATATGAGAAAAAATATTAAATTATTGTGTAAAGCTACTTACAAACTAGAAGAGGTACAGCCATAGCAATCTTCCCCACATCCTCATCAGCTTGCATTATCTTTTTTATCCGAGCCTGTTGAATACATATTCCATTGAGAAATAGCATCAAGCAATCTAACTAGTGATATCACCAAATGATACTGTTGAATTCAAGAAGCATGCTACATAATATGCCCTATGTCCCGAATTAAGAATCCAGTTTGAGTTTTACACATTCATTTTTTTATTTTTTTTTATAAGAAACTGAAATTTCATTGCAACTTCAAAAGATAAATTACAAGATAAAGAGGGGGTACAAGGCTTCCCCAACAGAGAATCCAAAGAGATAACATCCACTACCAAATAGAATAGGGACTCAACACAAAAAACCCGGAGCAGCAACCACAACAAAGAATAAGAACCCGAGAAACACAAAAGACATGATGGTTGCATTAAGTGGTAATAATATTCAAACCCTAGACCAGCCTCTTATGTCCGTCTGCCACAGTCTTCTACTTGTGCATTAATTATGTCCATAAAAGTATATGAATGACAGTTTTAAGATATCAAAGAACGTAAATATAAAAAACCTGAACCAGTTATTAGGACCACAACAATATTGAAAAATAAGGAAAATTGAAAATTTCTACGTTATTTAAGATACCAATGACATATCTCACATAGCATAACCAAATTATAAAATGTACATACTACATTAGTTTGTTGTTCATGAACAGGCCTATCAATTTAGCCAGAAAGGAGGCTAAAAGCATAATGGATCAAAAAATCTGTAGATTAGAAGACTAGATTGCACTCTAAATTCATAAAGAGAATGCTAATACCCAAGACTCAAATTTCTTTCGGAAATTTAGGAAATCCAAATCATTTTCATTATTTTTCTTCAATCTACCTTCCATATTAATACATATACAAATTCACAACTAACTATCCATTGTGGCTCGATTATTTGTTCCTAACATAATACAAAAATACTCTAAACAATATGCTAACATTGGATAATCCTTATTTAAAAAATAAAAAAGTCAAAATAAATTAAACAGCTCTAACAAAGCTGAATAACACAATTTTCGAGATGAAATACAGGCCAAAATTAAACAACAAACCATTTAAGTATTTAACATACATAATACTATATATATATATTATTATAAAGCCAAGACCAATTTCAATCGCTACTGTCATAATTTAAGTTTCCAGTCTTACCACTACAAGTTTTTTTTTTCACATAAATTTTGCAATAGGAATGGAACCTCCGATCTTGAGCAAAATAAATTTACACTTAATCACTAAGCCATCTATCATTAATGTTAATGATTTTTCTTCAAATTATATATGCAAGTCGCACATACATCGCCTGTGCAGAGTACACGCTGCCAGGCTAGTACAAATATTACACTTATATATATATATTTATTTATTTATATAATAAGGGCAGTAATTTTTGAATTTTAGAAATGTATAAGGGATAAATTATTTCATTGCTGAGATTTAAGATATTTACAGCCTAATCTTAGAAATGTATAAGTCATAAAGAATTGTGTGGCTGAAATTTAAAGACGTTTTTTCAATGGTTAATATAACCTTTGACACAATTATAACATAGTAAATATATAAAAATAGATATATATCATTGACATATTGTCAAAACAATATTCACTAAGAGCATATACTGCTTTAAAAAGCTGTACTATAATAGGTCATAACCCGTGCACACTATCAATCATTCAAAAAATAATCTTAAATATCAATCACACAATTATTTATCGCCTTATATATTTTTAATAAAAGATTCAAGACCATAACACCTTATTATTATTATAAGTTGAAAACGATATCTTTTTGCATGGAAAAATTTCCAAAACAAAATAATAAATGATAAAGAACATCTAACCATAAAAATAAGTATGAATGGAGAAATAAACATGAACTTATTTTTCAATTTCTTACGTATTTTCTTAACATTTTCCACGTTATTATCAGATAGAGCTTTATTATTATCATATTTTATGAACATATATCAACCAAAAATTGAGAAAAAAAAAACAGAGAACAAAATATATGAGAGAGACGAGATACTCACGGCTGGGAAACGGGTATCGAGCTTCTTCCTCATGGCATCAAACCCTGACAATCAATCAAACCCTAGAAAAAAAAACTTAAAACCCAATCCCCAAATAATCAACTACTTTTACAAATTACTAAAGAAGAAAACCCTCAAAATAAACAATCGAAATTGATAAATCTCCTTCTTCCCTTCAAAAAAAATAAAATTTCAGAAACAACTTCGACAGATTCGCTTCCTTCCTCGAACCCGCTTTTCTCGGACCCTTCGTGAAAACCTATCCACATTAACCCTTTTTGGAGGCAATTTATCTTCACCATTAAACTCTATTTTTTTTTTTAAATTTAAATTTTTTGAACTTTTCGATATCTGCTCTTTCGAGATTCCTTGTGCGACTACGAGTCGATTCAATCACTAGATCTGCTTACACGTGTACTTGTACGATGAAGATCGACGATGGAGGTTGTGCCACGTAGGATGAAGGCTTTTTAGTAAGATTACGACTTGTTCGTTGTTTGACTTGTTTTTGGGGAGGGCGCATCCAAATAAAGTCGCCGGTTTTTACGATGCACCTCTCGCCTGTTCCCGTCGTTTACGATATTCAAACATTGCACCACACGCATTAATTAAACTTTTATAGAAAATTAGTTCTAGATATTCCATATTCCAAATGGCGTGATCGGATTGTTTAAAGTACACAAAATTTTAAGTTATTATTTTACCTTTAAATTTTATAATTAAAAGTAGAGTTATTGTTACACCTTAAAGTTTTTTGTGACACTTTCTTGACTCGATACAATAATACCGAGTAGGTCTGTCATCGGGTTATGTACGGGTCAGTTTTGTATCGGGTTGAAATCAATCGAGTGAAAAATATTTTCACCTGTACACAACATGTTTAATAAACGGATGAAAAATTCAAATTCATACACGACCCGTTTAATTAATAATGACACGACTTGATTCGTTGAAATTATTTAAGATAAACGGTTCAATTCGGGTCGTATACGAATAACATTTAGTGACCCGCTAATAATTCAATTAAGTAATTAACCATTAAAATATACACACAATAATTTATATATATATATATATAAATTATATATTCGGGTTACACGAGTTACAAACGGATTTATACGACCCGAAATTGACTCGTATATATTGTTACTAGGTTAAACAGATTTTATTCGGATCTCGTGAATGTACAAGAAATCGACTCATTTAATAATAGGCTTGACGGATCAACCCAATTATGACCGGCACCCGTTAAGGGTTCACCCAAATCCGATAAATTCGTATTATTGTGTCGTGTTATAAATTTTCGGGCCTAATACTGAGTATATGATCATTGATTCAGTGTAATATAGTTGAATTATTGTTAAAAAAAAATACGCTGATTCGATCATATTGTACTAAGTAAGATACACATACTCGACCCTATTATAGTGAGACAACGCACACATACTCGACTCTATTGTACCGAGTCAATGTGATAGTGTTGAAGAGAGATTTAGGGGTGGCAATAGTCCCACCAATAATTAAATATGAATTTTGTAAAAAGAGATAATGCATTTACGGATTTACCTTGATTTTTCATTATTATTATTATTATTTGTTATAGTACTAAGATTAATACTAAATTTAAGGGTGCAGATATTGACACCGCCACTATATTTTGAAAACACTTTCACTTTTTATTCGATTTTTGATAATTGAGTAAGGTATATGTTATTCTGTTGTGAGGACCGAGTATAAATTTTATATTGTCTTACTCAATTATTAAGGACTGAGCATATAGGTTTATACTCGGCTCTTAAGAACCACAGATACCTTACTCGGTTACAAATGACCGAATGGAAGTGGGAGTGTAATCAAGTGTTTTTGTATATCAATATCATCACTTATTATTATTGTGTTGTTGTTGTTGTTATTATTATTATTATTATTATTATTATTATTATTATTATTATTATTATTATTATTTGTTATAGTAATAAGAGTAATACCAATTTATAGGGTGGAGATATTGGCACTTCTAATATCACTCAAAAACACTTTTATTTTTCATTTGGTCGTTGACAACCAAATAAAGTATATGTTATTGGATTGTGAAGGATCGAGTATAACCTTGATACTGCCTTACTCGGTTGTCAACAAGGATCGAGTATATAAGCTTATAGTCGGTCATCAAGAACCGAGTAACAGACACTTTTTACGGTTGTGAATGACCGAATGAAAGTGAGAATGTTACTAAGTGTTTTTGGAGTGCCAATATTATCACCCAATTTTAATCCTTTTTCTCTCTTAAATTCGATGCTGATTCAATAAAACTTTAAAATATTTTGACAGAACATATGTTATCTTTTAAATTTTGAATTTTATCCGTGTCGAAATTCAAATAGTTGTCTAGTGATCGAATGACTGAATAGGAATTAAAGAAGATGTTTAACAACTAAATAAAGTATATATTAAATTACTAATTGAATATAGTCCTCGCAAAATGGGTTACAACCCTTTAATTGCTTTTAACAAAGGTAAACATGCATGGAATGAGAAATGATGATTGTTCAACAAACCACTATCTATTTTCTGTCTCTAAAAAAAATATATCTTTTCTTTATTATACCCAAACAAATTATGTCTTCTTTGTTATAACATAAATGAAGGTAAATAATTCTAAAGTCTAATCATTGTGTAAAGGAAGAACATTTGGCAAGTCAACTCTCTTTCAACCATACAAACTAGGTTTTGAAAAAGATAGAAAAAAATAAATTAGTTCGTGGCTTACTATTATTTTTTATGCACACTCGCTGACATGAGGAATTTGAAAACTAATTTAAAGCAGTTCTCCACTGCTATCATGTTTAAAATAATGAGAATGGTGACTAACTACTGGAGATCAAATTTTCAGAATTGCACCTCTCCGTGTAATGTTTATGAATTTGTTGTTTGTGGCAATATTTTTCTACGGTAATTACCTTTTTCTATCAATGAGGTTGTGGGTGCGACGATATGATGATGTTTTTCACGGCCATGTTTGCCTATTTTATGACCCTTAAGAAGGAGATTTGAATTACTTATGATATTCTTGTTCTTCTTGTTGGTGTTGGTGTGGTTGTTACTGCTAGTGGAGTATTTATTTATTTTCTTGAAATATTTAATTTATTTGGTGCGGTGGGCTTGTCTTAAATGTCTTTCTTGTGTTAATACATCTGTTTTTTTATGTAACTTAATAGAGGCAATAAGAATAAAGGATTTCTTCAACAATTAAAACTTCTAAAGTATAGATACTTTTAGTTAGGGTTGGAATATCGGTATCAGATACGTATCTTGTACAGATACGCTATTGATACAGTGGGATACGAACATGATACAGTGGGATACGTACATGATACGTATCTGAGTATTCGATTTTTTTGATATTTCAAATACGGCAGGGATACCTATGGGTTACGGGAGGGATATTTGCAAGATAGGGCAAGGATACCTGCGGGATAAGCATTGAAATTTTTTTTTATTGGGGTCACTTTAAAAATAACAAATAATTCTTTTAACATAGAAACCTCTTAAAGAAACTTGGACTTTCCCTTTATAGCTCAGTGAATAAGTCAACCCTTTTAACTGAAGATCAAACGATTGACCAAAACACTTTGTCATTCATCTACAATCATCGTTGTTCGATCTTTATCCTTCTTCTATTATTTAAGTCAGAATATTATATCTATTTTTAAGTTATCATACAATTAAATTTCTCAGTTGTTTGCTTTAGTTTTATGAATATTAATGATATTGTTCATAATTTATAAAATTCTTGTAGATGAATAATTAATTTTGCTGTATCACCATATCAGTGCAGTGTCGTATTCGTATCCGTATCCTTGCTTCATAGATTAAAACCATATAAATGTCATCTTACTTTTCTTTTGTAAAATAAGGATAACCAACATAAGAGTGACACGTGTATATGATAAAATAAAATTAAAACATGAAATAACCCTCTCATTTTCAGACAATTACAATCATGCCATCCCCTCATAACCACCTTTCTTCTCCTGTGATTTTCATAGCTCAATTTCCTCTCATTTTCTTCTTCATCACTCGGTATCAATCTTCTTCTAAACTCAAGCTCTTTAAATAATATTGATTCCATTATTGGATGATATTAAGTATAGATTGCCTTGCATATTTTCTTAATATATAGTTAAATAATTTTTTGTTCAAATATTTATCAAAGTAATTTTAAATTCCGCATATTTGACATAAACCCTATTCACCCCCCCATTTGATCTACAATCAGAGTTTCTGGCTCTCTGGTTTACTATCACGTTCGTGATGAGACAATTGATCATAAGGCTCAGAAGGCTATTTTATTGAGTTCTTGTGACGGGGTCAAAGGCTATAAACTATGGTGTCTTCAAGGAAATAATATAGTAATTTGTAGAGACATTACATTTGACGAGGTGTTTATGCTTAAGACATTCTCATCAGCAAATGTGGGTTCTCCAGTCCCGGTTGTGAAAAAGAACAATGTGAGCAAGGAAGTGGTGTAAACGGAGGCAACTACTCTGGTTACTCCTCAAGTTGTGGGTTTGATGGAGAAGCCTGGTGAGGACAAGGAGATTCTCGGTGAAGGGTTTAAGATTTCGATGGTAGAATTGGATCAACAATAACAAGTACCATCTTTGGCTAGTCGAAGAAAGCCATGGGCTGCCGTGCACCAGTTCGATATGAGTATGAAGAAATGTTAGCGTACGCATTAGTGGATTTTGGGGATGAATCGTCTTTGTATCGCGAAGCTATGAATTATAGAGATAATGCAGAGTGGAAGGCAACCATGAAGGAAGAGATGAATTACTTCCCGAAAAACAAAACTCGGGAACTATATGAATTGCCAAAGAAGAAGAAGTCAATCAGGTTTAAGTGGGCTTTCACTATGAATGATTGGACTCTAGGGCCCCATGTTTGTTTCATAACAAGGCTGGTCATCAAGAATTATACTCAAAAGGAAGGTGTGGATTACAATGAAGTGTTTTCTTTGATTTTGAAGCACACCTCGAGCCGAGTATTATTGGCTATAATGGCCTATTTTAATCTCAAACTTGAACAACTCGACGTCAAAATTGCGTCTTTTGTATGGGAACCTAAAAAAGGATATTTATATATCTCAATTGGTGGGATTCAAAGTTGTTGGTAAGAAAAAACAGTGTGTGCAAACTTCAAAAGTTATACGGATTTAAGTAGTTCCCGCGTCAATGGTACAAGAGGTTTAACACACTTGTGCCTGCGTAAAAGTTTACAAGGAGTGAATACAATCATTTTGCATAATTCCAGAGGCTCGAATCTGAAAATTTCATATGTTTACTCTTATACATTGATGATATGCTTATTGCTTCTCTGAGCTTGATGGAGATCGGTATATAGAAAGCTTAGTTAAGCAAGGAGTTTAATATGAAAGATTTGGGTGGGGAGCGAAAAATCTTAGGGATGGAGATTGTGAGAAATAGAAAGAAGGGGAGATCGTGCCTTACTTAAAGGCAATATCTTGATAAAGTGATTGCTCAATTTGGAATAAAAAACTCAAATTCGGTGAATGTCCCATTAGCAGCATATTTCAAACTCTTAGCCACGATGTCTTCAGCTCCGAGGCAAAAGTGGAGTATATGGCTCAAGTTTCATATGCTAGTGTGGTTTGGAGCTTGATGTATGTCATGGTGCATAATCGGTCGAATATTGTTCAAGCCGTGAGCATTGTGAGTAAGTACGTGGCGAACCTGAAAAAACCACATTAGCAAGCCGTTAAGTGAGTTCTAAGGTATTTATGGGGAACGATGGACAAAAAGTTGGTCTTTAAAAAATTTGAGAAGTCAATTGTCGAGAGTTTTGTTGATTCGGACTATGCTATCGACTTAGACAAGCGGAGATTGACTATGTGTTATGTTTTCACATTGGGTAGTGGTCTGTTGAGTTAAAGGTTGATGATACAAAGTGTAGTAATGTTGTTTACTATGGAGGTAGAGTATATTGTGGTAATGAAAGCAGTCAAGGAGGCCATTTGGCTTTGTGGTTTATTTAGTGACTTTGATTTGAAGCTGAAAAAGGTAGTAGTGAACTAGGATAATCAGAGTGCAATTCATTTGGCAAAGTATCAAATTCTTCACGAAAGAATCAAGCTTACTGATGTTCGATATCACTTCCTTTGAGAGATTATTTAAAACAGTATTGTAAGTCTTACGAAGATAAACACCAAGCACAATCCAGTGGACATGTTAACTAAGGTTATCCCGTTGGCCAAGTTTAAGCATTGCTTGACATTGATCACTGTCCTTCGTTTTTAATGCCCCTTGGAGGCAGAGGTCCTAAGGGACTAGCATGGGTGCTATAGCAATATTCGGTGAATTTGATTATGATGGAGTACATGTGGGTCTTGTGAAATATCGCTAAGGTGGAGAATTAATATTTTTGGCTCTATTATAGGTTATGGGGTTGTACAATGGGTGCTTAGCGAACCGAAAGCAATTGTACGATGGGTTCTTAGTGTACCAAGAGTAGTTGTACGATGAGTTCCTAGCGAATTGGTTATGGTAGGATTAGGATTATTCAATTCCAAGTCCCATAATAGTTTAGTAATTTGGTTTTAGCTTTCCAAGGCCCATTGGTATTTACTTTATAAACAGAGTTCTCTTGTATTAGGAGAATGGATATTGCATATTAGTCAGATTTACACATATATATGATAGAAAATATTGATATCTTAGATTAGTGGCTATAGTTGGCATTGTATGTACTCGGTTTTGATCGTTCATCAATAAAACTATCACCCGGTAGATTAATGGCGATTTGCCGATAACACCTAAATCGCTTGTGTGTTTTGCTGGTTAGTTTCTTTCTTTAATTTATGAAATTTTTGCTGCTTAGATTATTAGTCGTGCTTATTACTTTAATTACGATACAGTAATAATCCAGTGATTCTTCATTTGTGCTAAGGCCACCTTTGGGCCAGATGTGAGATTTTATCTTGAAAGGTCTCATTACTTTATGGTGACACAACCTTATTGAGTTCTACAATTTTCCCATGCGGGACCAATGGTTTTAGCCCACCATTCTTAACAATTTCCACCTTGGATCAAACCAATTCACCTTAGGTTCCACCTTCAACTAACTCCGGTCCACCAGGGCTCCACCTTAGATTCTCACCCGGCCCAACAATCCAACTTGGATCCACTTGGGCCTATACTTTAGTCCACCTTGGATCCACCTTTGGACTATCTATGTAGATCATCACTTAACACTGTCTGCAAGATCGTTCACTTTGGTTAATGCCATATTGAGACACACCCTATTCCACCATACTCAGTCGAGGTTCCTTGCACAACCACCTTGACAATGGTACTCCAATATACATAGGCTCTGTAACAACTCCACCCTTGGTCTTTTGAGTCTGACTCCATCATAGGTTTCCACCAAGTCCAACTAAGGGCATGCTTTTTGTAGCGACTCACACCTTAGGATATCACATAGTCATCCCTGACTCCACCGAGTCTAGCTACATGTACTACTTCAAACTTGTGGATTCACCATTGGCTTTGATACCAGTTGTTTCACTCATCAGCACATGGTGTTAAACCTAGGATATTGATTAGGCTCACCAGTCTGCACACATAACAACAATATTGTCCTTAACTTAAACACCTTTGGGCTATAGGTGTGAAGTTTTATCTTAAACAACCTTATCACTATGCAGTGAAACTATTCTACTTATCAAGCTTTGTTGAATTCTACAATTTTCCGATATAGAATTAATAGTTTGAGCATACCATTATCAATGTAATAAACACCGAGCCTTCTCAATTATATTTATCAGCATAGGCATATAAATTGATCATTTTGTTTTAAATAAAAATAAGAAATGCAAAGAAAAAAATTAAAAGGCAATAAAGTTGGGATAGTCTTATGAAAGAAGAAAATTACGCTATTTTTTTACTACATTAATGCTGAAGCGGGAATCAAACTCAAGACCGCTATTTTTTAAGTGCATTCATACCAAAACGGGAATCGAACTCAAGACCTTCCGCTAGTCGGGAGTTAGTTCTAGCCACTAGGCTAATCCTAGTGGTTGAAAAATACGTTATTTTGTTCATACGAAAACATTATTTTTTAAGAGTGCACTGCAAGAGTAGGGCCGATTCTGATCTTTTAAAAGACTTTGGACCTTGTGCGAAAATTAATACAAGGCATTTTTTTTATTTGCATAACTTAAAAAATAGTCATCATACGGAAATTTTCAAGTGCGGACTATTCCCTATGGATTGGGCTTCTTTACGACATTTTTTTGTCATAAAAAACAACCCCCAATGTCGACGAAAAAATGTCCTAAAAAGTTCCGGTCCGTACCAGAAACAGACTCTATCATAAACTGATAAGATACGTGCACCTATATATGTGTGTGCATGTAAAGATCAAAAAAAATATTTTTGTTACTTTTTATAATGACCACGTTTATAAAGATGCTTATCCAAATTTAGGCGATCCCGTATTCGATTCTCACTAGAGATGGAAAGAAAAAGGTTTATTAGTTATTTATATTAAAGGAAATATAATCAGACCACCATATTTCTTTTAAAGGGAAAAAATGTCGGTCGTATTTAGAAATTGTCTCTTAGATCTTGTTGGTTCTAAATAACCATAAATCATATAATCGTTCATGTTGTATCACTAAGAATCAATAAATAAATATGCGGAACCGTACTTGAATCCATAGCTTATGATTTGTAACCGAGTGGTAGGCCTTCTAGATCTACACATAGTTCTTTAGAGAATCCTTTATGCTTTCTCTATGCTCTCTGTGATGATGGGGGCTCAACAGGGACAGAATACGTACGTGCGATCTACGGACCATAACCATAATATATATATATATAGTAAACCCTACTACGTACGTGTGATCTAGGGACTATAACTACAATATATATAGATAGTAAACCCTACTATCTATTTAGTATTTTTATTTTATCCCATTATAAAAGTAAAAATTACCCTTAAGCTATACATTAAAGGCCCACACCCTATTAGATACATTTAAGCCCAAATAACTTAAACTTTATTTAATCACTTTTAAAGTGGGCTTAACCACTCGACAGTCCACAACACATAATTATTTCACATATAATCCCAATGTTATATTAAGGATCCAACAATCTCCTACTTAGGTTATATGTGTTACCTTATAATATGCATTGTAAAATTGAGCTCATCTTTGTTGTCATTACTGAAATGTATATGTATCCAATCCGGTCCATCAATTATATCAATATAAGATCAAAGCGGCCTTTGTTATACTTGACGTAACTCGACCCATCAATGGTCACACATGTGATATAACTAAATGATATAGATCATGATGTGGATGTGTAGCATGAAAATTATATGCAATGTGATCTTAACATGCCTATTTTCAACTGGTTCTCCTAAAACCTTAATGAGATCAAACCAATCCAAAATCATAGTGTAAATGAACTAAAACTTTAATTTTGCAAAAAATAACTTTAAGATATCCTTAAACTGAAATAACCAAAATATGTCTATATCATAAAAACACTAAAAATTACAAACTCCCACTAAAACTGAATATCCTGAAAAGACATGACACCCATATGAGCAGTGTGCTCATGAAACACTTTGGGTGGCAATCCCTTAGTAAGCGGATCCGCAACTATGAAGTTTTTACCGATGTGTTTTATAGACACCTGTCCACTCTGAACTTTTGCCTTACGACTTAGAAACTTGCTGTCTATATGCATAGACTTCGTCAAGATCCTATTGTTAGCGGAAGACAAAATAGATTTAATATTGTTTAGACATCCAGCAAAATCGGAGTTAGTATACCCAATGATCTCAAGCTGATCTGACCTCTGATATGTGAGCATGTAATTTATTGCTTTTCTGTAAGTACCACAAGACTCATTTTGTTGCTTTTCAATGGTCTATTTCTGGATTGCTTAAATAACTACCTAACATCCCAATAATGTACGCAATATCTGGATCCATACATACCTAAGCATACATCATACTCTATACTGTTGATGCATAGAGAATCTTCTACATTTTCTTTTCCTCAAAATCATTCTTAAAGCACTGATTGAGACTAAACTTATCTCTGTTAGCCACTGGGGTATGACTTGGTTTACAATCATGCATGCCATATTGCTTGAGAACCTTTTTGATATACTCCTTTTATGATGATCTTAAAGTACCTCAAGAGCGATCTCGGTATATCTGTATGCCTAACACAAAAGAGGCATTACCAAGATATTTTTTCTCAAAATTCTTAATCAGAAATATCTTGATTTCGTATAATATGCCTATATTGTTATTGGCAAGCAAAATGTCATTGACATATAAAACAAAAAAATATATACTTGCTCCCACAGAACTTATGTTATTTGCAATCATCGACCAAATTCACCTCAAAACCAAATGAGATGATCTATTGATGAAACTTGAAATACCATTGTCGAGATGCATGCTTGAGCCCATATATGAATTTTTTAATTTTGCAAACCATATTATTTGGGTCTCTCACCACAAAGTTTTCTAACTACACCATATAGATCATCCCATCAATGTTACCATTGAGAAACACCGTCTTTATGTCCATCTGATGTAACTCAAGATCGAAATGCGCCACCAATGCCATTATAGTCCTAAAAGAATATTTTGAAGAAACCAGAAAGAAAGTTTCTTTATAGTCAATGCCTTCTTTTTGTGTAAAGCCCTTTGCGATAAAACGAGCTTTGCACCTCTCCACATCAACTTTCGAATCCCTCTTAGTCTTAAATATATATTTGCAACCAATGAGTTTCGCACTTTCTGGCAATGGGATAAGATCCCATACGTCATTGTCCTTCATGGACTTAATCTCTTCATTCATGGCATCAATCAACTTTTGAGAATTAAAACTTTTCATGGCTTAACGGAAGTTGATTGGATCATCTTCCATCACTCTAATGCCAACCTCATGTTCTTGGAGAAATACAATATAGTCATCTGGTACCGCACTTTTCCTTTCTCTTGTGGATCTCCTTAGTGGCATAGGTTCTTGAGATAGTAGAGTTTGTTCTTCTGAAACAATTTCTTGAATGGGAGGTTCTCCGATATTTTCTTGATCTACTGTGTCTTGCATAAGGTTAGGATTGGAAACCTGATCAATGATAATAGCACCTGTGGGAATATCAACATGTTCCTTTTCAAAGATAAAATCTTTGGCTATATCCCCCTCACGCAAACTTGACATCCTCAAAGAACCAGGCATTTTCTGACTCGAAATTTGAATTAGTCATGGGATCACAAAAAAATGTACCCCCTGAATCTTTCAGAGTATCCAACAATATAACATTATCGTGTGCCATAACGCAGCTGAATTCTCAGTGTTTAATTTTTTTCTTTACACCTTATGCACTTAATTGAAGGGATTCATTAAATAAAGCAATTGTATCTGTTGACCTAGAAGGTCTTAATCTTATTTTAATAATGATAAAAATTTAATCATGTGTATTTTACATGTATTTAGTTTAAATCAATTTAACAAGCTGCATTATTTTTCCCGAAGTATCCCGAGAACTAAAACCAAAACCTTATCAAGTGTATCGCCACTCCACGAGATTCTCTCTACTCTCACATGAACTCATGCAATTCATAAAGATCAAAGATCAAAGGAATAGATGAAAAAGTTTCAAGGTAAATGATGCAAGTGAAGATCATATTGAAGAAACAAATCAAAATATTCGAAAACTCGTTAATTCGATAATTGAGTGAGTGCTTAGGATTTATGTTAAGTTTCTTGATTGATCAATCTCTATAACTCAAACATATTCATCCATCTTTTAAAGATTGATTCAAACAAGCTAGAAATTGAATTTCTTTGAAAAACATTATTTTACGAAGACCGAGTTTCAAAATAAATTCATATTAATTTTAAATAATTATATTTTAAGCTTTCATAAAAATAGCTATCTTAGAAACATATCTTTGAGGTTCACAAATCAATAGAATTGTATTTGGAACTAAATTGCTAAATTGTAAAAATGTTTTTATTTTACATTTAAGATTCGCTTAATTTTTGCACAGCTTTGATCTAACAGTTTGATGGAGGTCTTCCCTGACTCTGATCACCTTGAAATTTTTACAGTAGTTATTCAACTTCTCTTAGCACTTATGACCAAAATTTGAGCATGATCCAACGGTCATATTATGAGATATGATCAAAACAAATTGAATAAAATTTGAATTTTTGGTCAACAAAACTAGCCGTTGGAAAATTTGAAAATGTCTACTTTTGACCCAAAACCTTTCTTAATTACCCCCAACGGCCATATACTTTTGCAAGATATATATATATATATATATGAGGTCCTGGACATGTTTTAACACAACTTCAATCCATTCTAATATTTCATATTCATCATCTATTAAGATTGAAGAGATTCAAATCATTCATTGATCATATTTATCATTTTGAGGTATATTGTCTTGATTAATCTTGATAACTCTAGTGTGAGCTTCAATTGTATCTTCTAAACACTTTAGAGTTATTGTTCATTAGTGTGAATCACCAAACAATCTTTATTCGTCAATTGTGAGATGTTTATCTCATAGAAAAACAAGAAGGTTAATTCTTGTGTTGAAATGTGGTGAGTAAAATCACATTTGTTGAGTGTGGTGAGTAAAATCACACTTGTAGAGTGTTGTGAGAAGAAAAACACTTGTTGAGTGTAGTGAGAAACCTTACACTTGTAAAAGTTTAATTTTCACCCGGAAGAAAATCGGTTTGAGTGGAACTTCTCAGGAGCACTATTCGGATGCGGACGTATGGTCTAAATAACCGAACCGCGAGAACAAAACATCATAGTCTCACTCAGTTCAATCTCTCTAACTCAAGCTCTTTATTTACTTGCACTTATATTTATTGCTTGTTCTTAAGATTGATTACTTTGCATATTTCCTTAATATTCATTGAGTTAAAGTTTTATTCTTAAAACTTTTCTTGAAACTTTTTAATTCTGCATTAAGTTTCGAAAACCCTATTCACCCCCTCTAGAGTTATTTTTCGACCAACAGTATCAACTGAATAAAGGTTATTGTAACCTAACAAAGAACTGGAACCAACTACCTTTTGAATTATCAAACAAATTAAAAAATCTATTCCCAAAGGAACAAGAATATTCAGATTTGTCCAAAACAAAAAATAAAAATCAATTTTTGTCTAAAATAGGGTACAATAAATATCTAATTTAAATCCAAATAAAATATAGTCTTTGACAATAATCTAACTTTTTCAATTGCTTCAATTTAAACAGTCTTGCCATTGCCATTGCCTACATAAATGTGTCTTTCACCATCATTTGGCTTTCAGTAATTGAGGTAACCCCTTCTTAGCACGCCATGCGTGAAAGTTGGTGCAATGCTTTTCTATATGCCTTTTAGCTCCACAAAAGTAACATTCAATACATTACAGTTCGTCTAGTTTCTTTTTTGTTCCTTTTGTGATGCCGCGTCTACAACCTCCTTATCCTTCTTTATTTTCTTCCCACTGTGCCTATTTTTAGAGGTTGAGGCAATATGAGCACTCTTTACCTTATCTTGCTTTAACATTTCATCTTTTTGAACACAGTATGAAATGAACTCATTCAGAAACCAAGTCTCTTTATAACAATTGTAGCTCACCTTAAACTGGCTAAACTATGTTGGAAGAGATATCAAAACTAAATGCACCAGCAAGTCCTCAAAAAGTTCTAACTTAAATGCTCTTAATTTTGAAGCAAGATGAGACATCTTAATTATATACTCTCTTATATTGCCTTTACCCCTCTACCTCATTGAAAGTAGGCTTGTCAAGAGCGTCCGTATTTCAGCCTTTTCATTCTTGACAAATCTCTTTTCAATGTCTGCAAGGAACTCTTTAGCTGTAGTTATTTTTTCAGATATTATGCTCCAAAATGCTTCTGGAATGGCTTTCTTTATAATCATGACACACATGCGATTTAATCTATCACACTTCTCTTTATTTTTTCTCTCTTCAGAAGTACTTTTATCCGTAAGAGGTGGGGATAATCAATCCTTAATGCAAGGTTAAGATCCATGACTCCAAGAACTGTGAGAAAGTTCTCTTACCATAATTTGAAATTTGTACCATTTAACATAGGAATAAAGTTGATGCTAGCAGTAATATTAGCAGAAGTATTCATAGCTGTAGCTGAATCCACATAAAATAACAATAAACAAACAAAACAAGTTCACATAAATCCTAAAACAAATATAATAAATTCAAATAAAGGTAATTCTCATTTTAAGATACCGGGTACTCCATTAATATTTTATCTTTGGATTAAAATACTAGCTTGCAAGTGATATCTTGTTATAGTAATCAAATACTAATAATAAGGGTATGTAAAATAATAAATCTTCCTTTGGGCTCATTTATTATTCACACGAAAAAACTGAATAATTATCACGTGTTTATTATCATAGGTGTACATGCAATTATGTCAAAAAATCAACCTTCCTTTGAGCTGGTCAAAATTTACATAAGTTACAAACAAACAACCATTTATATTTTAAAATAAAATAATTTTTACGAAAGATGTCACTTTGGTGACATGTTGCTTTAATTAATTCATCTCAAAAATATATATGCTTAATTATACCAATATTTGAATTTAACTGGTTGAATCAAAGCTTATTGGGTTATAAACTCATATCCATATCTTGACACATACAACCTAAAACATTTAAGCCCTAAAAATTTATGTACACATGCGTATTGGTATAACACACAAAACCTTATCTTAAACAAACAAACAAACAAACAAATAAATATATATATATACAGTCTCTTTCTCATACGCACAGATGCGTACGCATCTGTGCAATTTCCGGTGGGACCCCCTCTCCACTTAATCGCAGTTTACTTTTGTTGGTTGTTTGGTTCGAAATAAAAAAAAAGGTTCTCTCTCTACAGTGCAACCCACTCTTCTCTCTCTACTATTTACTCTCTTTCAATCTACGAAAACCAGAGCTCTACGGCCTTTTTTCTCTCTACGGAGCTCTACGGCCTTCTCTCTCTCTACCGAGCTCTAATGTAAGCTTTCTCCTCTTATTTATTTCGAATCTCTATTGTAAGCACGAAATCAGCCGCTCATCTTCTGGAAGGCTCTGTTTCCTGTGTTTAACAATGTATTCGAGCTTCATGGGGCAACATTAATGGCGAGGGAAAATGACCGTTTCTAAATTGCTTTCCATAGTCTTCGGCTTGCAATTTTTCGGAATGATAATATTATTGCTTCCTCATTTTTGATTGTCCTCTTTTGGTTTTGCAGAGCTTTTTTTCTTTTTCTTTTTTTGGTTACAAACGGAAAAGCAGAGCAAAAGAAAAGAAACAACGAAGCACTCAGAGCAACTAATCACCCCTGGAGTACTAGACTCCGATCATGTCTGCCATCAGTTCCTCCACAACGTCGTCTGGCGAAATAAGGATACGAACAAGTTGTTGCAATTGAGTTCCACCGAGCTTGGCCAAATGAATGGCAGATGAATCTAAGAGCATCAACTTATTAACAAAGTGTAGGCTTCCCGAGAATGCCCTGATAAAATCGATGGATCAAATTGGCATGTGTCTAATTTCCCGTTTCCTGATAAAACCGAGCATAATTTTTAAAGGATTTGGAGTTTTACTTGCTTAGTGAGTATAATGGAAATTCAAATCAAAGCCACTCGAATCAAGTATCAAACTCGAAATTATAAAATCAGTTTATATTACCTAGAAATAAACCCATTCAAATCAAATCCAAGGTGAATATTCAATCACACCCATTCCAATCAAACCCAAATCCATTGCAAAAACCGAAATCGACCCATTCGAATCCATTGCAAAACCCATTCCAACTATAACAAGTATCAACCCATTCAATCCATTGCAAAACAAAAATCGAAATAAACCCATTCTAATCAAACCCATTTTCAAAATTATAACAAGAAAATCAAATATTCGAAATAAATAAGAGGAGAACGATCCATTAGAGCTCGGTAGAGAGAGAGAGAACTATCCAGTAGAGAGAGAATGCTTCGTAGCTCTGTGATTTAGCTCTGGTTTTTGTAGAGAGAGAGTAAACAGTAGAGAGAGAAGAGTGGATTGCACTGTAAAGAGAGAACCTGCTCGGTAGAGAGAGAGAACGCTCTGGTAGAGAGAGAATGCTTCGTAGCTTTGGTTTTCATAGATTGAGAAAGAGTAAACAGTAGAGAGAGAAGAGTGGGTTGTAGTGTAGAGAAAACTTTTTTTTTTTTATTTTGAACCAAACAACCAACAAAAGTAAACTGCGATTAAGTGGAGAGGGGGTCCCACCGGAAATTGCACAGATGCGTACGCATCTGTGCGTATGAGAAAGAGACTGTATATATATACATGTGACGCCCTGAGTGATGAGTACTCCCTTGTGTGGAGGAATGGTAGCTCGAGCGATGAGTACTCCCTTCTGTGGAGGAATGGTAGCTCAAAGGGGGCATCCCACACCGGAAGTTGGGGGATCCTTGGAGACCCATATAAGTAAGATATGGTCGCTAATTAAGTACGAGGCCTTTTGGGTAGCTCACTGGCTTCGGATCCCATGAGAACTCCGAAGTTAAGCGTGCTTGGACCAGAGAAATCCCAGGATGGGTGACCCCCTGGGAAGCTGGTCGTGAGCTCCCAAAAACAAAGCCGTGAGGGTAGATGTCCTGGGGCTGAGGCCTGTCTAGGATGCTACCCAGAGCGGACAATATCGTACTGAGGTGGGACCGGGTCGTTACAAATGGTATCAGAGCGGACCCCACAGAGTACGGTGTGTCGACGAGGACGTCGATTCCCTTGGGGGGAAGGATGTGACGCCCTGAGTGATGAGTACTCCCTTGTGTGGAGGAATGGTAGCTCGAGCGATGAGTACTCCCTTCTGTGGAGGAATGGTAGCTCAAAGGGGGCATCCCACACCGGAAGTTGGGGGATCCTTGGAGACCCATATAAGTAAGATATGGTCGCTAATTAAGTACGAGGCCTTTTGGGTAGCTCACTGGCTTCGGATCCCATGAGAACTCCGAAGTTAAGCGTGCTTGGACCAGAGAAATCCCAGGATGAGCGACCCCCTGGGAAGCTGGTCGTGAGCTCCCAAAAACAAAGCCGTGATGGTAGATGTCCTGGGGCTGAGGCCTGTCTAGGATGCTACCCAGAGCGGACAATATCGTACTGAGGTGGGACCGGGTCGTTACAATACATATATATAAAGTGCACATATATATATCATGCAACAACATTACTTTTTTTTCTTTAATATATCTATACTATTAATAAAGCGTGAGTAGTGTTTTTGGTGTGCCAATTTAATTACTAAAATACCCTTATATATTAAGAAAATAAGTAAAATACAACAAAAGGATTTGAGCCCCTGACTTTACATATAAAACAATTACACATTACCACTTGATCAAACATAACATTTGATTTATAAGAGTGTTACCACTTGAACAAAAGCCTTTCTTTGGTATCCCTATACAATTGTTAGAATGCCCTACCCATTCTCTTTCTTCTTTACAATTTAGTAAATTTCCTTAAGTGGTGTTTGTTGCATTCTCGAGTTCTCCACGTTACTCTCACTTTTATCTCTCTATACGATTTACCAAGTACTTTGCTAAAAGAAAAAAAAACTATATTTGCTATACTTCTGAAGGCGTGTGTGAGATCTAATAGTACCATGTAATATTTGTTTTTCCTTTACACACATAATCTTATAATATCATATAGTTACAATGGATCAAAGTGGATCAATTCGAATTGAAGTAGATTCGAGTCCAACTAAGAGTAGCAATTTGTGTGTTTTCATTATGTTTAGCCTCACACAACACAACACAAATTCGTGTTATTTTTACAAAACACGACCCGTCGAATTGAATACACAATAATATGCTACGAAACATTTGGTGATTGATAATATTTTAGGTATTCATGCATGTATGTGAAATATGAAGATAGGTTTTTTCTCCATGGGATATATATGTTATTTGCACAATTTATTTCTTCAATCTGCTACATTGAGTAGATTAATGCTAAATTCTTTTAAGATTTATGCAAAGATTAGTCTTTTATTTTTAATTTTTTTTCATAGACGTAGAATGTTGCCACTTAACACCTTTTTTAATTTGGTGTCTCTATTCAATTATTAGAATGTCTTTTTTATTTTCTTTCCCTTTTTTCCTCTTTCATATCAAGGGTAATTCATTCCATCCTTGCACACACATACAATGCGCTTTGAGGCTAATTATTAATTAAAAGTGAGGAAGATTTTTTATGTCTCAATTGAATTACTAAAATGCCCTTACTGGGCCTTTACGTGCTAAGAAAAAATAAATTAAGAGATTCAAATTCAAGACCTTACATACAAAATGAACCCCACTCTACAGAGTTATTTATACAATTAATTAAGCGCGAAAAAGGGTTTTTTTTTCAATTGAATTACTAAAGTACCTCTATGTGTTAGAGAATAGAGAAAATTTAATTAAGGAATTATTCAAACCCCATGATTTTACAAATAAAATGTGCTTTACTTTAACACTTAATTAAACACAATAATATGTTATAAAAGTGTTGCAACTCGACCAAACACAATAATATTTGCAAAAGTATTATAACTTGACCAAATCCATTTATTTCGCATCTCTATATATTAAAATACTAAAATGTCTCTCTTTTTCTTTTTCCCACTTTCTTATCAATAATAATTTAATAAATTGCCTCATGTTACTTTTACTACATTTTGGAGTTTCTCTATGGTACTTTCACGAACTCCATTTTTCTCTCTACACCATTTATCCCCACTTTTGTTTTAAAAAAATTAACACATTACTTTTATTGTACTTCTTGAAGCATGCATAAAATCAAATAATAATGTTTCAACTATACTAAAGGTCACTGCACACCATCAAAACGGGTTAAAGAGAATTTGAATGAGACAAATTCGGGTCCAAGTATGGGTGAAAATTCGTACTTTCAGGTCATGTTTGGCCTTGACAATACACTAAGCGACAAAGAAAAATAAGACAAATTGCGAAGTCGTGTTGTTTTTATGAAACAGAAACATAATCCGCCTAAAATACATCCGAAGATGATATATATGATTATAGTTTTTGGGTCCTAATAAATACATTATAATATGAGTAGAAATATGATTTTTTTTCTAATTTAGACCCTATAAAACCACAACAAAAGACAACTAACATGGCATATCTCTTATTTTGTTTTAAAATTTAGACATGAACATGAATTTTGTATCATTTCATTCCAAAAATTGTCGCCTTTCGATCCAAACACAATTAATTAATTGAGACGATATTTTCCAAATAACACCTGCCCGTTCAGGCCAAAAAGGGTACATGTTTTACATGATTTAGAAGGGTCGAGTTCGGATCTTGTAAACCTGCTCTAACCATTGCCATCCATACTAACCACTAAAAAAGGAGGTTCAAATTAAATTTTGTTTTAAATAAAAATATAATAAATCAAATATATGGGATTTGGATAATGTTTATTTAATTGAAAGATTATTATTTAATATTTACACATATAAATCTAAAGAGAGATAATGAGAAAAAAATTAATTACTATTTTAAGATAGCTAAACATGTATTTACATATCCTATAATTAGGAATTATTTTTTATAATCTGCAATATACAACAAACTAATCAAAGAGGACATACAAATAATTTTATTTATTTGTAATAGAGTTAGTATTATAATACATATTTTTTTTTGTTTAATTTATTTATTTCATTCATTGTACACACGTAAGGTGTGCTCTCGATGCTAGTTTATATAAAGTACATGGATATATATAATCTTAATCACGATGCCTTGCTAAATATCAAATAAAGTATTATTTGTTGAATCTTTCGATCAATCCATGCTGCAAATTGTTTTTTTTTTGTTTTTTTAGTCATAAAGCAAACATCATAACCTCAGCCCATACAGAATACGTACGTGCGATCTGCTGACCCTAACTACAATATATATAGATAGTAAACCATACTATCTATTTAGTATTGCTATTTTATGCCATCATAAAAATAGAAATTACTATTAAGTATCTACACATTAAAGGCCCATACCTTATTAGTTACATTTAAGCCTAAATAATTTAAACCTTATTTGATCATTTTTAAAGTGGGCTTAACCATTCGACAGTCCACAACACATAATTATTTCACATATAAGTCCAATGTTAAATTATCCAACATTGTCAAATTCTTAATTTTCGAAAATATTTTATAAAATGTGAAGTTCGCTACAGGAAAATTATGATGTAGTGATTAGATCTGATTGGTCAATTTACCAATTCTTATACTTAATGAAATCTTATCTATATATATATATACACGCCATTTTATTCTCAAACACTTTTTTTTAAGAAAAATGGTTAATTATTCTATTGACACACCATTTTTTTTAATTAATGGTTAAAATATCAAACTCAAATTAATAATAATTAATAACTCCAAATCATTTAAATCCAATTTAATTATTAACCCTGTTAATTAAAAACTCTTTTCTTCATCATCATCATCCCTCTCCACCACGATCGCTGCGCTACTGCCACCACCACTATCTAAATCATCATTCTTCTCTAAAAAAAGTAGGATACTTATATTTCTTTTGTTTCTTTATGTTTTATTTCATTTCTAAATCATTGGATACAAACAAGCGGAAAAAAAAACCAGAGTACGAAGAATGCTTACTCAGTTCTTAATAAGTGAGTGGTGTTTATCATACTCGGCCCAAAGGAACCGAGTAAAGCAAATATCACTCGATCCGATTCCTTCGAGTCGAGTGATGTGTGCTTTACTTAGTTCATTTGGGTCGAGTATGGGGAATCAAGTGAACATTCTTCTATGGCAGAAGATTTGTGTAAATCTGAGTATAAGTGGATCTGATCAAAAAAAAATATTGATTGTCCTTGAGTGGTTCACACTCTCTATAAGCGTGACATCATAATCTTCCCCTAGAATAATCTCTCTCTCTCTCTCTCTCTCTCTCTCTCTCTCTATCTCTCAATCTCTCATTTTGGGAAATGAGCGAAACCATGCCAAGTGGTTGTAAACATAAGCTACGGTAGTAGCATTGCATCTAACCTAGCTTTGATTGATTGGTTCATCTGTAGAAAAAGAAGTTGAAATAAGAAGATTAAAGACGAGATTTGTGAAGTGGGTGGAGTGATTTAATTTATTTCTTTGAAAATGAGCGAAACCATGCCACAAGTGGTTACGTTGTAAACATAAGCTACGGTAGTAGCATTGCATCTAACCTAGCCTTGATTGATTAGTTCATCTGTAGAAAAAGAAGTTGAAATAAGAAAATTAAAGACGAGATTTGTGAGGTGGGTGGAGTGATTTAATTTATTTCTTTGAATTGTAAAGAGAGAGAGAGAGAGAGAGAGAGAGCTTTTAGATTAATATTAATTAAACCTATAATTAGAAGGAGTGTTTGGAGTGTTAGGAAGAGGGATTGTGTACTTATGGAATGTTAAAAAGAGATGGAATGTTAGTGTCAAATGGTGTGTATCAAAAGCAGCCCCTATATATAATACTAATTGGCGTGTTATAATAACATGTAAGTGTCATACCAAAGAGCACTAAATTGAAAAACAAGAAAAACATCATGATCAAATAAATTGTGGATATATAATTACAAATAAACTAAAATAGATCAAATCAAAACATCAACAAATTCATAAATAAAAGAGGGAACTTGTGGAACAAACTGGACATTTATAAACCTCGATAAACATACAAATTGATTATTCAATTTATAATTTGCAATAGCAAAGAAAGAGAACTTAACGTTGGGATAGATTCTCACCCAGAAAGAAAAGACAAAAATAAATATTGATTTACTTAAAGTCGGCACATAAAGTATGCCTTATTATTTTGACACCGTAAATTTATTTTGCTTTGTCCTACATTTTTCATGATCCAAATCCACATGAAAATCCAACATGCATAAAGAATAAATAACACTATTGAATTACATTCTTGATGAATCCTAGCATACCTAATAACATAATTGAAACTGGAGAAATTGAAATATACTTACTAAAACAATTAAGAAATATAACACGCATTAATCTCCTTAACTTGTGAGTAAAAAGATACAGGAAAAAAAATAGCTTATATCAAAAAAAGAAAAGGAGTGTGCTGAACATAAATAATTGAATTCCTTCCTAGCCTCCTCAATAATCAATACGAACTCTTGGTTAAATAAGTTATTCCAAATCATACTTTAGTAAAGACATAGAGCAAAGTGATTCTTGATCCTAGGCACTATATATCAACTTCTACACTACTCTCTGTCGAAACATTTTAGTCAATGAAGGACACACACACATATATATATAAACACGTTGCTATTTGCTTTGATAAGATAAAATTGATGGTAATGTACAACAGATACGTACAGATAAGATGATCAAGGAATTAAAACGTATATTTTATAACGCAAAGAATCATGTTTAGAATACAAAAGGGATATATGGTGACAAATGAAAACAAATTAAATATATCAATAATGAAACAATGTGGCAACTAATGGAGGTACTTTTTCCGTAATACTATAATAGCATAGATAGTCCATTAATTAAAGTATTCATTTATAGATTTTTTCATAAATGTATATCTCACTCATTTTTATAAATATATATCCTACATCCTTCTTTATTTTATGTATAATTTTTTTCTTCTTCACCCCGAAGAAAATTTTCCTGTAGAAAAAACCAAACATTAAGAGTTAATCTACCACATATCCTACTTTATTTTTCAACTTTTCACACAAATCAATGATTTTCTATCACTTTTGATGTTACTATTAAACGGAGACTCCGTTTAGTAACATGGAAATTAAAGTGATAGAATTTTTTATTTGTGTAAGAAACTATAAAATAAGAGTCATGCTCTTCATCTCACACTCATTTTTATGAGTATATATCCTTCATCATTTGAATTTTCTGGAAACTTTATCCTCCACTTTCCAATGAAATATTTTTCTTGAAAAGAGCTAAAAAGTAGCAGTTAGTTTCACAACATGTTTCAACTTATTTTAAAAGTTTTCACAAATTATTATTTTATTATTTTATCATTTTTATATTGCTATCGAATAGGTCGTAAGAAAATAAGTTAATAGAATTCCATGTTTATCAAAGATGTGTTTTTACAGTTTGATATGGGTATTGAGCCCTTCTTTGTGGATATATAGATATATATACGGAAATTTTTAAGTGCGGGCTAATCCGTACCAGAAATGGACTATATATATATAACTTATTTGACCCTTTACAATTGTAATGTACAGAATGATGCACCCTAATCTATAGAAAAAAGGGCCCTCACCTACGGAGGAGTTAAATTACATTTTTGTTCAAGCTTTTACATGAGTTCAATTATAGCCGGAAGTACTTGTGACTAAAGATATTTAATTTTTCAAATAGAAATTAGTCACATTTCAATGCGGGTAATGATAGTTACGATACCTCATGGCAAATGCACACAAAAAAAAGATTGAAAGGTATTAAAGACCTTACCGAAGTTGAGAGCATCAACTAGTCGTTGATTCAAATTTAATTAGATTACAATTCTTGGAACATATTTTAGGCTAAAAAGCAATTCAATTACCAATTTTACCTACATAGATTCCCTCCACATAATGTTTTACTCATCAACGTCATCTACTAATCTATACTATTATAAACTAGAAATTCCATTGACAGTTATGACACCAAAAGTTTGGTGATTATCTTATTTTACCCTACAGTTATTCTTTGAAATAAAAAATGATTTGATACGATTCAAAGCCGCAAACTCTAAGTTAGAAGAAAATACTTTTAACTCCCGTGTATAAAATAGTATTCCATAGAGAAAACAGTGTCTTCCTGTAAAACAAAGAGAGGGTTTCATTCAAAGACCCAAATCACTAAGTTTTCGCTTAGTAGTGCTTTCAATTTTGATTTGGTTGAGATAAAACTGACTTTATTTCTAGAGCAAATGCATCTATCGTCAAAGCAGATATAGCTATCGCCTTAACAAAGTCGGGTACTCGACAAATTCACTCAACAATGGATCGATGAGATTCAGCGGTTTGGCCAAAAATTCAAAGATTCATCCAAATCATACGGAAAATTTACACTAAGTTCATACAACTGAAAGGCCACACCCAGAACCCAAAGGAACACACGAGCATAAATATGGAAGGAAAACAAAAAGAGGCAAAACATATTCATTAGTTACGGTGTCAAATCCTAGTTGAATCTGTATCACTATGGGTGCATCACAATTGCAAAATAGGAAAAGGATTGAAATATCTCAGCAAATCACTTATCTTGTACTTAAACTTCCCATAAAAACTAGTTGCTATTTCAATCATTTTCCAACTTTATTCAAGAAGAATGTTTGCGTACTGCTTCCCAAAAAGCTACATTGGTGGTGCTATAACCGCCATCGATCACAAGGTTAAGCCCGCTGACATACTTTGACTCATCACTCCCCAAAAACACTGCGGCTTGAGCAACATCTTCTGGTTCCATTACCGTCTCTTTTAAGTTAGCCGCCTCACGAGTCACCTCTTCCACCTTCTCCTTTTCCATCCCCAACACACCTCCAAGCATTGGTGTGTATGTTGCATAAGGAGAAATGCAATTTACCCTAATCCCATATTGCCCTAGCTCGGCACACAAGTTCTTTGTTAGCCCCACTAACGCGTTCTTCGATGCCACATAAGCGTGTGGGCCCGCTGCAGCGGTCACCGAAGCCACACTTGATGTGAACAAAATGCTGCCTTTCTTGGCTGGAATCATTGCTTTTGCAGCATATTTGGCACTATAAAATGCACCGAAGACATTCACGTCAAAAACCCGCTTGAGATTTTCGCTTTGCACTACGGTGATGGTGGGGTCTGCAGTACCCTGTATACCTGCGTTGGCGAACATTATGTCGAGCTTTCCGTACTTGGAAATAGCAGTGTCCACTGCATTTTGGACATGGGATTCCTTGCTAACATCACAATGGATGTAGGATATTGATTCATTTTTGGAATCTAGTTCTTCACATAATGAAGAGCCCAAGTCGTCTTCTACATCGGCGATAACAATTTTGGCGCCGTGTTGGGCGAATAGCTTTGCAGAGCTCTTGCCGATTCCGGTGGAACCACCGGTGATCACTGCAACTTTACCTTCTAGCCTGAAAATTTGAATGGTTATTTATTATTTGGCTTTTTCCTCTATTTGTTGTGAGAGAACAAGGCAAGAACCTAATAAACATGGACATCGAGACCACATACGAACGAGTGGCTAACATGATGTCACAACCCACATATCCCTCATTACACTTTACCAGGAGGAGTTTGTCACTACCACATATCCCACATCGGTGTATAATGGGAGGATCCTTCGTATATATGTGAGTTCAGTAAACTTATAACTACTTGGGCTAGCTAGTTTAAGGGAGAGCTGGGGTGGTTACACATGATACTCCCTCTTTCTCAAATTAATAGTCTCATTTCCTTTTTAGGACATAATCAATGTACCAAAACACACATGAGAAAATTAGTTGATTTCTTAACTACTGAATATTAGTTTGAAAGTACCGTGTTCTTAAGCAATAGGAAGTCAAAGGGGAGTCTTAATTTGAGGCTGAGGGAGTATTTGTAGAATCTTTAGGATGTAAGCATGCTAGTTATTGTGTGTATATAATTTGGACACTCCAATCTATATGCTTCGATAACAACTTTGACTATTCAGTACCTTGATTATATTCTAGAAATGAATTTACTCATAATTTGAAACATCTCGAAAAGGAAAGTGAGACATTTAATTTGAACGAAGGAGCTATACAGTATTAAAACAAGCGTCCCACAGGAGAAAGAGTACATATATATGTATCTATATTATGAAGAGCCAAATTTTACAGTTATACCAAGAGTGTCAAAAGAATATCGGTGGCACAGAGTCTTAGAAGAGTCTTGGTCCTTCATGAGCAAAAACCCCAAATAAGATGCAGCAAAAAACTCATCACAATTTTTATTCAAGAGCCTACCGTTTTAATTCAATGATAACGGTAAGACATATTTGCATTACTTTTTAGCAATGGATGCTAGCAGCGTTTTAATTGAATGATAACAGCAAGACATAGTTGCGCACCTTTTGGCAACGGATGCTAGCAGGGAAGAGCCTTTCATCTGTACTCACAGCTTCACTTTCCTCTCAAATGTTTGGGAAACTCTTAGTCTTTTAAGCCACTGTACTTAGATGCAATAAATGGAACCTACAGAGGTTTCATACACCAATATTTTAATATACTCCGATTGACCCAAATTCTTCGATTACTGCTGCAAACCATTGTTTAAGGTTACCAAATCCATTCCCCTATCTACTTCAAAACATTTAATTTTCTATTAGAAAGAAATATATAATAAGTAGATGAGCAAGAATATTAGAAAGAAAACAAGAAAGAATAAAACCTGATGATGATGATGAATAATCAGAGAGAAGATCAGAGGGGCGATTTTTGCGTTTTTCAACGATAAGTTTGATCGTTTAACTGTTTAAGTACCCCGATTGTCAAATGCCCGTAGGGCTGAACGTGACTTAACAAAAATTTATTAAGGTGCGTTTGACGATAAAAAAAAGTTGGGTATAATTATTTAAGGGCCGTGATTTGGCACTTTTAATATTTTTTTAAAATATTCTTATTTTTTATTCGATTTTTGAAAATTGAGTAAAGTATTTATTATTTAATTATGAATGATCAAGTGTAAATTTAATAATGCTTTACTCGATTATCAAGAATCGAGTATATAAACTTATACTCGGCCCTCAAAAATCAAGTAACAAACATTTTACTCGGTTGTGAAGGATCGAGTAAAAATAAAAGTGTTACTAAGTGTTTTTGGGACGCCAATATCTCCACCCTTATTTAATTATATTGAGTGATGCGGTGAGATGTCAACGTACTTTTAGCCTTTTCCATTGTACATATTATTTTGGTGGTGGGCCAATTTTTTTTTTTGTTTTCACAAAAAATTAAATTTTGTGAAATACATCTATTCATAAATATACGCATGAGATAAAGAGATCACAAAATTCATTTTTCAACTTTTCATAAAAATCAATTGTTTTTACTATTATTTTGTATCTTATTATCAAATGGGACCGTACATCTTCAATTGCACAATATAATTTATATAATAAAGGTGATGGTTTTGAAATCCTAAAAATATAAGAGAGATACAAAATAGTTTAGTTGAAATTACAAGATGGTTTTCGAGAACTAAATAGTTTTTTGGCACAGATTACGAATTAGTTTTAATAATAACGCTTCTAAAACCTATCCCAATGACACAATCAAATGTAACAAATTAGCCGATAATCAAATTTAGCCTTACAATAAATCAAAATGGTGTGTTTTTAAATAATCAAAATGGTGGTTGTAGTATTTCTGTTGGTCAAAAGAGAACATACGATAATCTTTTCATATTTACATAATCTTTCACTTCCATTATCTTTGAAAATTCAATTATAATTAGTTTCTGGGCAACTAAAATTGCGGCCCACAATTTTGGTTATTGAAAAATATAAACATTATAAAACATAACATTGTCAAATTTAAAATCTATTGTTGAATAATCATCAAATGCTCTTTTGATTATCCAATTTGTATATTAGGTTATTTGGGATTTGGCCCCCATTTATTATGCCATTACTAGGTTTGACCTCCAAAATTTATGGCAATATAGGTTTGGCCACGTTTTGAAGGGTTTCCATCCAAATGAAAGTCTCGACTATAATATTTGTCCAAATACCCAGAATGCCCCTCTGTGTACACCATACAAATGCACAAACACCAAAATCACAGTACGAGCCCCCAAATTCATTTAGTCTTTATATGTCTTCTTATTGATTCCTCAACTACAGTATTGCTCGAACCTAGCACTAGTAAAAATCCAACATGTAATCTTTAATGTATCCTCCTGAACGGAGCCAACATATAACTTTTAGGGAACAAAAATATATGCAACTCGTAGCAAAAAAATAAAAATAGTTTAGTAGCAAATTTATTTTATCGCTTTCAAGTCTCCATTAAATATTTAGCAGTGAAAAGTAGTGCTACTCTTTTATAACATAATTGCTTATCCTCATTTTTAGAGAAAAAAGTTTTGCCACAAAAAAAATATTTTTGTGTGGCAATTAATATTAACACCAAACCTTTAGCTATACATACAGCAACACTTATTATTTATATTTGGAGGAGCACAATACTTAATTTTCTTAAAATCTTTTGAAGAACAAATCCTTATAAAATTTCATAGCTAAGTAGGTATAGTAGTAGAAATTTTCCATCCTTGCGCATCTTTAGTCCTCACGCTTATTTTCTTCTTTAATTTATCCTCACCTAAGCATCAAGAGTTGAGTAGTTGAGAAGTTCACTTAAGAAATTAAGGAATTAACTACGTTACTAGTGTCTATTATAGATTGAGCAACTCCGTTCATCCAAATGCAGAAAATTTAGGTTTTTATACGAGCATTCGTTCATGCTTTGCTAGCTTTTGCTTGTAAAAATAAATAAATAGGTGCATTCGTTTCTATGCTAGTTTGTTTGGACTTTCTAAACAAAACAATTTAAATTGCATAAAGGATAAAACTTTTCAATAAAGAAATTAAATATGATAAAGTGCAAATATGTCTAATTGCACAAAAATTTGGATTTTTATAAGGTAAATTTCAACTCAGCAAAAGAAATAAGGCCCACATGCACATTAGCATCGCTGGATCCAATAAATACTTAGCTTCAATCTTCACCTCCAAATTGTTCTTCCTCCTCGTTTCCTCCTCCACCTTCATCGCCCCCACCGTTACCGGACTCCATCGATGCCACTGCCATCCCCTCAATCTTCATGGTCAATCGCTGGTGCTCCGCTAGTGTTAGTCAGTTGCAATCGAGCTCTGGTTAACATATAATACTATGAAAAATAATGGGTTTTATAAGGTTGATGTGAGTGGGGCATGGTGGTTGGTGAATGGGAAAAAAAGAGGGGTTTGGGCTTTTAGGAATGGAGGGGAGAGAGAGAGAGAGAAAGAGAAGAAGGTGGTGGAGAGAGAACATAGAGGGATGATAAAGTAGTGTAGGATTGTATACAGAGGGACATTTTCGGAAATTTGGACAAATATTATGGTCAACAAACGGCTAGAATTTTATTTGGACAGAAATCGTTGAAAATGGGGGCTAAACCTATATTACTATAAATTTTGGGGGACAAACTTAGTTATGGTATAATAAATGAAGGCCAAATTCCAAATAACCCTTGTATATTCCATTAAAAATGCTTTTATTAATGACTAAAAAACAAAGTGATAAATATGTGTTTTATTTACCAGCTGATAAATTTATGATATGTCATTTGAATCACTCTAAAAATTGAATTCCTCGTTTGACTCCTCAGCTAAGAAAGTTGGATACAATAAGATAAGGGCAAGATGACGTGAAGATGATAAAATAACTACAGGATATAACATAACATTCAATTTAATACATTTTATATAATATTATGTTTGGAGCCATCTTGGTGTAATAATTCAATATCAGTCGTATATCGCGGGCGCCTTGAGCACCCAGAGGTGTGGAGGTCTTCCCCAGTAGCCTTGCGTGGTTAAGAAGGTATCGGTTCGACCCTGGCATGTGTGCGGATAAGCGTTATGTAGGTAGAGTTGCCAATTTTTTTTCTCCAAAATGACTAAAAACATAATGAAGCCGGTCAACAAAGGGGGTTCACATGTTCATCATTGGTCTATGTGACCAGATAATTGAACACAAGCACTAAGTTATAAGAGGGGAAAGTGTTAGGCACCCCCCCTCTAACCCGTTTTGAGTATCCTCCACTCGTGTGTTTGTTGCTAAGCGGATGTTTGTACGAAAGATATGCACCAAATCGTGTTGTGACTCTTTATTTCAGTCAAATGCACATGTAAAGGTGTAATATACGTCTTCACATCATTGGGTACAATCTTACCTTCTTGGCCTAATCTTCATCTAAGTGGTGTTTTCAGTAGTGAGTTTTGGACACGGTACATTTTTTGTGGTTTAGACATGTCCTACATATCTAATTAGTGTAATTAGACTGTCAATCGAATGGCCTGATTGAGTATTGAGGTGTTAAATCATTGTAAGCGTGATTTATTCTCCTTTATGCCCTTAAGTGGTCAAATTCAATTACGGGTATACTTGTATTTTAAGGACAACTTTTATAGGTACTATTATTGATAATACATGTGCATGTAGAGTCGCTACACAATTTGGATTGTCTGAATGGGTTTCGAACGTCATATTGCTCCTTAGTAGCATTTATAATAGCAATCGTACTTTGGATAGCCATTTATGATTTTGATAACTTGAAAATCCGTTGTGAATGTTGCAGGTATGATTGAGCCCAGAAATTACATTTCTAATCTCTTAAACAATGCTCAATTAGCTTCTAGTTACTGTCTAAAACAGAAAATTGCATGTAAATTCAGTTTAAGCATGAAAAGAACAGATTGCATTGTATTCCTATGTTGCTAAGCCATTTTGCAGGCTTAAAGTGGTTAAGAAACTGAGGTTGGATGCAAGAAAGAAGATTGAATGTGGAAAAGTGCAAGAAGAAGGCCCAAAGAAGAAGTCAATATCCATTACGAGTTCCGAAGTAAGGAAAACTCCGCAAACTACCCCCAAAGCACTAGCAAGAAGAAAATAAGCAAGTCCCCAAGCATGAATGAAGTGAATTCAAGTGTCCAAGAGTGATTCCAAGAGAAAAAAAGCTTAACTAAGTCGAATCCTAAAGTTTTTAAAGAAAACCGAGAATTGTAGTAAGAAGCCCGAAGTTGTAACTGATCAAAAATTTTATCCACTGAGAAATTGAAGAAATATCCATAAATAAAAGTTGTAGAGATTTGAATTACCTACAAGTAAGAGAAAACGACGTGTTAATCGAAGTTCGAAGCAAAAAGTTATGAGCAAAAGAAGAAAACCATAAAAATAAATGGGCCAATCTTGGCCCAAATTCAATTTTAAGCTATGTTTCGACTCATTTCTTTAAGGATTATTCAATCCCAGACTTGATAAAATTGTGTACCATATAAAAAGTATGATATCCCATATTTTAGGGTATGATACAATTTAGGGTCGATTTACAAAAAGGCTAAGAGCACCATATTTTCTCGGGAGCTTTTGCATTGCGTCTAGCGATCGAACTTAAGAGTTTTATTATTCAATTCCTTAAAACAATTGTTAGATTAGTTTTTTATGATATTTTGAGGCTGAAACTTTGTTGTAATCAACATTCAATCTATTATTCAATACAGTTTTCAATTTAAGTCTCAATCGCGTACAAGGAAAACCATAGTTTTCTGTTTTCTTTCAATTCGATTGCTTTTAGTTGTTTATTTGCTTTTCTATTTATATATTAGTTAGTTGAGATCATATATATTCTGGAATAAATCTTAAGCCCACATTTTTAGGCTGGTTCTATGGTTTACAGATCTGTTTTGTCGATTTGTCGATTTTTTGTCGATTTATGCTTGACTCTCGTTCTATATTCAAATAGTTTATAGTTTTTGTATAATATTCATATGTGAATCATCCTTGATCATTAAGAATCTTATTTTCCATAAATCTTAGGGTTTGTGTCGAGTTCGTTAGGTTTTTGTCAGTTTTGAGTTTATTTACTGTTTTTTGTCGTAAAATTTTCATTTTAAATCGGAATTGTGAAATTCCAAAGCCAAAAATTTTCAAATATGATTTTATAAATTATTAGGGACATATTTACTGTTTTTCATGATTTTTAAGATTATTTGCATGCTTTTCTTGATTATGGCTAGCTAAATCCTTAGTTAGGGGTCCGTAGTGAAAGATATGTAATTAATCTTTGAATGTAATCCAATGTAGGTTTGAATCATAATTTTCCATTGGTTATAGATCACCTACCGAATGAATGAATATTTTATTATCTTTGCTTGTGTTAAAAACATGTTTTCATAAGTTAGCTCAAAAGTTCCATTTGATTAAGAATCGTAAAAATGTCGATTCACAGATTTTTGCACCAAAACCCTAACGTGATTTAAAGACGATCTTTATCCTCTAATTTGTTGAGTTAGTTTCTTAAGTGAATTGGCTAATTTGGAGCTGGTTTGGTATTTAGTCACATAAGTGCCGAGAAAGTGTCGGTTTTGACTTTTGGCATTCTTTTTAACTTGGATTTGCTTTGAATCACATTCAAACCTATTCAACTACATGATCAATTTTTCATCGGATGACTTAGAGGAAGCCACGGGTATTGCCTCCTTGGATGCACTTGCTTTGGCTACCTTGTTCCAATCAAACGTTATTATCCCAATTTGTATCTCATGGTTTTTTGGATGGACATACTTCTTCAATTTCTCGCGCTCAAATCAAACTCCTTAACATCTCCTTAACGTCTTAGATTAGCCTTAAGTTGTAAAATACCAGCCATTCCTTGGTTTTCTTTTCCAAGGCCTAAACCGGGTACGAAAACTAAGGTTTCATCTTCATACTTGGTCTTTTAAAATCGGTTTCCTTAGCCTCTACATGGAACAGTTCCTTAGAACCTAGTTTAAATATATCATTCTTTTTTTTCCTTTTGAATTGGATGAATCAAGAAAACAGGATATGGTAGATTTAGATCCTCCTTGATGGCATTAATGCGATGGTTAAGTAAAGGGTTGCAGGCCACATTAGTGTCGAAGGTTTGAGATTTTCTTTGTATCGATTAGATCTTGAGTAGTGTGTCGTAAGGTCACACAGTTATCAGTATTGTGCCCTACACTTTAATGATACTTGCAGCATTCATTCAAATTCCAATAGGCTGGAACTGGTTGCGGAGGCGGACGCAGACACAGATTTAATGGATATTTCAACCCAACTTCTTTCAATTGTTCATACACTTTCCTGAGTGGTCCCGGCAACTGTAAAAAATATCTTTCCCTTGGCCTTCCACAATTGAATGCCCCTGGATTACTATTGCCATTATATTAATACCCCGGCGTAAAGTAGTTCCCAGGATTCCTTAAAGAACTTTGCCCGTAAGGATTGCTAAAAAACCCACCATTATATGGCCCGTAAGTAGAGACTTGGTTGATGGATGATGCCGCAGTAGAAGCCTTCTTATATTGAGAATAAGATTTCCTGATTTCCACTTGTTTAACTAAATCCTCTTCAATCTCGTTCCCAACGTGGAGCAAAGCTTTGAACCGACTAAAGAATTTATGCCCCTATTTGTGCTCGGATCTCGGGCTTAGGATTTTTTACAATCATGCCCAGTTGTTCCTCTTATTCGAGTCGTTCTGCCATTTAGGCGGCCAATTCTCTCCAACTTGTTACAAACTCACTTATATTCTCACTTTCTTTCTGCTTGGCCATTTCCAAATGTTTCCTCGTGATTTTCAGCACTTCGTTTGTCTTAAATTAGGTGATAAACTCTTTAACAATGTTGGTCTAGGATTGGACTCGATATTTCTTTAAACTCATAAACCAACTTTGGGGCGGTCCCGCCAAAGTGAGATAGAATAAATTGGCAAATTTTCGAAGGAGTTGTTCTGGTAAATTTTAAAATTGAAGGCATTTTGAACCCTGTCGAATAATGTGCTTCAGGGTACAAGTTATAATTCTGAACTTGTGTCATGTCGTGCTGTGAGAACCCGCGTTCTCGAAGTCAGACCACCGTGGCAGCGATTCCTCCGATTTTTCGATTCGTTTGTAAAACGGTTTGTATTATTATAAAGAAAAGGTGTCGGTTTATAAAAATAATCAAAATCGCCAGTTTGTTTTATTAAACAAACAAAAGTCTGTGTAAAAGAGAAGCAATTATGAATTAAACGGTCTTTTAAACACAATTATTGTGAAACTAGTTGATTCAAAGGGTTCGGTGATTAAGTTACGAATCGAGAAGGTGTTAGGCACCCAATTCGCTATTTCGGTCTCTGAGTAAGATATGCGTGTAATTATAATTGAACATTCACATATTTATTGATGTTATCATGTATCAGCATGTAATTTTAGGAAAAAATGGGATTTTGGGGCAGGGATGGAAACCATGTGCTTCGTATTTCACTATTCGATTTTAAAAATCGGTGTGTTTGTGTCATTTGAAAAATGGTGTTGATAATGATAGATAGCAAAACAAGTGTTCTCAGAAAGATTTAGGGCTTTTCGGAAGCTAATTCGATTTAGAATCGGGTATCCAGCAATTCTCGAGATTCGTTCGTCAATAGTGTACCACTGTTTAATAATTTAAATAGACATTGACGAATCCAATACTTTCATATTGGATATTTCGGTAAGTACTGTGATTTATAGATTAAACCGAGTACAAACGTGTATTGATTCCTTCGTGGATCGAAACTGATAAAATCAAGATTTTATAAAATTAACTAATAAAATTATCTTTAAAAATGATTACATCTCATTACACGCATTTGGTTTTGAAAACGGTGTTTAAATATGGAATCTAAACTGATTTTAAGATAAATAGCAGTTTTTACATGCGATTGATCAATTATAACCGATAAAATAAAGACAGATAAAAAATTAAAGCTGAAAAATTAATAAAAATTACCTGAGAGCCTTGAAAATAGTAGAATACTACTTTAGTGCACTGTTCTCAAAGTCTCAGAGCTGACTGATGCTTCAAATGGGATTTGTGTTGGGGTATTTATATCTGTGTAGAATTAATGGCCTGGGCCTGAAATTGTTTGTCTGCAGACAAACCCTGTTTAACGTGCAATGATTTTCGTAATTTTGGCCAAATAAAACATCGAATTGATCTGATTTTTTACCCATGAAAAAATCTACCTACTAACCAAATTTCAGAATTTTCGGACATCAGAAAGGCCCCGGTTTGATTTTCTGAGTTGAATTCCTGGTTTTTTGAATTCCCAGAGATCCGATCATTAGATTGAGCTGATTTTTGAATAGCTACTCCATGTATTATTTCCTAATTCTCCACAAATTTTCAGGATGATCAGGTGTTGGGAGGATAATTGATGGTTTGGTGGAGAAATGAGACATCTTATTGGCTAAGATGTGAGGTTGAGGTGTGGAGGATTGATGGTACATTAAGGTGATGAAAGTTAATGATCTGTTGAAGGTGAAAATCTCTTAGAAGATATAGATAAATAGAGAAAGTTTTGGTGTGATCTATTTTTTAAAAAAATTAAAAAGTTTTGGCTGGCTTCTTTTTTTCTTGAGAAATGATCGAATTACTTTCTCTCAATTCTCGAACCTCGTGCATGAGTTTTAGACTTTGCCTCTTGCTTTGCTTCCTTGGAATTTTTTTCTCGTGTCAGAAGGGTGCGATTCTGCTTATTATTTTCTGACTTCGTGAAAGGAGAATTATTTTGTGTTTGCATCATTTTCTGTTTTTCGATGCCCTTATTCCTCCTTAATTGTTTGAAAGTTTTTTAATGCAGCTTACTCTCTTTTTTTTGCATGGTCAGCAGCCTTCCTCATCCAAGATGTAGCCCTGGGCCTTTTAGCCTAGCTGTCACTCTTGGCGTGGCTCTCGTTGCCATCTTTTTTTTCTTTTCTTTTTTGTTCATATTCTTTTTTTTTTGTCACTGTGGGATTTATACTCTTTTTTACTCTTTTAATTTTTTCTTGTACCCATTTTGTTCCTTCTCACTTTGTCAGGTTTTTTAAAGCATAACCGTATTTTCGATTTTGAGAATGTTTGCTTTGGAAGTTCGCATTTGACGTTGTTGTGCTGTGTTTATGATTTTCTGTCCGAGAACCTTTGGGAGCGTATCTTGAAAACTTTTTGGGAGAGACGAAGCTAGCCCAAAAGCCCTTTTGCGGGGCTTGTTTCCTGTGCATCAATTGCAAAACTTTCTCATTCTAACTTTCTCTTATATCTTTTCAAAGGTTTTTTTTTGGTTTGTGGAGAGGGTTATGGATTTTCCTGTAGAAAGGGCTTGGGTTCGTACCTTTAGAAAATGGATTTTGGTTCATTTCTGTAGAAAGGGCTTGGGTTTGTGCATGTAAAAAGGGCTTATCATCTCATCGTCCCTCCTCAGAGGGCTTGTGAAGTGCTCAACTCTCTGGGATGATTCATGGCATGGTTTGACTCTCTGGGAGGACATGTGATTGTGTTGTGCTTCTCCGAGAGGACATGTGATGCTTACTTAAGTTTCGAGTATTCGCATACTTCTTAAATCATCGCACCATCGGTCGTGAATCTTGAGTTACCTAATTTATGAAGTATGTTACGTTACTTGAAATTATCTAAGTACAGATGCATGCATGGAAGACCGACTATTTTTCGAGAATATAACAACACTTAAAAGGCAAATATTGATTTATAGTCAATTAGTAAGTGAGTATAAGGTGACATCGGTCACAAAAGAAATGGCGTGCTTCCGTCTTGAGATTCTGCTGATCTTGCGTCATGCTTTTGTCTTAACAAATTCCTATTTGCCGTCAGAGCCTGTGTGCTAATGCTTTTGGTCATACCCTCAGTCACAGGAGGATTACCAAAGTTCTGCATTTTCATGGGTGGGTGTGCATTATCCGAGACTAGCTTGATTCTTGGGAGAAGCAGGGGCCTTTAGTTGCAAAACAATTAATTTCGTTGACTTGATTCTACCTTCATAGATAGAGTTTCTGGTTCTGATGATAGGACAACCACAGGATCTTGGTGGTGTGGGTTAAGGCACCCTCAGTAAGAATGGTAAATAGAGAGGCTAGTCTTGGGGGAGCTGTTCAGGTCTTTTTGTCGATACCCTAAGTGCATATACCCTTGCTATCCTCGGTGTATGCAAATGGAGAAGCTAGTCTTTGAGGAGCTGCTCAAGTATTCTTGTCAATACCCTCGGTGTATATACCCTCTGCACCCTCAGCGTATTTATGATAAGTGCAGCGTTTATTGGCATTCCAACTAGGGGGAGTCGAATTGGGGGGTGCCCGCGTAGCTTGCGACTGTAGAATACCCTCAGCTTGTACCGTGGCTAAAGTCTGACTTAGTGAAATCTGTAGGCCTGAAAAGGAAGGGTCCTTCTTTCTACTGCTCAGCTTTTTTGGCCCTTGTTCTTGTGGATAATGAAAGTTAGTCTGTTGATGAGGACTCGAGCTTTGGTAAGACCAGACTTGGTTGATGGCTGGGAAGATCTTCTCGTATTGAGAAGAGGCTTTCCTAGCTTTAGTAACTTGGACAAGTTCTTCCTCAGTCTCATTAGCTACATGCATCAAGGCCTTATATCGTATTGGTGACCCATACAACTTCAGATTTCGGGCTTGAAATTTTTGACAATTATCCCCAACTGCTCTTCCTCAAGGATTTTGTCAACCAATTGAGATGTTAATTCCCTTCGGCGAGTGATAAAGTCATTGATATTCTCGTCTTTTCTCTGTTTCGTTATTTCGATATTCTTGCAGGTGACTTTGAGCTCCTCGTTGGACTTATAATTTTCCATGAACTCCTTCACTATACTTTTCCAGTCGGCTACCCGGTGCTTCTCTAAACTTAAAAACCAACTATGGACTGGTCCAGTGAAAGTTTGGTGGAAACCTTGAGATGAGTGATCTTTTTTTAATCCGTACAATTGTATGGCTCGGACATAGGCTTTGAGGTGCAGGTGAGGTAGAGTGTTTCCAAAGAACTTCTCGATATGAGGAAGTTTGAAACCAATCGGCAAACGGGCCTCTGGGTAAAGATATAAGTTTTGGAGATCGGTGATGTCGTCAGCCTTTTCAGCCACCCTCTAGTTTGGAGCTTTCATATGATCTTTAAGCATAGTAATGGCCTCATTCTCTTTGGCATGATTGATTTCAATCTCGGGGTATTGGTCCTGGTTTGGATCTCCATTGGGGATGGCTTAGGGATTACGGTTTTGAAGGGGTTGGTTATGTTCAGGGTTTAGCCAGGTGGCTTCAAGATCTTGCACCGGTGGTACATCAATGTTGGCAAGGGGCATAGGGGGTGGGGGGTTGATGTTGGCGAGAACTGGGGGAGTATGTTGGATGGTATTAGGTTAAACTGCAGGGCTTGGGGCTTGGTGGCCTTCTACTGGGTTTAAATTTAGATTAGGTTGGTTTAGTTCAGCACTGATTAGGGCGTCAAGACGAGCTTGAGTGGCCACTTAGTGATTCTTCATGATGGCCATAGACTGGGTCAGATCCTAGATTAGGTGGTAGAGGTGTTCAAGAGTTAAGGTGCCACCCTCAGTTTGTGGGAGAACGGGACCAGGCGACTGATGTGCTGCACGAGAGGCTTCATCATGATTACCCTTAGTTTGATCGATCGGTAGCTCAGTGTTGCAATCAGGAGGCATGATCGATGTTGAGTCTGATCTCATGAGTCGTCTGGTATGATAGATAATCTGAGTGTGGTGAAGAATGAGGATAAAGAAATTAAGAATTTATCGAAAAATCAATATTTTGCCATAAGTTGCATAATTCTCGAAAAACTATGACTCGACAGGAAAATAAAATTGAAAACTACTTTTTTGGTGTTTAGGCAAAAGCAGACTGACAGCAACAATTTGAGAGCCTCGTGGACAGGTTTAAGGTAGGAATATGAATTCATGGGGTGCCCTTTTAACTAGGGCTGGAAAATAACACCAAAAAAATCGGACCGACCGGACCAACCAATCCGATTTTCTGACATTTTAGTTAACCGATAAAATCGGTCAGTTTTTTGAACCGATCGATGCACAGCGTTGTCAAAGACGGTTTGGGGGGCCAAGAACCGGTTCCTAACCGATTGGCCGATTTTTTAAAATAATAATATTTAAAAATTATACGTATATATATTATAATTATATATTTCTCTTTCAACTTTTAATTTGCATTGAGCCACGAGAATTTGACCCACTGCATTGAGCCACGCGCCTCTTGAGCCATGTGAACATCTCCTCAAGTCTTATCTCTCAAGAGTCAAGTCTTTTCTCTCACACAAAAGAAATCAAACCCAACACACAGCCTATGATTCATAACATCTTCCTCTCACACTCCTTGAAATATCTCCTCTATTCACTAATTCCTCTCCTCCCCCATTTTATAAAATTATGTTTAGGGTTCTTCCCCAATTTCATATATATCCACACAGCCACAAGAAAGAAAATTAAAGAAAGAAAATCAAAATTAATGGCATCGAAGGGAATGGGAATGGAAAATCAACAAATGGATCAAAGTTTGAAGAAAAATCAATAGCAAAGTGCTTTCTCTCACCCAGATATGAACTCTTGTTCTCTTTCTCTATCACCCACAACCCCCTCCTTCTTTTCAACTATGTCTATATTTATTATTATTAACAAATTCTTAAGAACATAAAACAAATTTCTTCAACTTTGCATTTTTTTGGATGGTTTGAATTTCTTTATAAAGAACAAAGATTTTGGATAGTTTGATTGATGGATTGTTAATGGAGGTTTTTACTTTTTATTGTGCCTAGTGAATTTTTTGAACTGATTTGAAAATCTGGATAAGCAGCGGCTTATATCAAAAAATCGACTGTCGGTTCAATTAAGGAACGAAATCGGTGGCCATTTTTCTCCACCGATTAAGGGTGGTTCGGTGGTCGGTGCTGTTGGATCGGTTCAGTTTACTAACCGATTCCACCCCTACTTTTAACCTTCCGATTTTGAAAATCAATTTTTTGAAAAATTTATTTTGGAAAATAACTTTTTTTTAAAAAAAAAATATTTTGGAAGAATCGGGAAGTTCTCTTTTCTTAAAGTTGCTTTCATGAAAATGGTGACAGGAAAATTCTCACTAACGGGTTTTAATGAGGGATTTCTACGGGGGGGGTTGGACAGCCACCGACCGCACTTGCCAAACCAAAAGTTAGTGTATATGACAAGGCCTTTGGTTCACCATTCTCACGACTGACGGACAAGAAAAACATTCAGAAATCACATGTACTAGACTGACACATCCTATATGCAAGCGTGGTTTGATGGGTAAGGTTTAGGCTCCCTCCTATTTGGCTAGGTCTTGCTATATACCCCAAGCGCGACTACGTGCAAGGACCTTTTAATATACGTCCCAGGTATGTGAGTGTTCTCATCACTCGATATACCTCGGTTGGTACTTGGCCAAGGAGAGTGAAAATAAGAGCTTTCGATTTATGTTGACCTAGTCGAGCCAACTTCGTATTTTAGCATTCGATTTAAAAAATCAGTGTATGTGTGATTTGAAAAAATAATTTTGATAATGATAGAAAGCAAAACAAGTGTTCTCAGAAAGATTTAGGACTTTTCGGAAGCTAATTCGATTTAGAATCGGGTATCTGGCAATCCTCGAGATTCGTTCGTCAATAGTGTACCACAGTTTACTAATTTAAATAGGCATTGACGAATCCAATACTCTCATATTGGATATTTTGGTAAGTACCGTAGTTTAAATGTTAAGCCGAGTACAAAGGTGTATTGATTCCTTCGTGGACCGAGACCGATAAAATTGAGATTTTATAAAATTAGCTGATAAAAATATGTTTAAAAATGGTTACAGCTCGTTCCACGCCTTTAGTTTTAAAAATGAGGTTTAAATATGGAATCTCTTTTGAGATAAACAGCAATTTTTACACGTGATTGATCATTTACAACTGATAAAATAAAGACATATAAAAAATTGAAGCTGAAAAAATAATAAAAAAAATACCTGAGAGCCTTGAAAATAGTAGAATATTACTTTAGAGCACTGTTCTCGAAATTCCAAAGCTAACTGATGCTTTAAATAGGGTCTATGCATATGTACTTGTATCTGTGTAGAATTAATGGGCTGGGCCTGAAATTGTTTATCTGCAAACTAACTGAGCTAGCTCCGGCTCTCCACAGCCGGACACTTGCATGGACCTGATGTAGGATTGAAGATGGGTTTTGGGGGGTGTGGTCCCTGTAAATTTGGTGATGGAAGGGAGTTTGAATCCCTGGGGTAATCTTGCTTCTGGGTAGAGGGAAAAGGCATTCATATCTGTAATCTCGTCTGCCCCTTTTATCAGAGAAATCCCTCTTTGCAGAACCTTCATCTGCTCTTTCAGCTTCTTTATTTCTTCGCTCTCTCTTGACACCTCATCGGGCTATTCCCGAGCTATAACCGATTCTGCATGCACTTCCCGAAGTCGGTTGATGTTTGGGTACTCATTAGGAGGGGCTACCGGGGCCGGTGGTGGGATAGGTCTGGCGGGGACTTGTGGCCATGGCTGGTATTGGGGGTCAAGGCCTTGCTGAGGTTGTGGCCAAATGATGGGTGGCTCTTGTTGTTAGTAAGTGGGGCCTGAATCCGGGGCCCATTGATTTTGGTTGTTGGGATCGGTCTAAACGGGATCGGGTGGGATGGGACCTGTTTGGGGTAGATTGGTTCCTTGAACTGGGAGAAGCACTTGTGAAGACTGCCCTTGATCTCGATTCGGTGGTAGCCGTTCAAATCCTGGTGGTGCAGCCCGTCCGGCTAACAACTCTTCTACTCGAACTCTGGTATTCTGTTGCTCGTTCGTGAGACTTGCTAGATTCATGCTGACTGTCATCAGTAAACAATCCATCTCGGCTAGAGTTGGCCGCAGTGCAGACGCCTCGGTTAGGCTTTGATCTGTCTCTTGATTCTCGCGTCCATCGGCCATTTCAGGTGTGCTTGGTCTTACTAGTCTTCCAGTATGATCCCGACCGGCCCAACCTTCTAGTCTGTCGACGTATTACTGCTGTAGACGAAACCATGTGGCGAAGATGAAGGAAGACTACGATACGACTCGATTTTTGCCAAAAGAACCACTAAAAATCGCCGAGAAAAGACTTGGGTTTCAAAAAGGTGTTATAAAGTAAGCCGCAGGGTGGTACATCCCCTACGGCAATTTGATAAGTGTTTTAGCTGACTCGATCTTATATGCAGCGCAGGTGTATGAACGGTTTAAGGCTTCAGGCTCCCTCCTATTTGGCAAGACCTTGCGATATACCCCAGGGGCGGGTACGTGCAAGAGCCTTTTGATATACTTCTCGGGTACGTGAGTGTTCTCGTCACTCGATATACCTCGGGGGCGTACTTGGCCAAGGAGAGTGGAAGTAAATGCTTTCGGTTTATGTTGGCCCAAGCAAGCCAACTCCCTACTCACTTATAATACTTCCGAGGGTTTGGGGTAAATTCACATTCGTAGAACCAATGCATGATTTGTGAAAGTGCGTGTAAAGTTCGAAAGGTTGATTTCACGGATATCATTATCTTTATTATGTATTTTTGAAAAACTCCTATTTTTAGAAAAAGGTTTCTTCTCAATCAATTAACATCAGTAGGGAAAGCGGTAAAAGCAAATATTCAACAGATAAACAAAAGTCCATATATAAGAGTCTAGTTTTCTAACAGTCCCCAGCAGAGTCGCCACTGTGAGAATCCGCAAATGCGACCCCCGGGTCTCGTCCCCGTTCGGTTGGGCGTCTGAAACGTCGGAACAAATTCCGTCGTTCCATTTGCTGGAGTATTTTGATAATTCATATCGCATGTCCCTATGTTCTATTTCTAGATGAAAAGGGGTTCATTCAGAGTCGCCAGTACGTTTTACGAGAAAACGGACAAAAAGGGTCGTGTAAGAGGAAAGGCTATAGACAAGCCTTTCTTTACACGTTTGTCTACGAAACTAGGATTCTATAGGGTTCGAAAACTATATTACGGTTTGGGAAGGTGTTAAGCACCCATTCCGCCCTTTCGGTCTCTAGTGGTCTTTTATATGTTTATTCTATGTTGAAAAGCTTGGATGCTTTTATTGACAGTCTACTACTTTCTAAGTGAAAACCCTAATTTTGGGAAAACGGGGAAAGGGATGAAAACTTATGTGTTCCGAGATCCAATGTTTAGTTTTGAGAAATACAAATACAAGTGTCAAGAGTTTGTTTTTAAAGGGAGTTTTACCGTGTTATTTCTCAGATAACGACGATTTTTCTCGGATTTGAATTCATTTGGGAAAGAGTGTTGGATCTTGTATCAGGACTAATTTAATATGGAATTAGAACTCTTGAGGGGAGTTCTACTAAATGTATCACAATCTATGAAACATATAGGATATACCGGGTTTTTAATTCCTAAGTAAGTTTTACCGGTCTGGGTTTTGAAAACAGGATTTTATCCGGATGGTAATATACTTACTCTTCTAGTTTTGCAAATAGTTTTATCAGGGTCTTTTGTTTTGAAAACGGTAGACTATTTATAACTTGGCAATAAGTTTATTCAAATAAAACGTGGACAAAACAACATAAATAAAACAAGTACACAGATGTTTAATGTCAAATACTAGAAGAGACTTTCTTTACCTTCCCGGCGAGAATAATAATAAGAAAGAAAATATGATATGGCGGAGAGATTTTCGGTGATGATAATCTTTTCCTTCTTCAGATATTTTTGAGAATTCGATTCCAAAGACGGGACACGTCGAGTGTCGAGAATAGATTCAATAATTCTTCAAAAATAAGACGAGAATCGAGAATGCTTAATGAAAGACTAGAAAATCCGATATGAGCCAATAATTCTTCAATCCCCAAATTGCTGCCTTGAACCCTTGGGGGGTGTTGGCCTATTTATACTGCTCGGGGAAGATTGTCGCGCGACACTTCTCCAAATGGGGCATATGTCGCGCGACAATGTGTCCAATGTCGCGCGACAAACGGCTGAAGTGATGTTTCTGACAGACTGATGTGTCAGAGAGTGGATGGTCTGGTGTCAGGAGGGATTGTCACGCGACATAGTGGGATTGTCGCTTGACATATCAGTGATTGTCGCGCGACAATGTGATATGTCGTGCGACAATCTCTCTTAAAAATAGGTTTGTTGGCCAACAAACCCTTTCGGGGTAGTTTCAGGTACTCGGGTGGGTCCCGGACCCAAAAATAGTAGTTCTCGAAGGTCGTTAGGGTTCTTGCGGGGGTCACGGATCGGGGTGTCTACACACCCTCTCGACTCAAGCTCCTTGCTTGCAAGGAATTGAGGCGACTGGAGAGACCATGATCCATGGCTCCCGCAAGAACTCTAAGGAAGTGTGTTATGCAAAAAGTGTTTGTGAGTGCCTCCGGAGAGGGCTTGTGTTTGGTTTTGCCTCCGGAGAGGGCTTTTGTTACCTCATTGCCTCTTTCGAGGGCTTTTATTTACTCCACTCGCCTCAGATGGGAGGACTACCATTGATCCACTTTACGCCTCAGGTGGGAGGACTACTATTGTTCCGCTGTGCCTCTCTGGGAGGGCTTCGCCTCAGGTGGGAGGACTACCATTGCTACACTGTGCCTCTCTGGGAGGGCTTCGCCTCAGGTGAGAGGACTACCATTGCTCCACTGTGCCTCTCTGGGAGGGCTTCGCCTCAGGTGGGAGGACTACCATTGCTACACTGTGCCTCTCTGGGAGGGCTTTGCCTCAGGTGGGAGGACTACCATTGCTCCACTGTGCCTCTCTAGGAGGGCTTCGCTCTTCTTGCCTCAGGTGGGAGGACTACCATTGCTACACTGTGCCTCTCTGGGAGGGCTTTTGATCTGTAAGAAGAAAGAAAATTGCCTCTGGGAGGGCTTTCGTGAGTAATTTTGCCTCTGGCGAGGGCTTGTGTTTGTGATTTGCCTTTGGCGAGGGCTTGTGTTGGTGATTTGCCTCTGGCGAGGGATTGTGTTGTACTCTGGTGATTTTAATTTTTGTCTCTCTTAGACTGCTAGAGTGAGAGAGAGAAATTTTATTGAGGGTGAAAAGAGTTTCTCGAGGTCTAAATTTTATCCGGATGTCCGTTTTCCTGTATCTTTCTGAACTTTACTCTCATGTTTTCCTCGAGTGAGGATACTTCTCTCAGAAGGCAGTTTTCGGATTTCTCTTGCTCTCCGCAGAGTGATGCTTCAAGGATTTCCAAACCATCTCTTCTGTATCGTGCTGAAAAGAAAATTTGTTTAAAAGTTCAATCTTTGATCTCTGTTCTCTTCTTATTTTTCTCTTTTGGTGGGTCCACATCGTATTCTGTTTTTCGATGCCCTTATTTCTCCCTCTTTTTTGGGAAAGACTTTTCCTGGCCTTCTCTGTTTTTGACCAGGAGTCTTTTTATCCCTTTCTTGCGATCAGGAGCCTTACTCACCCAAAACGAAGCCCTGAGCCGGTTTTGGCCTAGCTGTTACTTTTGGTGTGGCTCTCCCTGTCACTCTGCATTTCTGTTTCTCTCGCTCGCTTTGGGCGTTCATGCGGGTTCTTTCTATTTTCTACTCTTTCAATTTTTTCTATTCCAGTCTTATTTTGATATTCTGCTTTTTCTCCTTGATGGTCTCGGTCCTTCTGTGAGATCAGAGACTACTTTAACCGTTTGTATTTTGTTCTCGCTTTTTCAGAGAGATGATTTTGGAAGTCCTCCTTGAATTTTCATCCTGGGTGTGCAGTTTTTAGCAATTTTTTCGAAAACTGCTTCTCTGGAGTACCCCTACAAGAGATAAAATGAGACAAAGGTCAAAAAATCAGGGGATGGGGGGATTGTCGCAGGAAACTTCGGTGTCTGACTCTTTGTCGCGCGACAATGTGGCCATTTGTCGCGCGACAATCCTCTTCACTATATAAGTCCCTTGCTGAGCTCATTCCACCTCATTCTCTCATTTCTCTTTCTCTCTCTAGCCCTCCTTCTCTCTTCTCCCAAGCGCGGAAGCCTTGCCGCTTTTCTGACTTTTTCGATTTTTCTCACATATTCCATATACGCGGATGGACCCTGCACATCCTGATAGACTGGGGGGTGACCAGGAGGAGGTCACTTTTACTGACGCTCAGGGCGTTCTTCGCTGCAGCCCTCACCACGACGACTGGGCGGACCTCGATTGGTACGGTGAGGATGGGGTAGACCGCGGTCGGGCGGCGGTCTATCGAGACGTTACCCGGGCTGCTCCGGTCCCGGACGTTCTGTGGCTCTTGATGGAGCATGTTTCTCACGAGATCCGTCGTCGATCTCTGGTATGTCTTCTTTTCGTTCGTTTATTTCTGTCGTTTCCTGCATGTTATTTAAACAAATGTTAATATGCATGTCTGCCTAGAAATAGCATCCGATTTTAGTGAACACATACTTTTACTTGTGATACCCTTTATGCTTTAAAAAATTATATAATTTACCCCTATAACCCTATATCTCTCATAATTACACTAAAGTACCCTCAAGTTTTGGAAAGTTACATAATTTACCCTTATAACTCTATATCTCTCATAATTATACCAAAGTACCCTCAGGTTTGGAAAATTACATAATTTACCCCTATAATCCCATATCTCTCATAATCAAACCAAAGTACCCTCAGGTTTGGAAAATTACATAATTTACCCCTATAACCCTATATCTCTCATAATTACACCAAAGTACCCTCAGGTTTTGGAAAATTACATAATTTACCCCTATATCTCATATCTCTCATAATTACACCAAAGTACCATCAGGTTTGGAAAATTACATAATTTACCCCTATAACCCTATATCTCTCATAATTACACCAAAGTACCCTCAGACTTTGGAAAATTATATAATTTACCCCTATAACCCTATATCTCTCATAATTACACCAAAGTACCCTCAGGTTTTTGGAAAATTACATAATTTACCCCTATAACCCCATATCTCTCATAATTACACCAAAGTACCCTCAAGTTTGGAAAATTACATAATTTACCCCTATAACCCTATATCTCTCATAATTACACCAAAGTACTCTCAGGTTTGGAAAATTACATAATTTACCCCTATAACTCCATATCTCTCATAATTACACCAAAGTACCCTCAGGTTTGGAAAATTACATAATTTACCCCTATAACCCCATATATCTCATAATTACACCAAAGTACCCTCAGGTTTGGAAAATTACATAATTTACCCCTATAACCCTATATCTCTCATAATTACACCAAGTACCCTCAGGTTTTTCGAAAATTACATAATTTACCCCTATAACCCCATATCTCTCATAATTACACCAAAGTACCCTCATAATCCTGTACTCGTTCTTTTTGTCTGCAATGGGTTGGCCGTGGTTGGGGTTCCCCCAACACCATTTCCTTAGAGTGGCGACAGGCACCGACTCCTATCCAGGAGTTGCTCCTTGCGACTCCTTTTGGTTCTTTCTTCGATGCCCTCCCGGAGCGGGTATCTAGAGCAGCTGTGTTGGTGTCGACTTTAGCCTGTCACTGGTGGGACACCACTCATACCTTTCAATGGAGCTGGGGGGGAGATGACGATGACCGCCCTCAACTTATTTGCTTTGACCGAGATTCCTTAAGGGGGGTCCCTATACAGATCAATGTCCCCTTGCGTCTGACAGCAGAGGGCATTGTTGGTGCACTAGGATGGTTCTCAGAGTGACGGAGTTCCGGTGATACGATTCCTCAGGCTGTCTTGGTTACGCGGCTAGCCACAGAGAGAGCTCGATTAGTTGCTTCGGGGGTGCCGATGACTCGTCAGGAGGTGCGCCAGTATGCCTGCGTCTTTCTTTTACTGACGCTCCATGATCTGTTTGAGGCCCGTGGGGGGGACACGGCCCATCTCTGGTGGTTGCCCTATCTCCGGGATTTCAGCATCATGTTCGACTACGATTAGGGCGGTTTTATTCTTGCCGTCCTCTATGATGCTATGGATCAGGTTTCTCGCCACTTAGCCCTGAACCTTAAGGGCTTTTCTTTGATGTGGGAGGTATATACTTTTGTTCCATTATCTTTGTTCCAGTCCTTTACTTTTTATTTGTTGATTGTTACTGATATTCTTTATGTTTCTTCTTCAGAGTTGGTTTGTGGCGTATACTCGTTTGGGTCGCGTCCAGGTAGATCTCCTTGTTGAGAACGAGGATCAGTTTCCCTTCCTCTGCGATTCATTGCGGGAAACTATAGGGCTCCCTATGTATACCGTACTCGGGAGACCGGAGCTGCTGCTGTCCATGACCTGCTGGAGGAGCAGGTAAATATCTTAGTATTCTTTCTTTTCAATAAATAAATTGTAAATAGAATATAAATAACTAAAATAAAATTTTGTTCTCTTTGTAGATTGAGTGGACCCCCTGGGGTGATCTGGGTCTCCATTTTGGATATGGCCGTGCTCTGACCGCCTCAAGGATCAGGCGGTTGATTAGGGATGAGTACGGCCTTCTTTTCTACTTGGGCGAGAGAGTTATTCGCCAGCATACACTGGCCCAGTGGCCCCGAGTTCCACTATTTCCACCGGTTCTGATGAGGCTGACGAACGAGATCGACCCGGTGACGGTGCAGGCCTTGGTTGACGGGCTTGGCTTTCAGACGTTCACTGTGGAGGGAGACTACGCCGCTTTCGCCGCCCGTTACTTGATGAGGGAGCCGAAGGGGACTTGGGGACGGGTCTTCTATAAGAGATATCGGGCATTGGGAGGCGATCCCCATTATATACGAGGACAGACCCACCTAGCTAGGAAGGTTCCGGGTCACCTGCCACCTGTCCCCGATAAGAGGGACAACATTTTAGATTCCGAGGATGAGGATCCCGAGGGGGAGAGGGACATTCCTGCTGCTGCCGAGGGTGGTGATAGATCAGGGGGTGAGGGAGGTGATACGACGACAGCTCCGGAGCAGCCGCCTCAGACGACACCCATGGAGGAGCAGCGCGCTGAGGGCTTTGAGTTTCCTACAGGCCCTTCTGTGTCTCCGGAGGTCCTTTTCGATGTTGCCGAGGCTGCTGAGGGGAGAGCAGGATTTTCCGAGCGGTCCTGGGAGCCTGCAGACCTTGGGGCAGATTATGAGCAGTTTGGGCGGACCCCTCCTGCTGCAGCGACTACTCGTTCTAGTGGGGTCCCGCCTTTGAGAGCGACGGCTATGGTGGATCCTCCAAGTGTCTGTACCTACGCTACACTGACCCCTCTTCCGTCGACTGCTATGGGCCTTCTAGCCCGATCACCAGGTCTCGGCGGCTCATCTTCTCGCCCTCTTTTGTTTCCTATTCGCGAGGAGGGAGGGTCCACTTCTGCTGATGTTCCGGTGGGGTCGTCCATTCCTTGGGTAGATCTACCCCCACTTCCCAGAGATATCTCTTATGTCGGCGCCGGTTTACGATGATACATTGTCCCGGAGTTTCCTCTTCCTGAGGATGCTTTTGACTACTTGGGTGGTTGCCCTGGTGATGAGGTACTTACTTCAACTTCTCTTGATACTTTTATATCTATATTTATTTATCTTGACTGTGCTGATTCTCTTATCTTATGTCTTTTATAGCGGGTGAGTGTACGGGTGGCGGATCTGCGGGCTTGGCACGCCCAGTATCTCTACAGCTGGAACCTGCTCTAGTACGTCGGTCGAGACCCTCCAGCATACATGCGTGACTATCAGAGGGCTATTGACGTTTCTTTACGGCCGGACGACCCCCTGACTTCTTCTCATGCCCGGACGGAGTCTCGAAGGAGTAGTAGTCGGACCTCCAGGTGTTCTCGGTCTTCGGTGATCCGTCTTACGGCTCCTGTCTAGTCGACGGGGCCCTCCCAGGCGGCAGTTCCTCCTACTCAAGGCGTCCCAGTGGTTGACCTTACTCCCGAGGAGGGCTCGGGTGATAGTGGGAGCGTGTCAAAACGCGCTCGAGTAGATTAGTTTTTTCTTTTCTGCACTTTTGTTAGTTTGGAACAGATATGTAGTTTTTGTTTTTAGACAGAAATTTAGTTTTGAAAACTGTTTTTTCATTGGATTTATGAAAATCTTTATTTGTGTCTGATGATATACTATTATTCTCTGTTTGTAGAAGATATATATATATATATATGAGTCAGTGTTTTTGGGAGCCATACCTTGTAGCGTAGTGACACATATGATTCCTGCAAAAGAACAAAGTGAGAACAAGAAAGCATCCAGAAGTGATTCTTTTGGCAAGAATGACTCTTATGTGTCAGCAAAACAAAAATAGGGTAACCCTAAATGGGATTGTCGCGCGACAATCCCTCTTGGGTATGGGTTTGTCGCGCGACAAACAGGCACATGACTCTCTTTTTTGATATAAATACACCCATCTTCCTTCCTTCATCCCCACACCTTCAAAAAAAATGTCTTCTTATCGCACAAATTCTAATTTCTCTTATGTTAAAGCCCGAGATGCTCTGATATCTTCGGAAAATGGCTTGAATTTTGGTGCATTTAGTCCTTTAGCGGATTGGTGCCATCGTCCTATAGATTTTTCCTTTTTGTTAGGCGCTTTGTATTTTTGGAGCCCTGTGGATCATCTCTTCCGTTTTGGGCTTGATGAGCTTTGTTCGACCTATGAGGAGTTTTCCTGGCTGTTACGTTCTGACGTTTGTCTCTCGATGGCAGTTCCCATCGAAGAAATCGGTCCCCGAGATATGCTGATTGCTCTGTTACCCATTCCCCAGGCGGCCTGTGATGGTTTTATTACCGACGGACTTTTTCATCTCTAAAAAATGGTGAGGTTCTTTCATCGTTACGAAGAGAGAGAGCCTCTTATAGTGTGGGGTGTACTGCGGCGGCCTTGATCTGTTTTGTTTCTGATATGTTACTGGTAACGGGTTCTTCCTGTGTTGATCCGACTATTCTGAGTTTGATCTACCATGCTAGAAATAGGGAGTCCATAGTGCCCATTGTTCTTGCCGAGTCTCTGAATGGTCTTGACGATATTCAAAGGGGGGCTTCACCCTTTTTCAGGGGGAGTCCGCGTTTGCTATACATGTGGCTGTTGGAGCGTTTTTGATCGGTGGGTTTCAACGGGGTTCGGCTCGATAATCCGACGCATTTCTTCCATCGTCCTCTCTTTGGTGCTTTGACCATGTCTTCCTCTGATTGGACGGTGTGATTTTCGAAGAATTTTCGGACTATCCGGTGGAACATTCCTTGGTGGAAGCTGAGGGCGATGGTGCTTAGTACAGGGGGTCAGAACTACGTTTGGCTCTGCGGGCTCTGGTTTCCTCCTTTTATCTCTCAGGACGTCTTCTTCGTCAGTTCAACGTTCCTCAAGACATTCCCCTTGGTCTGAACAACTTCTCTTCTGAGTCCAAATTTGTGACCCCGCATGTTTCTTTATTGGTAGAGAGGATGTGGCGTGTCCGACTAACTCGTCAGTTCAACTATGCTCGCTTTGGTATTACCAGGCTCCTCTGGGCTGACATTATCCGCTCTTGCTGGCAATCTCTGGAAGGAGAGCTGATTGATGACCCCTTTCAAATGGAGTGGTTCCGATTCATGGATGTCGGGGCTACTGATGATAACATTGTCTTTGCGTATCAGATCCTGGACGAGGCTCGTATTGATTTGGCCACTAAGGACCCGGTGTGGGCAACCCCTAGGGATTAGTTTCTTCTGTATGCTGTATCTCCTTTGTAACTTCCGGTGTTCTGAACCACCCTTTAATAATTATACGAAGGGACTGTTTATGGGAAATAAATTTCTTTACAAAGTTTAAACCGGGCCTGAAGTCACTTCTCAGATTGCCTACGTTCCCCTTTTTTGATTTTTCAAAAACACAATTCGAGTTGGGGCTCAGGTTTACGTAGTTCTTATCTATACCTGTTATGCCTATTGATAATACTTCTTCAGTCGGTCTATGTTGACTGGTAAATGCAGTAACTGTCCGTCTAAGTCAGCGAGTATAGCGACACCCCCTATTCAATCTCTTTGACGATATATGGCCCTGTCCACTTCTGCCCGAACTTACCCCTTGGGTCTCTGGCTGGCTCTCGAATTTTTTTCAATACGATGCCGTTCTTATTGATACCCCGAGTCTTCACTTTTTGGTTAAATGCTCGAGCAATTCTCTTCTGATACCCTTGGTGGTGGACCCACTCCAGTATGGCTAGCTCGTTATAACGTGCCTGGACCCACTCCAGTTCATTGACTTGTTTTTCTAGCATTACTCTGAGAGAGGGGACCTCTAACTCAATAGGGAGGACTGCTTCCATCCCGTATGTAAGAGAAAACGGGGTTGCCCCGGTGGAGACCCTCTCGGTGGTGCGGTATCCCCACAATGCATATGGTAATTTCTCTGGCCAGTCCCGGCAGGTGTCGGTCATTTTGCTTAGGATATTTTTCAGATTCTTGTTGGCGGCCTCAACTGCCCCATTGGTTTGCGGTCTATATGGCGACGATCTGTGCTGGGTAATACCGAATTCCTCCATGACGGAATTAGCCTCTCCTTCGAAGTGAGTGCCATTGTCCGAGATGATCTCGTGTGGGATCCCATACCGACAGATGATATTCCGTTTGATGAATCAGGCAACTTTTCTGGCGTCAAGGGTTTGGAAAGACTCAACTTCCACCCATTTGGAGAAGTAGTCAATGACTACTAGTATGAATTCATGGCCGTTGCTGGCTTTGGGTGAAATCTTCCCGATGATGTCAATTCCCCAAGTCGCGAAAGGCCAGGGAGCAGTCATGTTGTACAGCTCTTTTGGTGGAAGTTTATGAGATTTAGCATAGATTTGGCACTTGTGGCAACGGCGTACGTGATTAACGCAGTCGTTCTGCAGGGTAGACCAGTAATAACCTTGTCTGATGATTTTGCGGGCAAGTGTATGGCCGCTCATGTGACGTCCACAATCGCCCCCATGTATCTGATCCATCACTTTGACAGACTCTTCTTCAGTGAGACATTAGAGATGGGTCCCATGTAGTTCCTCTTATATAGCTTGCCGGCACAAAGTATGAACCCTGATGCTAATCTCCTGAGTGTGACCCGCGTTCTCTTGTCTGTTTGCTCGGGATACTGGTGATTTTTTAACAGGTTCCAGATATCATAAAATCAAGTGGTTGAGTCCCCTTCCTCTTCATTCTCTACCTCAAGGGCCATGCAGTGTGCTGGTCCTGATTTCTTTTGCACTGTAAGAGTTATTTCTTCCATCCCCTCCGAGATATCGATCATAGATGCCAGGGTTGCCAGTGCGTCAGCAAAACTGTTCTGTGACCCGGGGACATAGTAAAACTCCGCATGCTCAAACCTTCCTGCGACATCCTCTAGTCGGGCGAGGTACGGGACTAATTTCTCATTTCTAATCTTCCATTCCTTCAGAACTTGGTGGACCACTAGTGCTGAATCTCTGTATACCTGTATTCTTTTTATACCCATTTGGAGTGCGATCTCTAACCCGATTATGCAGGCTTCATATTCGGCCATGTTGTTGGTGCAGAAAAAATCTAGACAATACGATACCGGGGAGTGAGTTTGGTATGGAGAGACTAACAGGATGCCTATCCCATTTCTGTTTCGGTTGGCGGTCCCGTCAAAGTACAATTTTCAGTCTTCATCGATCTTGACATTCATGATAGTTTCATCCGGGAATTCGGCTTCTTCTAGCATGTCCCCCAATATCGGATTGTGGGCCAGGTAATCAGCTATGATCTTGCCTTTGACTGCCTTCTGGGTCATGTAGGTGATGTCGAACTCGGAGAGCAAAAATAACCATTTTGCCATACGGTTCGAGAGAGCTGGTTTCTCGAAGAGGTATTTTAACAGTTCAATTCGTGATGCCAAGATAACTGGAAAAACCAGCATGTAGTGCCATAATTTCTGTGTTACCCAGACGAGAGCGGTGCACGATTTCTCCAATGGCGTGTAGTTTATCTCGAATGGGGACAGTTTCTTGCTGATGTAATAGATGGCCTGTTCTGTCTGTGTATCGGTTAGATGTTGGGCTAGCATGGCTCCTGCAGCTGAATTAATGACGGTCAGGTATAGAATTAGTGGTAGTCCGGTTTGTGGCGGGGCTAACACTGGGGGTTTGGAGAGGTAGTCTTTTATTCTGTCAAAAGCTTCCTAGCACTAATCGTCCCATTCTCCTGGTGAAGACTTCCTTAGGAGTTTGAAGATGGGTTCGCAAGTTTGAGTGAGCTGAGAGATGAACCTGCTGATGTACTGCAGATTACCCAAAAATCTCCGGACTTCTTTCTCAGTACGAGGCTCGGGCATGTCTCAGATAGCTCAAATTTTGGCAGGGTCTACCTCGATTCCCTTCTTACTGAAGACATAGCCCAGGAGTTTTCCCTTAGTTACCCCGAACACACATTTCTGCGGATTGAGTCTCATCTGGTACTGGCGGAGGCGGTCAAAGAAGGCTCATAAGGCTGGTACATGACCTTCCCTCTCTTTTGACTTGATTATCATGTCGTCTATATACACCTCTACTTCTTTGTGAATCACGTCGTGGAAGATAGCTGTGGCTGCCCTCTGATATGTTGCTCCGGCATTTTTCAGCCCGAATGGCATAACGGTGTAGCAGTATGTTCCCCACGGTGTGATGAACGCTATTTTCTCTTGGTGATTCGAGTGCATCTTGATCTGGTTATACCCGGCGAAACCGTCCACGAATGATTTTAAGGCATGGTTAGCGGTATTATCTACTATTAGATCAATGTTGGGTAATGAGAAATCGTCTTTTGGGCAAGTTTTATTGAGATCTCGGTAATCTACACACATGCGGACTTTCCCATTTGCCTTTGGAACGGGCACAATGTTGGCTAACCATGAAGGGTACTCGATCACCCGCAAGAACCCCACACTCAGTTGTTTCATCACTTCTTCTTTTACTTTCAGGGACCATTCTGGCGTAAGTTTTCTCAACTTCTGTTTGACGGGCCTAAATTTCGACTTGGTATGTATCTCGTGCATGACTATCTGGTTGTTCAAACCTGACATATCTGCGTAAGACCAGGCGAAGATATCCACGTACTCATTTAGAGTTTGTGTGAATTCTTTTTTTTTCGTCTCACTTAGGCTTGCCCCAATACGGACCTCTTTCCTTTCTTCTTCCGTCCCGAGGTTAATCAAGAGAGTATCTCCCTCCTCACTCTGTATACACTGCTCCTCCCGTTCAGGGTGTTCGTTTAGTCTTTCCATCTCCATATAAGCAATTACAGAATCAAAACTAAAAGGATAACGCAAAACAGTCTTCTTCATTAATAATAGTGCTTACAGGTACAAGTTGAAAAAGTAAATCTAGGAGTGACTCCTCCTTAGTCTTACCCCCACTCTTATCTCTCACACTTACAATTTCACTATTTTCTCCCTTTTCTTGGTAATCCGGATCAGCGTGTATCATGTGTACAGGGTCGTCTCTTGGCTCGTTATCCCCTAGAGCCATGATGTCGAAGAGATCTCCGATCATTTCTTCCTCCTCATCTTTCTCGTCTTCATTTTCTTCCTTCGGCCCGATTGTCAACTTGGTAGAGAAGCTGTGTATGACGTTTTCCTTGATATAAAGGTCCTCTGCATAGAAGATTTCTCATCCTGAAAGGTTCTTTCCGTCGCTGTTTCTCCAAGGCTCTTGAAAGCCGCAAAAGGGGAAGTCCTCTCCTTCTTTGACGAAAAACCCATTCAGAGAGCTAAAACTCGGATACTGATGCCCTCGGCTCCTTCCTCTTGGTCGTCTTCTTCGGTGTGTTGGTACCCCAACCCTTCTTTTTCGTGCCTCATCACTGGTTCTAGGGCTTGGAGTAACCCTGGCTGCCCTATTCCTAGACTGGCTCCCGGTAAATATTTTATCATTCTCAGCATATTTGTGATCTTGGTGCTGAGACCGGGAATATTGTCAGGGGGTAGATACTCGATTCTTTAGGTGGTGAGAGCTTGTACTTGAGGCTCGTAAGAAAAGCCTCCCAACTGTATGCTTTGGCTCCCGATGCCCAAAACAGGTAATTCCAGATCTGCCAGGTCCTCTCAGGATCTCCTTGGATGGTGATTATATTCCCTTCGAACGGTATCTTGATCTTCTGATGTAAGGAGGATGGGAGTGCTCCTTGTCGTGTAGCCATGCTCTTCCCAACATGAGGTTAAAACTAAAGGGAAGGTCTATGATTTGAAAGTCGGCTGGAAAGTTTTCGGGATCGACCATGAGATCTAGCTTTAAGGAACCCAGAACGGCCCTTCTGGTGTTGTCATAGGCTCTAACGGTCACAGCTAACGGAGAAAGTTCTGAGTCTAAGATACCCAGACATCTGGCAGTCTTCAGGGGGCAGACGTTTATGGTTGACCCGTTGTCGATGAGGACCTGTGGCAGGATTTTTCCTCGGGTCCGGACGGTGATATGGAGGGCTAGGCTGTGTTTCCTTTCCAATGGAGATAAGTCTTCATCTGAAAATGACAGACTTCTTTGGACTGTAAGTGATAAGATCATGTTTGGCAGTTGCTCTGGTGTGGAATCTGGTGATATGACGGCCTCGTCTAGAAGTTTGATAAAGGCGGTCCTGTGGGGTTTGGAGGCAAACAAGAGGCCCCAAATGGTGATGTGTGCCTGAGTTTTTTTCAACTGTTCTAGTACTCGATATTCTCCTATTTCCTTAGGAAGTGGTGATTTCTCGATATCCATCGGTGGTGGCTGGTATACCCTTCCTGAACGGGTAATTTGTTGTATCCAAAGGGATGCTGGGTCTGATCACTCTGAGATTTCTAACGACTCTAGCTCTGCCGACCAACTGAAAGTTCCGGGGGAGGTTTCTGTCATACAGATTGTCTCCTTAGGGGGGCCTCGGGGTTTCTATGGCTGATTCTTCTTCTCCTGGGTCCACCCTATCCCAGATTTTTTGGGATTGGTTTTGATTGTAAGTGGCTGTGAGATCCCCTGATTTGCCTTTTCTAAACCCTTCCCGGGTAGGAAGTTCATTTTAGCTATCCATTGGTCGATTATCGGATTGAGGCCTGGTGCCACTTGAGCCTTTGCTGATAGTACAACAGGTGCCTTGCAGGCTGGGTCATCTCGAATGAGTCCTACGGGGTCAAAGCCTTCTTCATCAGTGGTCAAGGTGTTAATTCCCACAGGTGGAGCGTGGTTAGGAAGGGGATTGTTGGTAACATTGGGCCCGCCGGGTGCGGGGATGGTTCCGGCTTCAATGAGGTCCTGGATACGATGGCGAAGAGCCAAGCAGCGTTCCGTGTCATGGCCTGCTGCTTGATGGTATGCACAGTTCTCATTCATTCTCCAGGTGCTGGGAATAGGGTTTGGTGGGGGGCGCGGGTTGAGTGGAGTGATCAGTCCGGCCTTTCGGAGTAGTTCTAGGCTTTTGACCAAGGTAATGGGGAGGGTGCAGAAGTTTTTCCTTCTCTTAGCCTCGGTACTCGAAGGGTCTCCTTGTGCGGGCCAACTCATCTGAGGGGCTGGTTGTGACTGTTGAAAAGGATTTTGTTGGTAGGGGTATGAGCTTAGTTGGTTTACAGCTGGAGTGGCTGTCTTCCTCCTGGTGTATGAGGCTTTCTTGGTATCAGTCTCTGCTTTCTTGGCCAATTCTTCCTCTACTTGCGACCCCATACTCAACAGGGCTCTGAAGTGTGGGAATACATGTTTTCCCATGCAACTCAGTACAGCTGGAGTGAAATTCTTCTGTATAATCTCCAGCTGTTCTTCTTCATCGGGTCGTTTGGACATTTGGGAGGCCATCTCTCTCCAGCGTGTGACAAAATCCCTGAAGCTTTCTTTCTCGCCTTGTTTGGCCATTTTCAGGTGTTTACGGGTAATTTCCAAATCCTCGTTGGACCCGTATTTGGTCATGAACTCCTTGACGATATCTCCCCAAGTTTTTGTGTGGTGTCTCTCTAAATCGAAAAACCATCTCAGGGCGGCCCCCGTAAGAGTCATATGAAAAGCCTGAGCCAGCTCCGGCTCTCCACAGCTGGACACTTGCATGGATCTGATATAGGATTGAAGATGGGTTTTAGGGGGTGTGGTCCCTGTAAATTTGGCGATGGAAGGGAGTTTGAATCCCTGGGGTAATCTTGCTTCTGGGTAGAGGGAAAAGGCATTCATATCTGTAATCTCGTCTGCCCCTTTTATCAGAGAAATCCCTCTTTGCAGAACCTTCATCTGCTCTTTCAGCTTCTTCATTTCTTTGCTCTCTCTTAACACTTCATCGGGCTGTTCTCGAGCTATAACCGATTCTGCATGCACTGCCCAAAGTCGGTTGATGTTTGGGTACTCATTAGGAGGGGCTACCGGGGCCGGTGGTGGGATAGGTCTGGCGGGGACTTGTGGCCATGGCTGGTATTGGGGGTCAAGGCCTTGCTGAGGTTGTGGCTAAATGATGGGTGGCTCTTGTTATTGGTAAGTGGGCCTGAATCCGGGGCCCATTGATTTTGGTTGTTGGGATCGGTCTGAACGGGACCGGGTTGGATGGGACCTGTTTGGGATAGATTGGTTTCTTGAACTGGGAGAAGCACTTGTGAAGACTGCCCTTGATCTCGATTCGGTGGTAGCCGTTCAAATCCTGGTGGTGCAGCCCGTCCGGCTGACAACTCTTCTACTTGAACTCTGGTATTCTGTTGCTCGTTCATGAGACTTGCTAGATTCATGCCGACTATCATTAGTAAACGATGCATCTCGGCTAGAGTTGGCTGCGGTGCAAACGCCTCGGTTAGGCTTTGATATGTCTCTTGATTCTCGCGTCCATCGGCCATTTCAGGTGTGCTTGGTCTTACTAGTCTTCCGGTATGATCTCGACCGACCCAACCTTCTAGTCTGTCGACGTATTACGGCTGCAGACGAAACCACATGGCGAAGATGAAGGAAGACTACGATGCAACTCAATTTTTGCCAAAAGAACCATTAAAAATCACCGAGGAAAGACTCGGGTTTCAAACAGGTGTTATAAAGTAAGCCGCAGGGTGGTACATCCCCTACGGCTATTTGACAAGTGTTTTAGCCGACTCGATCTTATATGCAGCACAGGTGTACGAACGGTTTAAGGCTTCAGGCTCCCTCCTATTTGGCAAGACCTTGCGATATACCCCAGGGGCGGGTACGTGCAAAAGCCTTTTGATATACTTCCCGGGTACGTGAGTGTTCTCGTCACTCGATATACCTCGGGGGCGTACTTGGCCAAGGAGAGTGGAAGTAAATGCTTTCGGTTTATGTTGGCCCAAGCAAGCCAACTCCCTACTCACTTATAATACTTCCGAGGGTTTGGGGTAAATTCACACTCGTAGAACCAATGCATGATTTGTGAAAGTGCGTGTAAAGTTCGAAAGGTTGATTTCACGGATATCATTATCTTTATTACGTATTTTTGAAAAACTCCTATTTTTAGAAAAAGGTTTCTTCTCAATCAATTAACATCAGTAGGGAAAGCGGTAAAAGCAAGTATTCAACAGATAAACAAAAGTCCACATATAAGAGTCTAGTTTTCTAACAGTCCCCAGCAGAGTCGCCACTGTGAAAATCCGCAAATGCGACCCCCAGGTCTCGTCCCCGTTCGGTTGGGCGTCTGAAACGTCGGAACAGATTATGTCGTTCCATTTGCTGGAGTATTTTGATAATTCATATCATATGTCCCTATGTTCTATTTCTAGATGAAAAGGGGTTCATTCAGAGTCGCTAGTACGTTTTACGAGAAAACGGACAAAAAGGGTCGTGTAAGAGGAAAGGCTATAGACAAGCCTTTCTTTACACGTTTGTCTACGAAACTAGGATTCTATAGGGTTCGAAAACTATATTATGGTTTGGGAAGGTGTTAAGCACCCATTCCGCCCTTTCGGTCTCTAGTGGTCTTTTATATGTTTATTCTATGTTGAAAAGCTTGGATGCTTTTATTGACAGTCTACTACTTTCTAAGTGAAAACCCTAATTTTGGGAAAACGGGGAAATGGATGAAAACTTATGTGTTCCGAGATCCAATGTTTAGTTTTGAGAAATACAAATACAAGTGTCAAGAGTTTGTTTTTAGAGGGAGTTTTACCGTGTTATTTCTCAGATAACGATGATTTTTCTCGGATTTGGATTCATTTGTGAAAGAGTGTTGGATCTTGTATCGGGACTAATTTAATATGGAATTAGAACTCTTGAGGGGGGTTCTACCAGATGTATCACAATCTATGAAACAGATAGGATATACCGAGTTTTTAATTCCTAAGTAAGTTTTACCGGTCCGAGTTTTGAAAATAGGATTTTATCCGGATGGTAATATACTTACTCTTCTAGTTTTGCAAATAGTTTTATCAGGGTCTTTTGTTTTGAAAACGGTAGACTATTTATAACTTGGCAATAAGTTTATTCAAATAAAACGTGGACAAAACAACAGAAATAAAACAAGTACACAGATGTTTAATGTCAAATAGTAGAAGAGACTTTCTTTACCTTCCCGACGAGAATAATAATAAGAAAGAAAATATGATACGGCGGAGAGATTTCCGGTGATGATAATATTTTCCTTCTTCAGATATTTTCGAGAATTCGATTCCAGAGACGGGACACGTCGAGTGTTGAGAATAGATTCGATAATTCTTCAAAAATAAGACGAGAATCGAGAATGCTTAATGAAAGACTAGAAAATCCGATATGAGCCAATAATTCTTCAATCCCCAAATTGCTGCCTTGAACCCTTGGGGGGTGTTGGCCTATTTATACTGCTCGGGGAAGATTGTCGCGCGACACTTCTCCAAATGGGGCATATGTCGCGCGACAATGTGTCCAATGTCGCGCGACAAACGGCTGAAGTGATGTTTCTGACAGACTGATGTGTCAGAGAGTGGATGGTCTGGTGTCAGGAGGGATTGTCGCACGACATAGTGGGATTGTCGCGCGACATATCAGTGATTATCGCGCGACAATGTGATATGTCGTGCGACAATCTCTCTTAAAAATAGGTTTGTTGGCCAACAAACCCTTTCGGGGTAGTTTCGGGTACTCGGGTGGGTCCCGGACCCAAAAATAGTAGTTCTCTAAGGTCGTTAGGGTTCTTGCGGGGGTCACGGATTGGGGTGTCTACACAACCTATCTACTGACCAAATTTGATCATATTTGGACTTCGGGAAGGTCCTCTTTTGACTACCCAATGTGTACTCTCGATTTTCTTAATTTTCAGAGATTCTACTGTTGGATTAGGCTGTTGTTCGAGTATGATTCTCTTTATGGAAATGTCCAGTAACCCTAAAAGTTAGAGGATGATCAGAAATTGGGAACTCTCCTTACACAAGTTTCTAGAGGATTTGACGTTTTTCGGTTTTGGCAGTTTCTTGTAATTCTCGTAACTTCTCATTCGGGTGTCCTTTTGGCTTCCTTTTTTGACCCGTATCACATGTAGATAGTATATATGCATTTAGGAATACTCGTGCATGCATGCATGTTCATTTCCTTGGAGATCGGGATTCTTGCAAGAGTCGCAAAATGATATGTTCACACGTGCGAACTTTCAGCTACTTTTTAAGTAAGGAGTCACAAATGCTCCTTGAGTTTAGTATCGCTTTATCCTATTTTGGGGCCTCAATCGATGGGAACCCCTTTCCTTGAACACTGACAAGAAGTCTAACAGGCTCCAAATATGGGTCACTGTATAGTTCGTATGGTTGTTAGGCTTGTGGTGGATCGAGATCTGTTTGGTTTTGATGTAGCCAGTTAATAATAGGGTCAGGTTGGATTCGTGGTGGGTTTTATTGTTCAGGTGGATGAGGGATTTTGGTCTGAATAGAGGGCCGAGAAGGTACAAACACAGCTTCCCTTACTAGCTCAGTCAAGCGTCCCCTAACCAATTCATCTAATTGAGCTTGGTTGTTTTGATTGTTTGTCATAAGGATAGTTAAACTGTAGTTCATGGTCATCAACATTCGGTACATGTCCTCAGGATTAGGCAACGACATAAGCATAGCCCCGATTCCACTAGTAGCTCCCTGATTTGGGAGATTGGGGCCAAGGTTGTGTGGACTATTAGTGTTCGGCAACCCCCCCCCCCCATATTGTTATTCTGAGGTAACCCTTGGTCCAGGGAAAAAGGACCGGGTAGCGGGTTTACTGTATTATTGAATATGTTGTTCCCTACTCATGTAGGTGTCTGTTGATCCATATCGTTTGGTGACTCGAGTCTAACTAACCTTCCTGTACATTCTATTCCGACCCAAGCTAATGCCAGGATGGATGTCTTATGCTAAAGAAAAGAACAAATCTATTTGCGAGTGTCTTCCCGAAAATAAAGAAAATATAAGTCTTTTAGAAATTGCCGGATTTTATTTAGAAATACATCGATCGAAAATATGCTTGAGCACATAAAACATTTTTTTAGGTGAGATCGAAAATATACCACACAGTAACAACTTGATAGCCCTATACAGAAGGAAGGTAAGAATATGAATTCTTCGGGTTCCTTTAACTCTTGAATTTGAAAATCATCTTGAAAAGATTTTTTTAAAAAAAACATATTTTAAAAGATGGGAAGTTCTCTCCTCATGAGTTGCTTTGTTCATGGAACCAATGATAGAAAAATTACGAAGATTATCAGTCTTCGTGAATTTTTACTGTGAAAGTTGGACAGCTTTCATCCGTACCTGCAAAACCATTATAGTATGATTGATAGGACCTTTATTTCACTAGGTTCTCACGACTGTCGGTTATTAAAACAATGCAAAAAAAATTTGTGTTCTAAGCTGACTCTCCTACATGTAAATGTGGTTGAATAGGGTAAGGTTTAGGTTCCCTCCTATTTGGTAGGTCTTACGATACACCTCAAAGGCCCAGGTACATGTAAGGGCCTTTTGATATACCTTTACTAGGTACGTGAGGGGTAAACCGCTTTATATACCTCAGTAGGATACTCGGCCAATGAGAGTGGTCCCAGGCGCTTTTGGCTAGTATAGGCCAGCAAATCCATGGCCTAGTCACAACTCTGGTCCCGATATTGATAGGGTAAATTTTCACACTCGCGAAAATGCATGATAGTACATGGGTGAATGCAAAATAACAATATGGAGGTGTATTATTGATCAATGCTTTTAGGGTTTGTTATGGTATTTTGCATAATCTTGATTTTGAAAAAGATTTTCCTCACATAATTAGCGAATAAAAGTATCAGGGTATCCACCTAAATCGCATCTATGTTATCTTAGGACTAAGGCTTGTAAAATCTACATCTAATAAATAACAAGAATTAAATATATGATCAATTATATAAGAGCTTAGTTTTTGAAATCCCCAGCAAGTCGCCACTATGAGAACCCCGCCTTTCGACCCCTCGAGATTCTCGGGTTTTGAAATTTCGCTTTAAGGAAAATGCATTTTTAGAGTCGCCAATTTGTTTTGTGAGAAAACAACAAAAGATTGTATAAAAGATAATTCGAAACGAACGTTCTTTTATATATGAGAAACCAGATATTACTTGATAATTAATTCACTAGGGTTTGGGAATTACAGTACAAATTGGGAAGGTGTTAGGCACCCAATCCGTCCTTTTGGTCTGTTAATGGATCATGCATTTAATTCATATTTAGATATCTTACAATTAGTTTGAATTGCTTTCAAAATAGTTCTTTTAGATAAATTCAATTTAAAATAGTATTTTATAAAATCAGACTCAAGCTCGTAAGCGCATACATATTCATTCGTAGAATGAAATCAGAGTCTCGTAGTTCCATGTATTTGGAAATTATTTTTGTTGGGATTTTGTTTTGAAAACATGTCAAAAGAAATTTTAGTTTTCTTGTAAAACTTAGAAAGGATTTGTTTTAAAAGTTTGTGAACATATTTGCAAATTATCTAATTTTATGTATTAGAACTTGTATTTAAACTTGAAATTCATATGAATTATAGAAATGCGTACCTGATGTGCTAAAAATAAAATAAAAGCCTAGCCTTCTTTGTTGAAAGGATCTTCCTTTTTCAAGCTTCATTTCTCTTAAAATGCTACTTTATCACTCTAAAACTCTTTCTTTCTCTTTCTAAAAATCTCTCAAAATATCCCTATAAATTGCCTCGAGTGATTTTCTCTCTCCAAAATCACCTAAGCTCTTATGATCCTAAAATAGTACTCCAAGGGTCCTAATTATAGAGAAAAATCATACTGAAAACAGTTACAAAAAAGCGTGCGGCAGGGAGGATGCGACAAGTACCTACGGTAAGCATGCTACGGAGGGGGTGTGCGGCAAGGGACCTACGTCAGTGGCCCTAAAACTTCTTGAAATGCCTAAAAACCCCTATTATGAATTATGCATGCACGTGTGTAAAGAAAGAATCATGAAGTTTTTGTTTAGTCACAAATTAGGGTGTCTACATTAGTTACTTACCTGACATAGAGGTGGCTTTATATGTTACAGGGATATATCTTGGAGATTTGTTAATGGATAAGGACTATGCCGAGTTCGCCCAACGTTATATGATGGGGGAGATGAGGGGTGTTAGGGGCCGCGTGACTTATGAAAGATATGCGGTCGTGGGTGAAGATCCATTGTACATCCGGGGGCAATTATGGTTGTCAAGACACTTGCCAGGCTATCCGACCCTGCCTCTTAAGCAGCTGGTGAAGGGTATTACAAATTTAGATGATGAGGACCTGAATGGCGAAAGGGTACAGGGTTCGACTCCCGGAGGTAATGATGATGATAACAGAGAGGCTAGGGGCAGGTAAGGGTGATGGAGAAGATGAGTCAGTGACCCCAAGTGGTGGTATAGGATCGGGTCCGTCCGTGATTGGATCGCCAGGTAGGGGTTGAGGAGTTGCAGCTAGCAAGACCTCGCCCCCGAGGAGGAATTGCAACTAGCAAGACCTCGCCCCCGAGGATTCCCGCAGTTGCTCCCGTTACTGAGTTGATGTAGGAGATAACTTCTGAAATGATTTGGCAGTTTTTGGGGACCCTAGAGGGATATGATCGGCTTCCAGTTCTACGCCAGTGACCATTCCGGAGAGGTTTGACTAGGCCTAGTGGGTATTCTTTTCCTCGAGTGTGCAGACTCTTGTGGCCACCCCTGGTGCTTCTCCGGCTACATGATCTGGTGGTGCGATGCCATGGTCGATGTCTACTCCTTCATCTATAGCTGCTCGGGGGATTAGTATTCGGGAGGTCGTTGATTACGCAGCTCAGCTGCGATCGACGATGGGTGGATTTGGTAGCACCCCCAGAGTAGAGGCTGAAGCAAGCGATCGAGGAAAGGGAGTTGTTGCTACGCCTAAGGGGGATGAATTAGATGACAAGGTGCCTCACCCCCGAGTCAGCAGACATAATGTAGCTTCTTCATCTCATGCTGGTCTGACTGGCGTATTTACCTCTTACTATATTCTGGACTATCCGCAGGATATCCCCTACTTTGACTTGGTTATCCTATCGCAATACCAAATTCCAGATGTGCTAGTTCCAGAGGATTGTTTAAGGGTTATGGTCCAAGCTGTAGATGGAGTGGTATAACATTGAAACACATCCATATTTATCGTCTTATTTTTTATATATATTACACTGATAACTTGAAAACCTGATTTGCTTTTGTAGATGGGCCTATTTCATGTAGAAGACATCTTGCAGCCAGTGGCGTAGCCAGAAATTTTTAGCCGGGGGTGCGCAAAATTTTTTTTTATACATATACGAACAAACACAAATTCTAAATTTCTTGTCAACATAAGAATAAGAATAATCCTAAATTGAAACCTTTTTCGTTTCGTGTGCCTGGCCCACGGTGCTTTGGACAACCGGACGGTGTCACCAGTCAGGAAAATCCGGAGAGGAGATCGGTGGCTCAGTGCAGTGGAGACGTGGAGTGAAACGGAAAAAGTTTGATACTTTGAGCACTTGCAAAAATAAGAGAACAGGGGAGAAGAGAATGGAAAAAGAAAGGGGGAGAGACTCGGATCTCCCTCTTCATTTAAGTGTATTTCAATTCTCCAAATAGCCCTCCACTTTTATTTCTTCCAATTATATACTCTCAACTATAAATTTATACATATAAATTCTTATATTATTTTAAAAAAAAACTATATTTTTTTTATTTTATTTTTTTTAAAAAAAATTATCGAAATCTTCGGGAGTGCACCCGCACCCCCTCGCCACAATGTGGCAACGCCACTGCTTGCAGCTGTTGAGGAGCTACTACTAGACCTGGGTACTGCTGACTTTTGTGGCATCGATGCCTCAAGAGTACATAGTGTTTACAGGTGTCGACTGGCGAAAGAGGCTTCAATCACATATCGTTCCTCTCAATCCCAGTCCTGGTCTGTCACTCCCTTTCAGTCAGTCCACGACGGCGTGCAATATTGATCGTAGTCGCTTGCGGGAGGAGACTCCCTCTGAAGGCATGGGTGAGACAGATCAAGTGAAGCGCCCGCATACTGATATGGACCCCCACCCCCACAGTCTTAGGCACATTTATTTCGTTGTTTTGATGAACTTATTTTTTATTTATCTTTGAAAACATCTTATTATTTTTATTATTATTTTTATGTGAAAATTGATTAACTTATGATTTAGGAATATTATGTTTATTTATAAAATGGTTGGTTGTTATATAATTAAATTAAATGCGCAAATCATCATCATACCCTATTGCAAAGATGTATCCATGTAATTATTTATGATCGCTCTTTTAAAAAACCTGGCAATTTATGTAAAGAATGGTACATTTCCCTTATTAGTAAAGAAAATATTCAAAATTGAACCAAGTTAGTAAAAATGCCGTATGGTCTTGTCCTTGTCGTAGAGTACCTGCCGTACGGTAGGCCAGGTGCCGTACAGTCCCCTTGTATAATAACTATATAATAATGCTAGATTTGTCCTTTTCTTTCATTATTCCCTTATTAAAATAGCAAATTCGTTTTCTGAATCATGTCTTCCTTCCGTAGCAATAAGTCTGGAGCCTTTTTACAGCTTTTCATGCGCTTACCCACGAGGATTGTGGTCTCAATTGGGACGACTTCTGACATATTCATCGATGGAATTTTCATTATATCAGCTTCGAATTCCTTATGGGTGCCACATAGATTTGGGATCCGGAGGATTACGTTTTTTGTTTTGGGGTTGATGAGTTGTGTCCGACTACTAAGGAGTTTTCAGTTCTTCTTCGCCAAGAGCTCACTTTACCATTGGTTATGTTTCATGACCATCGTAGCCCACGAGCGTTGTTGGCTAAGTTTATGGGTATTTGGGAGTAGAAGTGTTGGAACATGGTGGTAGACGACCTGCATCATTTGGGCTGTATAGTTCATTACTTTATGAGGATGTCTCCTTATACTTTGCCGCTTCATTGTCGCACAGCTGCTTGTTTGCTATGTGTCTTTTCTTAGATGTTAGTGGTGACTGGGGTTTTGGTCGATCCTTATATTCTTCATGTGGTGGTGGGAACATCTTGCGGTGAGTTTGTTTCGCCTGTGATTTTAGTGGAGATACTAAATGGTTTGGACGCATTTGTACGAGGTAAGTCTAAGGTTCTTCGTGGCAGTCCTTACCTCTTGTATATCGGGTTGACAAAGAGGTTTTCTTGAGGTTTTCCTTGTAAAAAACTTGTTTTCAGAGTCACCAATTTCATTTACAAGAAAACAAACAAAATATTATAAAAAGATAGCATATATTTAAGCTGTCTTTTATATGTAAGAAACTAGAAATTACTTCACTAGGGTTCGAAAACTATGTTATAAATTGGGAAGGTATTAAACACCAAATCTGTCTTTTCGGTCTCGTAATGGAGCATGTATATAATTCCTATTTAGATATCTTGCAAGTAATTATAAGTGCTTTCAAAATTGCTCAGATATTTTAGTTTAAAATGATATTTAGAAAATTAGACTCGAGCTTGCAAGCGCCTACGTATTAATTCGTAGAATGAAATCAAAATCGTAGTTCCACATGTTTGGAAACTATTTTTGTGAGGGTTTTGTTTTGAAAACGTGTTAAAACATATTTTTTGTTTTCTTGTGAAACTTAGAAAGGACTTGTTTTGAAAACTTAAGGACTTATTTGCAAATTATTTAATTTTTGTATTAAAACTTATAAGGTGATAATAGGCAATTTAGGATTGTACCGTTAGCATTTGCAAGCAATAAAGTTTCTATGAACTTTCTTCACTCTCTAAAACTAATGATTGCGTGATGATCCCAAAATGAAACCCCAAGGGTCCTAAATTATAGGAGAAAACTCGCTCAAAACACATCACAAAGAGACTTGCTGAAGAGGGTTGCGGCAAGGATCTGCAAGAGTCTCCTTAAAACCCACAAAAATTCCTATTATGAGTTTTGCATGCGTGTAAATTTTTTATTCATGAAAAAATGTATTTATAAAAATATAGGTTTATGTAAGGGTCACAAATTATGGTGTCTACATACAGCAAACACATACATAAAAATATAAAAATAAAAAATATGAAGAGAAGAGAGGAAGCTATTAGAGACCTTACCGAAGTTGAGAGCATTTGCGTTGATTCAAATTCAATTGAATTACAATTATTGGAACATTTTCAAACACAGATTCCTTCCACATACTTTTTTACGCTTCAACGTCATCTACTAATCTATACTATTATAAACTAGAAACTCCCTTGACATTTATGACACCAAAAGTTTGGTGATTCTACACCTATTCTTTGAAATAAAAAATTGATTTAATACGATTGAAACCTGCAAACTCTAGGTTTGAAGAAAATAATTTACCTGCTGTGTATAAAATAGTGTTCCATAGACAAAACAGTGTCTTCCTATAAAACAAAGAGAGGGTTACATTCAAAGACCCTAACCGCTAAGTTTTCGCTGCTTTCAATTTTGATTTGGTTGGGATAAAGCTGGCCTTACTGCTTGAGCAAATGCATCTATCGTCAAAGCAAATATAGCTATCGCCTTAACAATGTTGGGTACTCAACAAATTGACTCAACGATTGGATCGATGAGATTTAGCGGTTTGGCCAAAAATTCAAAGATACATCCAAATCATACGGAAAATTTACACTACGTTCATACAAGTGAAAGGCCAAACCCAGAACCCAAAGGAACACACAAGAGCATAAATATGGAAGGAAAACAGAAGAGGCAAAACATATTCATTAGTTACAGTGTCAAATCCTAGTTGAATATGTATCACTATGGGTGCGTCATGATTGCAAAATAGGAAAAGGATTGAAATATCTCAGCAAATCACTTATCTCATTCTTCAACTTCTCATAAAAACTAGTTGCTATTTCAATCATTTTCCAACTTCATTCAAGAACAATGTTTGCGTACCGCTTCCCAAAAAGCTACATTGGTGGTGCTATAACCGCCATCAATCACAAGGTTGAGCCCGCTGACATACTTTGACTCATCACTCCCCAAGAACACTGCGGCTTGAGCAACATCTTCTGGTTCCATTACAGTCCCTTTTAAGTTAGCCGCCTCACGAGTCACCTCTTCCGCCTTCTCCTTTTCCATCCCCAACACACCTCTAAGAAATTGTGTGTATGTTGCATATGGAGAAATGCAATTTACCCTAATCCCATATTGCCCTAGCTCGGCACACAAATTCTTTGTTAGCCCCACTAATGCGTTCTTCGATGCCACATAAGCGGGTAGGCCTGCTGTGAAGGTCACTGAAGCCAAGCTTGATGTGAACAAAATGCTGCCTTTCTTGGCTGGAATCATTGCTTTTGCAGCATATTTGGCACAATAAAATGCACCAAAGACATTCACGTCGAAAACCCGCTTGAGATTTTCGCTTTCCACTTTGGATATGGTGGAGTCTACAGTGCCCAGTATGCCTGCGTTGGCGAACATTATGTCGAGCTTGCCGTACTTTGAAATAGCAGTGTCCACAGCGTTTTGGACATGGGATTCCTTGGTAACATCACAATGGATGAATGATATTGATTCACTTTTGGAATCTAGTTCTTCACATAATGAAGAGCCCAAGTCATCTTGTACATCAGCAACAACAATTTTGGCACCGTGTTTGGCGAATAGCTTTGCAGAGCTCTCACCAATTCCGGTGGCACCACCGGTGATCACCGCAACCTTACCTTCTAGCCTGAAAATTTGGATGGTTCTTTATTATTTGGCTTATTCCTCTTTTTGTTGTGAGAGAACAAAGCAAGAACCTAATAATCATGGACATCGAGACCACATACGAACAACAAGCTAACATGATGTCACGACCCACATATCCCGCATTACACTTTACCGGGAGGAATTTGTCACTACACAAATCCCACATTGGTGATAGGAAGATCCTTCGTATATATGTGAGTTCAATAAACTTAAATAACTACTTGGGCTAGCCATTTTAGGGGAGAACAGGGGTGGTTACACAAGATACTCCCCCTTTCTCAAATTAATAGTCTCATTTCCTTTTTAGGACATAATCGATGTACCAAAACACGCATGAGAAAATTAGTTGCTTTCTTACTGGATATTAGTTTGAAAGTACTCTGTTCTTAAGCAATAGGAGGGTCAAAGGGGAGTCTTAATTTGAAGCTGAGGGAGTACTTTTAAAATCTTTAGGCCGTAAACATGCTAGTTATTGTGTGTATATAGTTCGGACATCCAACCAATATGCTTCAAAAACAATAATACTCCCTTAGTTCCAATTTAAAGAGTCAACTTTGACTATTCTACTATTTAGGAGAATATTAATTGCAAAGTAATCACAGTGGTCAAGAATATAACTTATTGTCTATTGTGAAATCCAGTACGTTGATTATATTCCAGAAATGAAGTGATTCTTAATTTGAGACATTTAATTTGAAACAAAAGCGCTATACAGTATTAAAACAAGCGTCCCACAGCATAAAATGTACATATACATACATACATACATATATATATATATATTATGAAGAGCCGAGTTTTACAGTTTTTATGAGTCCAAGAGTGTCAAAAGAGTATCGGTGGCACAGAATGTTAGGAGAGTCTTTGTCCTTCATGGGCAAAAACCACAAATGAGATGTAGCAAAAGACTTATCACAATTTTGATTCAAAAGCCTACCGTTTTGATTGAATGATAACAGCAGGACATATTTGCGCACCTTTTATCAATGGATGCTAGCAGCATTTTGATTCAATGATAACAGCAAGACATAGTTGCGTACCTTTTGCCAATGGATGCTACCAGGGAAGAGCCTTTCATCTGTACTCGCAGCTTCTCTTTCCTCTTGAATGTTTGGGAAACTCTTGTCTTTCAAGCCACCGTACTTAGATGTAATAAATGGAACCTACAAAGGTTTCATACACCAATATTTCAATATACTCTGGTTAAGCCAGATTCTTCGATGAGTGCTGCAAACCATTGTTTAAGGTTGCCAAATACATCACCCTATGTACTTCAAAACATCATTAATTTTATGTTAATGTCATTCACAACCATCAAGGTATTCTAAACTATCTGAAAACTATATCCCAAAGGGTACTAGTGTATGATAGCATAACAAGTTCGAACAAGACATGTATAATAACATAAAGTGTCTAAGAGCCCAGGCAATTATAGTTTTTGAGATGGACTTGATCTAAAAATGTTGGATTCCATCAAAAACTCAGGAGTGAACAAATTACAACAAAAAGTAAAGCAACCTAATGGTGGTCAAGGTGCTTAATAAAGACAGCAGTATAGCACAATCCAGCCAAATGACATGAAGTGCTCGTCCTGATCAAACTTTTGTCATTTCCAGGATCCAAAATTTGTAAATTCACATGTAGATATCTCGTAATCATTTCAAGAATTTGATTCTCAAAATGATAAAGATCAAACACTGTGTGTGTGAAATTACTTCGGATTCCAAGAAAGCGCAAAAACTTGAACCAAATTAGCACTAAAAGCCAAATTCCAAATAAATGAAATGATGACGGGCAAGTGGTGACATAATCTATCAAATTATCAAAAAGGGGCTGCAAAAGGAGGTATGGAGCCAAAAGATGCAGCTATATAATCGGATTGTCCCAGCTGGGCAAGAGGACATTAGTGCAATACAAGTTCGTGTTTTAGAGTAAAAGGGAGATGTGATTGTGCTATTCCTTGAGGAAATGCGACCACTTAGGGTCCATTTGATTGCAAAGTTGGAAAATGAATAGAATAACAATTAATTATGAAAGATTTGGAGAGATGTCTCCATCTTTTCCTTATTTTCCATGTAAAGTTTCTCTTACCCACCCCCCAAAGAATTGGATTCCATGGAAAACAAATCGTCTAGCAGGCTGTAGCCATCTGCCCAAAGCAAAAAGGAAAGAAAAAGATTGATCAGATACTGCTTGCCTGCTGAAGTAAATCACTTATCTCATTTTCCAACTTCACATGAAAAATATTACGTTTTTTCAGTTATTCCAACTTTGCAATCAAATGCACCCTTAGAGATTATAGGCCTAGCATCTTTAATTTCAAGAGAATGGAAATCAGCCAGACTTTCCTGAATTGAGAGCATCTTTTTTTTTTTAATATACCAATATTAGCGATTCAGGCAATATATATTATTATATATTTCTTCACATGGAATTGTCTTTTACGAGAAAGAAATACAAATACAAAACTCCACCAATTTACAATGCGTGCTATCTAACATCAAAAAATGTAGAGTTTTCCGAGATTTAGTTACTAAACTGTCTACATGTATCAATTCAAACACTCAGAGTATGCTTAATCTGATATGTCAACATGAATAGCTTTCGTATAATATTCCTTAAAGGTGAATTGGAACTCATGCTCCCTATAGATATTTGACATGATGAAATTTTGTGTCTTTTTCATTTCCAAATTCTGGAACAAACTTGATAGGAAATGACAGTTATGTTGTGTCAAATGTGCATGTCTAGTTGTTTCTAAACGAGAGTAAAATTACTGCAACTAATCATGTCTAAACGACACGAAAGAAATTCATGTCTAGTCGTGTCTAAACGAGAAAATATTTCGTTTCTGAGCAGTAGTAATAGTGTCTGTCAAGTTCTTGTCGTGTTTCTGGTAGCCAAAAATAACACAACCTTGTGTCGTGCTCGTGTCCTTTTGTTTCTTGTCGTGCAGTGTCAGGCATAAGAGAAAGACCTGAAAACGTGAATTGCCACTCCTAGATGTTCTCCATCTTTCATTATTATCCAATAAAAATAATTTCTTACCCACTGCCCAAATAATTTGGATCCCATGGAAAACTGAAAAGTAGATTCACCAAAAATAACTCATCCCATTTCCTAATTTATATCGTGACCCTCCATAACTAGGGCACAATTTTATGATTTGGCAACAATTAGCATCGGCAACAAAATAGATATGGGAAGAAATGAAGGATTTGGAAATGATCTACACTTTCCTCTCTATTCTAAGCAAGACTAGAGCGCCTAATTGAAGCAACTTTTCATTAATATTTCTCATGAATCCATTACAAGAGATGGTAAATATTTATACGATTTAGCCTAGATCTAGAATCTTCCAGACATGGCCTAATCTAGAATATTTAGTGTCGGATTGCTGAACATTGAATGCTTAATGCCAAACGGATGCTCTAATAAATATGCTTAATTTAATTTGGCTTTGAATGTTAAATATATAGCATTTTACATTTTTACCCTTCTCTATGATATAATACCAATAGCTAATGAATGAATATAATAGGGATACCATTGGAATCAACTTTGATTAAAATCAAATTAAGCATTCAGGACTGGACCTACCTCCCAACGCTAAATGCAGAACCCAAGTCAACATTAAGAGGTTGAGAAAACAAACACCATTTTTTAACTCTTAATGTTGAACAAAATTATATGCAATAGTATGAGTAAAAAAAACAAACACCTCCTAATATAGGGGATACAACAATTTCTCTTAAATATCATACGTTTTTTCTATCATTTCCAATGTTGCAATCAAACGCTACCTAAAACTCAAAGTACCAAAATCACTGAAACAAATTGTTATTGCACGATAAACATCCTGTGTTCTAGGTAAACGAAAACATCTACAGTTTTTGAATTTCATATTCACGTACATCCAACTTATCTATATATATATATATATTTAAAGGACTTTGAATTGAAATAATCAGAGGTTACTGCATCAAACGCATCACAAAAAGTAGCAACTAAACACTAAATACAAAAGCACATGCAATGCATCGACAGTGTTAAAATATGAAAACACGGTACACATGCAATGTTCAGTTTGGGATGTTTTTAAATGTTTAATTTAAAATTTACTTTTAAGTATAATGCTTTAAAACTGTTTGTCGATTCAATTTGTATACGGTACACTATTTTTTAAATTTTACAAAAATTATAATCTTTGTTTTTTATTCATTTCTTAAAGTTTTGATAAAATACAAAAGAAAAAAAAAAATTCTTTTTACATGAATGAAGTTTTTAAAAGGGTGAACCAACACTTTTTTTTTTGAAAAACACCCAAAATATTTTTTAATAACTCAATTAAACAAATTATTAGCATACATGCTTTATTTTCATTTTCCATGTTGCTATCAAACGGAGCCTTAATTAATGTACATAGATATCTAGGTTAAAATAAAAAATATTTAACAAATAAAGAACTGGTCAACGTACAAAGTGCTTTCTATTTCCATTTTAACAAGAGATCGCCTGTCAAATGATTTTCATTTAAAAAATAAAGCGCATAAACAAAATAGGAAAAACTTCAGTTTAATAACCAAATTCTTATGCTTCCAGTGTATAAATAGTTTATACATAGAGATATAGACGACGAAAGAGTCAAAAATATACAATAAGTAGATGAGCAAGAAGGATAAAAGAATAAATTACAATATTAGAAAGAAAACAAGAAAGAATAAAACCTGAATCAGATGATGATGAATAATCAGAGGGAAGATCAGAGGGGGGATTTTCGCGTTCTTCGAATGTAGGCTAAGGTTCGCGTTTTTCAACGATAAGTTTGATCGTTTAACTGTTTAAGTACCCCGATTGTCAAATGCCGGTGGGGCTGAATGCGACTTAACAAAATTTAATAGAGTGTCGGACTTTGATGTTGGCACTTCTAAAAGTTTTTAAAAATATTTTTATTTTTTATTTAATTTTTGATAATTGAGTGAAGTATTTATTATTTGATTGTGAATAATAGAGTATAAATTTAATAATATTTTATTTAATTATTAAGAGTTGAGTATATAGGTTTATATTTAACTATTAAAATCTTAGTAACAGAGACGTTATTCTATTGCGAATGATCGAATAAAAGTCTGAGTATTGATAAGTGTTTTTTAGGGTGGCAATATCTCTACCCTTATTTAATTATATTTAAACATGGTAAAATAATCTCACGTTTTAAATTAAATTATTTAGTTTTTTTTAGTGTGATAAGAAATCTTAGTAAGATAACCAATTGATGCTATAATTCAATCATGACCAATGCTAAATACAAGATAGGATGATTTTATCTCATCCCATTCTCTTATCGATTTAGCTTAAAAGGAACAGCAAAAAAAAATGATTTTGATGAGAATTTAGTATATGAGTTGAGCGATGTAGTGAGATGTCGACTTACTTTTAGCTTTTTCCATTGTACATATTCTTTTGGTAGTGGGCCAAAAAGCAAAAAAAATTCACAAAAAATAAGTATTTGTGAAATACATCTATTCATAAATATATGCTTGAGATAAAGAGATCACTCAATTCATTTTTTAACTTTTCATAAAAATCAATTGTTTTTACTATTATTTTATATCTTATTATCAAATGAGACCGTACATCTTCAATTGCATAATATAATTTATATAATAAGGGCGATGGTTTTAAAATCCTAAATATATATGAGAGATACAAAATAGTTTAGTTGAAATTACAAGATGCTTTTCGAGAACTAAATAGTTTTTTGGCGCGGATAACGAATTAGTTTTAATAATAATGCTTAGGAAATGAATCCCAATGACACAATCAAATGTAACAAATTAGCCAATAATCAAATTTAGCATTATAATAAATCAAAATGGTGTGTTTTTAAATAATCAAAATGGTGGTTGTAGTATTTATGTTGGTCAAAAGAGAATATAAGATAATCTTTTCATATTTACATTGTTGACCTTGTAGGTCTTAATCTTATTTTGATAATAACAATAAATCAATCATGTATAATTTAACATGTGTGTTGAAGTAATTATAGCCACATTTCAATTATCATCATACGTGGACCAAAACTGATCAATCCAAACCAAGATCATTCCTCTACAAGCATTGGACAAGACAAGAAGATCAATCTTATCACAATGCAAATCCATGAAGCACAAAGATCAAGAATCACATGCAAAAGCTTCAAGGCAAAAGTTTCAAGTGAAGATCAAATTGAAGAAACAAATTGAAGCATTCAAAGACTTATCTATTTGACATTTGAGTGAGTGCTTAGGATTTTTTGTAAAGTTTTTGATTTGATGATTATTATAACTCATATACATTATTACAACATTCTTAGATTGATCAAACCAAAGTTTGAATCAAAATTATTTTAAAACATCATTATAGCAAAAATCGATTTTGAAATAAATTTGTATTAAATTCAAACGATCATATTTTGAGTTTTTCCGAAAATAGGTATCTTAGGGATATATATTTGAGGTCCCTAAAGTATTAGAATTGATTTTGGAGCTTAAATGCAAAAAGTGTAAAAATTGATATTTTGGCCTGATAGACAGAGCCTATCAGTCAATTGATGGATTGTGACTCGTCGACTAAAGGCCCATCAGTCGACTAATGGATTGTGCTTAGTCGACTGATGCTCCAGAATATAGCCGTTGGATTTCTGAGTTTTTACCATTTTTGGTACTAAACTTCTACCAAACCTAAAAAATGGCTATATTACTTTTGAGACTATATACACACTATCCAGGACACATTTTGAACACCTTTGATCATTCATATATATATACTCCATCTATTTTCAACATCAAAAGATTCAAGAAATTATTTTTGATTAATCATTCTTATTGAGTTATAAATCTTGATCAAACAAGTAACTCTAGTGTGAGTTTCAATTATATTCTTTAAACACTTGAGAGTTGTTGTTAATTTTTGTGAATCACCAAACAATTTGTATTCAATTGTGAAAGGTAAATCTCATAGGATAACAAGAAGGTCAATTCTTGTTTAATATTTGTGAGAGGTAAATCTCACAAATTAACAATAGAGAGATTATTGTGGGAATATTGTGGTAAAGCAATATTTGTAAGAGTGTGTGAGACAACAACACTTGTACAGGTTTGATCTTCACCTGGAAGGAGATTGGAATTAGTGAAAATTCTCGGAGAACTAACCGAGCGCAAAAGTAGGGTCTAACAAAGACAAAAAGTCTTGGCCTTCAATTAGTTTAATCTTTCTAACTCAAACTCTTCATTTACTTGCTATATTTATTATTGCTTGTTTCGAGATTGGTTGATTGATTGGCTTACATTCCTTAATTTATTTGTTTAGTAAATTTGTTTTTCTTAAATCTTTTTAGAAAATTTTTTTAATTCCACATTAAGATTTTAAAACCCTATTCACCCCTCTCTAGGGTTGTTTTCCGACCAACATACATAATCTTTCAATTCCATTATCTTTGAAAATTCAATTATAATTAGTTTTCGGGCAACTAAAATAGTTCCCCACACTTTAGTTATTGAAAAAAAAATAAACATTACAAAACATAACATTGTCAAATTTAAAATCTATTGTTGAATAATCATCAAATGCTCTTTTGATTATCCAATTTGTATATTGGGCTATTTGGGATTTGGCCCCCATTTATTACGCCATTACTAGGTTTGACCTCCAAAATTTATGGTAATGTAGGTTTGGCCCCCATTTCGAATGATTTCCGCCCAAACTGTTTGTTGACTATAATATTTGTCCAAATACCCAGAATGCCCCTCTCTGTACACCAAACAAATGCACAAACACCAAAATTACAGCACGAGCCCCGAAATTCATTTAGTCTTTATCTTTTTGATTCCTCAACTGCAGTATTGCTCGAGCCTAGCTCTAGTAAAAATCCAACGTGTAATCTTTAATGTATCCTCATGAACAGAGCTAATATATAACTTTTGGGAAACAAAAATATATGCAACTCATAGCAAAAAAATAAAAATAAAAATAGTTTAGTAGCAAATTTATTTTTTCGCTTTCAAGTCTCCGTTAAATATTTAGTAGCTAAAAGTACTACTACTCTTTTATAACATAATTGCTCATTCTCATTTTTAGAGAAAAATGTTTTGCCACAAAAAAAATGTTTTTGTGTGGCAATTAATATTAATACCAAACCCTTAGCTATACAGATAGTAATACTTATTATTTATATTTGGAAGGGCGCAATACTTAATTTTCTTAAAATCTTTTGAGGGATGAATCCTTATAAAACTTCATAGCTAAATAGATATAGTAGTAGAAATTTTCCTTCCTTGCGTATCCTCAGTCCTCACACTCATTTTGTTCTTTAATGTATCATCACCCAAGTATTAAGAGTTGAGTAGTTCACTTAAGAAATTAAGAAATTAACAACGCTAATAGTGTCTATTACAGATTGAGTAACTCCGTTAATCCACATACATAAAATTTAGGATTTTATATGAGCGTTCAATATGCTTAGCTAGCTTTTGCTTGTGAAAATAAATAAATAAGTGCATTCGTTTCTATGCTAGTTTATTTGGACTTTCTAAACAAAACCAATTAAATTACACAAAGGATAAAACTTTTCAATAAAGAAATTAAATAAATTAAATATGATAAAGTGCTAGTATCTCTAATTGCACAAAATTTTGGATTTTTATAAGGTAAATTTCAACTCACCGAAAGGAATAAGGACCACATGCGCATTAGCATCCCTAAATCCAATAATTTCGTACTCAACTTCAATCTTCACCTCTAAATTCTTCTTCCTCCTCATTTCCTCCTCCGCCTTCATCGCCCCCACCGTTGCCAGACTCCATCGAAGACACTATTGTCCTCTCAATCTTCACACCCGAATCAATTGTCGATGCTCCGCCAGTGTTTATTCAGTTGCAACTGAGCTCTAGTTAACATATAATACTGTGTAAAATTAATGGGTTTTATAAGGTTGATGTAAGTGGGGCATGGTGGTTGGTGAATGGGAAAAAAAAGGGGGTTGGGTTTTTAGGAATGGAGAGGAGAGAGAGAGAGAGAGAGAAGAAGAGAGAGAGAGAAGAAGAGAGAGAAGAAGAAGAATGCGGTGGAAAGAGAACAGAGATGGATGAGAAAATGGTGTAGGGTTGTATATAGAGGGACATTTTCGGATATTTGGACATATATTATGGTCAACAAACGGTTTGAATTTTATTTGGACGGAAATTGTTGAAAATGGGGGCTAAACCTATATTACTATAAATTTAGGTGGTCAAACTTAGTTATGGTATGATAAATGGGGGATAAACTCCAAATAACCTTTATGAGTGATAAATATGTGTTTCATTTACCAACTGATAAATTTATAATATGTCATTTGAATCATACTTTTAGCATCTGAAAATTGAATTCCTCGTTTGAATGCTCAGCTAACAAAGTTGGATACAATAAGATAAGGGTAAGATGAGGTGAAGATGATGAAATAATTATAGGATATAACATAAGAATTAATTTAATATAACATTATGTTTGGAGCTATCTAGAACTAGCACCCTAGATAATACAATAATTTAATATTAGTCACACGTATATCGTGGGTGCCCCGACTACCCAGAGGCATGGAGGCTTCCCTAATACCTTTGCGTGGTTAAGACCGTATTGATTCGACCCTGGCATGTGTGCAGATAAGTGTTAAGTAGGTAGAGTCGCCAATTTCTTATCCCAAAATGAAAAAAAAATGAAGCCGGTCAACAAAGGGGGTTCACCGGTTCGTCATTTGTCTATGTGACTAGATAACTGAACCCAAGCACTAATTTATGAGAGGGGAAGGTGTTAGGCACCCCTCTAACCCCTTTCGTGTATCCTCCACTCATGTGTTTGTTGCTAAGTGGATGTTTGAACGAAAAATGTGTGCCTAAGCATGTTGGACTCTTTATTTCATTCAAATGCACATGTAAAAGTGTAACACACGGCTTCCCATCATCGGGTACAATCCTATTTTCTTAGCCTAATCTTTATCGAAGTGGCATTTTCAATAGAGAGTTTTGGATACAGTACAATTTTTGTGGTTTAGATGTTTCCTACATATGTAATTAGTGTAATTAAACTGGGGTGCATGGTTGCACTATGTATTGAATGGCGCAATTGAGTATTGAGGTGTTAAATCGTCGTAAGCATGATTTATTCCCCTTCATGCCCTTAAGTGGTAAATTCAATTATGGGTATACTCGTATTTTAAGGACAACTTTTATAGGTCCTATTATTGATAATACATGTATGTGTACATACAATCACTATGTAGTTTAGATTGTCTGAATGAGTTTCGGACATCTTGTCGTTCCTTAGTAGCATTCATAATAGTAATCGTACTTTAGATAGCTATTTATGATTTCAAACATCTTTAGGTGGATCCAACAGTTCCTACATATCATATTAGAGATATATCATATACGTGCATTATTAGAACGCATTTTGGATGCCTGTGGTTGAATTTGGTTGGCTAACAATGATAATTGAGTTTTTGGCCAACTTTAAAAGGTCATAACTTCCTCATGCAATGTCCAAATGAGTTTATGTCAGTGCCTATAGTTATGTAATTCACCTATACAAGTTTCCTGTTGAGTCCGAATTAAGATGTTGTCATTTTCGGGGTCAAAAAGGAGGGAAAGAAGTGGCTGTTACTAAGTTGGGCTCAAATTGATCAAAGAAAAGGTTTGATCGATCAGGCACCTCGATAAACTTAATTTGACCACCTTTTTTAATCGACATTTTCTCATTTCACCCCCAAAACACCACACTTCGCCCATACACTACTAGATTTAGATAGAGGAGTTTGAGAGCTCATATAGATATAAATTTTGAGAGATCTTTGGTGATTCCTTCAATTGATTTGAGAGATCTTTGGTGATTCCTTAAATTGATTCAAGATCTAGCGTACAAATCATCTTTTTCACCTCATCCACCATTAAGGCCTGAAGTTAACATTAGGGATTTCGTGATCAACTCACCATAGTCCCATCCATCACTCAAATCTTGAGGATCTAGCTTCTTAACAATGGGAACTGATGAGCCCAAAGATAGCACTGATGCTGGATCATGGAGTGAAGGCTATGCCGATCCCATCCGGGTTCCAAGTGGTCCAGTCACTCGAGCTAGAGCCAAGAAGATCAAGGAGGCACTTATGACCATGGTCCAAGAGATGATGAGCAAAGCTGAAGCATGGAGGAGCATTGAAGGGGATCGGGTTCAAGAATGGAAAACATTACTTAAAGGCCCAGTTGAAGATGTTCAAAATAACAGCCCAAGAGATTAAAAGCATGTATTAGATAAATGGGCTGAGCTAGACTTTGTTTATTTTAAGTTTAATTTATGTTTAGTTTTGCTTGGGGCCCAAGTTATGTGGGAAACCCATTAATTTCGTTTTTGTTTATTTTCCTAGACCTAGTAGGTTTAATTACTCCTATTTAAAGGAGCTAACGCTATTGTTTTAGGTGGCTTTGATTAATTAAATTTCGAGTGTTTTCACCTCTTGCGTTCTAAGAACATCTCGAACAGCTAGAATTAGGGTTCTTGTTGTTCTTTGACTTAGCAATCAATTAACCCATCGATTGGTTGTTTGTCTTCGACTATACCAAGGTTCTTTCTCGTTTTCGGGATTGGGTCGAGGTTCCACCTCCATTAACTTCGCGTGGTTCCAAGGTTCTTGCGTTTTTCAGCGTCAAGGGTTGCGGATTCATCTTATTGGGTAGAAATACGATCGTGGTTCATATCAGGAACACTAGCACCCAAAACCTTGATTTCAACTATTATGTGTTACATTATTTTATTTTTATTTTTTTATAATTTAGGGATTTTAGTAAACAAAAAAACCTAGGTTGTCTGCTTTCAAGGGTTGTGGGCTTGAATTTATAATTTATATTTGTTGATTTACACTTGATATAACTTAAGTTTAACAACCAAGCTAAAAACCCCATTTGTATGATTAAATTTCACATACTTGGACTTAAAACCCATCATAGCATAAATGGTTTCGTAAATCTGCTTTTACACTATTATAGATGGATTTAATGTGGGTTTTGGATGGAAATAGTTTCCAAAAGCATGTATATGCTACCACATGGACATTGCACATGATTAATATAAAATGGCTTAAACTCACATTTTCGTAAATTATAGATATAATCATATATGCTTGTATATATAGTGATAATTGTGGGTTTAACTTATACTTTCGTACTATACCTTATAAAAGAATACTTGTTGAGATTTGTTTTAAATTAATACCATAAACTAACGATATTGATGATGTTGAGACGCCAATGGTTAGCCTACTAGTTTTTTTTATAAAGTATAGGACTTTACAACTACTTTGGTATTTGATGGTATTTCTAAACCTATGGAAGGTTGTTATATTTTTCCTATGGATAGGATTATTACTAGCTTATTCATTTTGTTATGGTTTTTAAATTTACATACGGATTTACTTTTATTGGGCACTATAGTTATACTAATTAGACATGATAACCTAATTGCTTAGATGGAATAATTATTATACATTAGCCTATGGTAGGCTTATCACTAGGTATCCTATAAGAGAACTTGGCTATGGGAGCGATACTGTGCACATTAGACTAATATACTTGGTTACCTTTTACGTCATATAGGAGGACATGGTTATGGCAGCCATATTACTGTTATTCATGTGGACATAACGTAACAAAGAAACATCTGAACTATCGGTTACATTATTGTTCCCATGGACGAAACATAATCGAGATAGATTCAAACTACTAGTTACACAGTTCATGTGGACGGACATAGCAGCAGGTATTATACAGTGGTATATGACTAGTGCCAACTTTTGATATGAGTATACCTTAGTGGTGTTTTCTTCCGCACTATATTTTGTGAATACAAATTTATTATATCAATTGGGTTCGGATAATAACACTTAGAGTGTGTTACAGTTACTTTATTTTCATAGCATTTAAGATAAGTATTACGTATAAGTATATGATATACATATGACTATAGTATTTTTCAGTATGGCACATTGCATTTGCATTTTAGTATACAAAACCATTATAGTTCCTATTGAGCCCGGTTTTGGCTCACCCCCATTTTTCAAATAGTGTTGCAAGTATCTCAATGGTTGGTGTGTTTCCAAAAAGTTTAGAAGCCTCTGCTTACCATGGACTTATACTAGTCATCCATGGAAGGATGACTTAACCTTTTAATGTATTTTTAAACTCTATGTATAAATGTTGAAACCTCGTTGTGTCATGTATAAGTAGTCCAAACTTCTATTTATTTGGAATGCTTTAAATAATTGTATGATCATTACACAGTTTATTGGAAAGTCTTATGGAAATATTTTTATGTATGAACTCATGTTTTTAAATCAAACTTTTATTTATTTTACTATGTTTCCTATGAGGGATTTTATATAAATATGGTGTTAGAATTACATGAGAAATTGATTTTACTCATTCGTATTTTTAAAAATGAGTAAACTTTTATTAAAGAATACAATATATTTTAAAATTTTACATTACACCACTGTTGTGAGATACAACTTCCATGATTAACTAAATCCCGGAAAATCTCAATTTCGTAACGGGATTCGGGGCGTCACAAAAGGTATTTCGGTCATTTTGTATGTAGCTTTTAAAAATTATATTTTAGTCCCTCAAGTTTAGTAAAATTGCAATTTGACCCTAAACTTTCAAAGTTTTCATTTTAGTCCCTCAAAAGTTCCAATAAGGTGTTTTTTAAGATGTTATCGCTGAATTTGATGAAAAATAAGTGCATTTTAAAAATATTATCAACATGCCAGAGTCTTTTTAGAAATTATAGATTTCACCCTAAAATCTCATACTACGCCAATTGGGGGCACGTCCCCATGGTGGGTCCTATTGGTGTATGCGCAACAATCCCCTATCTGGGTAAACAGAAAAATGAATTGAGAGTTGACTCCATTCGGAGGTAAAATTGCCTAAATCCACTTTTTTTTGGTTTCGAATTTTGTTGAGTTAAGAGGAATTGATACAGCGAATAGATCTAATTGGTCAATTTACAACTTCTTATACTTAATGAAATCTTATATATATATATATAATACTAACTTATAGCTCACGCGATACAAGGGCGTGTTATAATAACGTGTAAATGTCACACTAAAGAGTATTAAATAAAAAAATAAAAATATATCATGATGAAATAAAATGTTGGATAATTACAAATAAACTAAAATAGATCAAATCAAAACATCAACAAATTCATAAATAACAGGGGAACTTGTGGAAGCAATTGGACATTTATAAATCGTGTTAAAAATACAAATTGATGATTCAATTTATAATCTGCAATGGCAAAGAAAGAGAACTTAACATTGGGATAGACTCTCACCAAGAAAGAAAAGATAAAAATGAATATCAATTTACTTAAAGTTGGCACGTAGTGTATACCTCATTATTTTGACACTGTGAATTTATTTTGCTTTATCCTAAATTTTTTATGATCCAAATCCACATGAAAATTCAGCATACATAAACATGAATAAATAACATTATCGAATTACATTCCTGATGGATCCTAATATACCTAATAACATAATTGAAACAAGAGAAATGAAAATATAATTACTAAAATAACTACGAAATATAACACACATAAATCTCCTTAACTTATGAGTAAAAAGATACATGAAAAAAAATAGCTTATATCAAAAGAAGAAAAGGAGTGTGCTGAGCATAAATAATTGAATTCCTTCCTAACCTGCTCAATAATTGATATCAACTATTCGTTAAATAAATTACTCCAAATCATACTTTAGTGAAGACACAGAGCAAAGTGATTCATGATCATTGGCACTATATATCAACTTCTTCTACATTACCTCTGATGAAACATTTTAGCGAATGAAGAACATATATACAGGGGCGGACTTAGGATTCTTCCAAGAGGGAGACTAATATTTTTTTTAAAAAAACAGTTCACAAAGTAAAAGTATTTCGTATAATAAAAACATATAAAGAAAAAAAGTTCAATAACATAAAACAAATATTGAAATAATCATAAAAGTAAAAGTATTTCGCATAATAAAAACATATAAATAAATATTAAACATCTAAACTATAATCTTTAAGTCTCTAACTTATAAGTTATAAATAATCATAAAATAAAGCTACTAAATATTAAATAATTAATAATGAAATAATTCTATTTAAAACAAAAAAAGAAACTAGTTTCTAACTCATAAAGATATAAAAAATTTAACTTGAATTAAATAAGAGGCAATTAGGTATAAGGACTCATTCTAATAATAATATAATTATAAAGAACATTTAAAAATTAACCATGTAAATTAAGGATACTGTACAAAAAAGACACAAATACCCCTTCTTTATAATATCGTCTTATTATGACACTAACAGCAACCAGAAGGTGCTAAATGCATTTAGCACCCCTGGACAGCAACCAGAAGGTGCTAAATGCATTTAGCACCCCCTGGACAGCAACTAGAAAGTGCAACCAGAAGGTGCTAAATGCATTTAGCACCCCCTAAACAGCAGCCAGAAACTACAACCAGAATGTGCTAAATGCATTTAGCACCCCTGGACAGCAAGTAGAAGGTGCCCCTAAACAGCAGCCAGAAACTACAACTAGAAGGTGCTAAATGCATTTAGCACCCCTGGACAGCAACCAGAAGGTGCTAAATGCATTTAGCACCCCTGGACAGCAACCAGAAGGTACTAAATGCATTTAGCACCCCCTAGACAGTAGCCAGAAAGTGCAATCAGAATGTGCTAAATGCATTTAGCACTCCTAGACAGCAGCCCTAGACAGCAGCCAGAAAGTACAACCAAAAGGTGCTAAATGCATTTAGCACCCCTGGACAGCAACCAGAAGGTGCTAAATGCATTTAGCACCCCTGGACAGCAACCAGAAAGTGCTAAATGCATTTAGCACCCCAGCACCCCCTGGACAGCACAACAACCAGAAGGTAAAATGCATTTAACACCTTCTGAACAACAAACTATAAGGTGCTAAAATGATTTTAGCACCATCAAAATTGATGAGATTAACATCTACTTAATTTATTTATATGTAAATATATATGGATCGACGTAGGATTCGTAAAAAAAAAAAGAGTTACGATCATTTTTTTTCAAATCTCGTTGGGCTGTCGAAATTGGTAGATTTCGATAGCAAAACGACCTCTAATCGTCTTAATTTTTAGCGCAATTATAATAACTTTGTCTTCCGAACAACATATCCAAAAATCAGCCAAATCCAACGGTTCGATCAAAAGTTATATATCTTTTACGATTGCACATCCATAAAAAAAGAAGATGAAGATGAAGATGAAGATAAAGATGAGAACGGCGCTTGCTCCTCTAGGCGATACGATCGGAGATTAAGGTGGTGTTGGTGGTGGTGGTGGTGGTGGAAGATGTGAGATTATTGGTGAGACAACTTCTCTTTTCCCTTATTTTTTGTTTTCTCTCTCTAAACTATGTGTATGTAAGAGAGAATAATATGTCTTTTGTATAATTAGAATAAATGATATAGTAGGGTATTTTTGTCCATCGACATTTATCATTTTTCTTAAAATAAATTAATATTATGAAAAGTGTCCTTATTGTAAAACCAAATTATGAAATTGGTACTACTTCTCTTTATTAAATATGAATCCGTCCTTTAAGTTATAAAACATTACGGAACGAGACCTTATAACCCTTTATCTCATTAAATAAGTACTAGAGCATTAAACTTTTAAAGATTTACCTCAAAGGAGTTAGGTACATTTTGCATATAAAGCTTTTATAATTCAAATGAGTAATGCTCCATTGCTCCAAACCTTCACAAATCACAAAATAAAAATATTAAGATTATGGAGTATGGACCCACCTATAACCTATTATAAATAGAAGAGACAAATATTGAAGAAAGAAGACAAATAAAATTATTAAGAAGTGGTCCCAAATAAAAATGAAAAATATTGAAGAATGGAGATGAAAGTTACATAAAGCTAAGGGATGAAAGTGAGCTGCGTGCTGGCTGTTGAGGCGGGGAGAGTAAGAGAATAGAAAGTTTAGGGTTTTCTTTTTCTTTTTTTATTCTTTGTTTTTTAATGTGGGGTTGAGCAAGACTTTAATTTTTTTTAATATTAATTTTGTACCTCTGATCTTTTAATTTGGATGTGGCCATGTGGGGCTGTCAGTCCTGCTGATGCTTGGTCGGTTGAGTGAAAAGCCAGCTTCGGCAGAGATATATATATTTTTTTAGTTAAAAAGTTATAAGATGCTATTTATATAGTGGGCTAGATTTAGGAAGGGGGAGCTAAGCATTGGGTGATATAGATATGTATGTAGGTTTTTTCATATAATTAGTGGATAATTTTTTTTTTTGCAGTGGGCTTGAGCTTAATGGGCTGGGGCCCAATTCCGTCCCTGCATATATATATATATAAATGTTGCTATTTGCTTTGGTAAGATAAAATTGGTAGTAGGTGTACAGCACATAAAGTATAAGATAATCAAGGAATTAAAACATATATTTTATAACGTAAAGAATCATGTTTAGAATACAAAAGGATATATGGTAATAAACAAAAATAAAGTAAATATACCATTAATGAAACAATGTAATAGATTCGTCACTACCAGTTTAAATCATTAAACCATGATATAGTATTGACGAACGAATCTCAAGGACTGTCGAATATCCGATTACAAATCGAATTATCTTTCAAAAAGAACAGAGATTTGTCAAAAACATTTATTTTTCTATCTATCATTATCATAATCACTTTTTCAAAATCACATACACTGATTTTTAAAAATCTAATAGGCAAAATATGAAGCAGATACTTTTTATCCCTACCCTTAAATCCCTTTTTTTTTTCTAAAACTATGTATTGATATGTAATAATATCCATAAGCATACAAATTCTTGATTATAAACACACTGTTTCACAAAAATAAATTCCGTAATATGTATTATGGCAGTCATATTACTTATTATTTTTTAAAGAATTCAAATATGTAATATGTCTAATATGTGTACACTATAATTTGTTTGAATTTGTTAAGGATAATACATGAAAATCTTTAACAATGTTATCTCTAATTTATTTGACTTAAAAGTTGAAATTAATTTCAAAATTTTAAAAAGTGGATATAGTTATCTTAATTTTTGTTAATTTAGATTTTAAAAGTCATTTAATTTTAACGAAATGGAAGAAAGAGGCAAATTTGGGAAAATGTAGAATAAATAATATATATATATATAAAAAATCAATTATTAAATAACAAATTAGTAATTATCAAAAATATTGGGCCAATAACTAATTAATTAAACGAAGTGGGTTAAATGCAAAACAATTAAAAAATTATGGGCCAAACACAAATAGTCGCTACAAATTTAGGGGGGGCTATTGACACAAATTCAATCTTTAACACTCTTTCAAAACAAAAAGGCTGATCGTTCTGTTGACACATACCACTTTTTTATTTTAAATTAATGGTTAAAGCATTAAACTTAAATTAATAATAATTTAATAACTCTAAATCACTTGAACTCAAATTAATTATATATCTGTTCTCTTTTGACAGACAGACTTACTACAACCACCATTTTTATTTAATATAAGGCTAAATTTGATTATTGACCAATTTGTTATATTTGATTGTGTCACTTGGATTAGTTTCCTAAGCATTATTATTAAAACTAATTCGTAATATGTGCCAAAAAACTATTCACTCCTCAAAAAGTATCTTGCAATTTTAACTAAACTATTTTTTATCCCTCATATATTTTTAGGATTTCAAAACCATCACCATTGTTATATAAATTAATGCTATTGAAGATGTACAATTCAATTTGATAATAAGATATAAAATGATAGTAATAACAATTGACTTTTATAAAAAGTTAAAAAATAAATTTGAGTGGTCTCTTTGTCTCATGCCTATATTTATGAATAGATATATTTCACAAATATTTATTTTTTGTGATTTTTTTTGGCCTCACCAACAAAATAATATTTACAATAATAAGTCACATCTGATCACATCACTCAACTCATAAATTAACTTCTCGCAAACATAAAATATTTTTGCTATCCTTAATTTTCAAGCTGGATTGATAAGAAAACAAGATGAGATAAAATTAACCCACCTTGTATTTGGTTTTAGTTATGATTGGATTATAGGGTGGATTGCGTATCTTACTATGGTTTCTTCTCACATGGAGAAAAAGACTAAACGATCCCACTTAATATGTAAAATTATTTTATCCTATCTAAATATAATTAAATAATTAAATCCAACATTTTTATTAAGCATGCGCCTTAATAAATTTTGGGGCTACTATTGACGCACATCAATTCACTTTCTAATACTTTATATATCTCTAACACTTTATAAGTACACTTTATATCTTTCTAACACTCCATACTTAATTTTAAGATTAATTAATTCTAATCTGAAAAAACACCCCACTCCACTCTCTTCATCTCTACAATTCAAAAAAATAAATCACGCCACTCACCCCACAAATCTCATCTCAATCTTATTTTAACTCCTTCTTTCCTAATTTAGTCGCTCTCTCTCTTTTTCTCTCAAACTTTTTCGTTATTGACTAAAAAGAAAGTTCCACCATGTGCTATTGACAAGAATCCATTAAAGCTGTTTTTAGGAGAATAAATAAGAGTTTTTGGTTTGGTCAGTGCACACTCCACATCAAAAAAAAGTTCTATCATGGATGAAGGTTTACTCGGTTCCTTGGAACCGAGTATTATTCATCATGGTCGGCCTAAAGGAACCAAATAAACTACAGGTCACTCGATCCTAAGGAACCGAGTGGAATTGGAAAAATAACTCAAATCCTAACTCAGTTCCTTAGGACCGAGTAACTTATATTTTACTCGATTCCTTTGGGCCGAGTATAATGAATAACAAGAACCGAGTAAACATTATTCGTGTTTTGTTTCTATTGTTTTAATTTTTTTTTTCATTTGTTTATATCCAATGATTTATAAATGAAAGGAAACGTAAATGAGTAACAAAAATATAAGTATCCTATATACTTCTTTTGGAGAGGGATGATGATTTGGATGGTGGTGGTGGTGGCGGTAGCAGTAGCGGCAGCAGTGGTGGTGGTAGTGGAGAGGAGGAGGATGATGATGAAGATGAAGAAAGAGTTTTTAATTAATCTTTCACTTCCATTTTTCCTTGAAATTAATTCGAATTAGCTTCTGGGCAACCAAGATGGGGCCCACAACTATTGATGAATAATCATCAAATGTTGTTTTGATTATCCAATTTAATATTCCATTAAAATGATATTATTAATGACTAAAAGACGAGTGATAAATATGTGTTTTATTTACCGATTGATAAATTTATGATGTCATTTGAATCACATTTTTAACATCCAAAAATTGATTCTCCTCCCCCCCGGTTTGACTCTTTAGATAAGAAATGCGGAGAGGATAGAATAACAGTAGGATATAACATAAGAATCAATTGAACACAATTTTATATAATATTATATTTGGAGCCATCTCGGACTACCAGCCTAGATAATATAATAATTCAATATCAATTGTATATTGTGGGCGCCCTAACTATCTAGAGTAGGACTGTCAATTTTAAACCACAAACCGACCGAACCGACAATTTTGGGTTGGTAAACTGATCCGACCATGTTTGAATGGTTACCAAAAATTCTGTTACCAACCATAATCGGTTTCGAAATCGGTTTGCTATTTCTTAAGTTTCTGTAATTACCGATCGACCGACCAAAATTAAAAAAATATAACTTTTATAAAAATGTAACTCTTAAAAGTTAAAAATCTCTCTCTCTCTCTCGGTACTTCTCAATTTTCTCACTCTCTAAAAAATGAAAGTAATAAAAAAAACCATCTCCCAGTCTCTTCTCTCTCCCAACCCGCCCCTCACTGCCTCACGGCCCCTGTCCATCCCTCTCTCTCTATAACTCACTCTTCAACATCCCTCTATTTCAGTTTCAGTTTCAGTTTCAGCTGTCCCTCTTTCACAGCCGTCGATGGTCGGCCAATCTACACTAATCGAACAAGCTATTAGTGTTAGTTTGATTAAAGGAGTGAAATCGGATCAACAATTTAAAAAGTAAGCATATTTCTTGAGTTATGGAAGTTTGGAACTGTCTAAACTTAACAAAATCTTGAAAGTGGTCTCCTCCTCTCTCATTTCTTAGTTCTTCTATCTTTTTAGAATTTCATTTTTTTCATTTTCTCTCTATCAGTAGATCAACAGTTGTTAGACCATTTGTAATATAGTTTGACTGCTTAATGATGTAAGAGAGAGTGTGATTTTGATTAATTTAGTAATTTCTCTTCTGGGTTTTTGTTGTTTGGCATGATTTTATAGTGGGTTGGAATTTTATTAGAAAATAATGATGGGTTCAGACCAAGAATAGGAAGAATTCTTCAGATTTTTGCTTTATTCATGATGGCTAATTTTAACCGATTATTAACCGAACTGACTAACTATTTCGGTAAATTCGACGATCGGTTTACCGAATAAATCGATTCAGTAGTGGTTCCTATGATGCTTAAACCAACCATGTCGATTCGGTTTGGTAACCAACCAAATTGGTTCGGTAACCGAACTGTGGCCAGCCTTAACCTAGAGGCATGGAGGTCTTCCCCAGTAGCCTTGCGTGGTCAAGACTATAGTAGTTCGACCTTGGCATGTTTGTGGATAAGCGCTAAGTAGGTGGAGTCGCCAAATTATTTTCGACCTTGGCATGTTTGTGGATAACCAACCTAATCAACATTGGGGTTCACTGGATCGTCAATGATCTATGAGACCAGTTAACTCAACACAGAGACTAAGTTATAAGAGGGGAAGGTGTTAGGCACCCTTCTCACCTTTTTCGAGAATCCTCTGCTCTTATGTCTGTTATTAAGTGGATGCTTGTACGAAAAATATGTGCCTAAACATGTTGTGACTCTTTATTTCATTCAAATGCACATGTAAAGGTGTAACGCCTGTCTTCTTATCGTTGTGTACAATTTTATTGATGCGATCTCGGATGGCATTCTTAACCAAGTTGTTTGTGAATCCTTGGCCAAAGTCTATATCGAGACTTGGACCTTAGAATTGGACAAATTAATGGAAGATAGAAACCTAAACCCAACGCTTAAATAAGCGCGAACTTTGGTATAGCAAACGACACCACAATCTAGTGTGGATGCTAGATTGATAAGTGTAACACCCCCGCCTTAATTATCAGGATAACATCCGTAATTAAGACCTGGAGTGTTACTAACCATCTTAAATTGACTAAAATGAGGTATATACACAAAAGAAATCCAAACAGTAATTATTAAACATGTCAACCAATAGGATACATAGGATGATAGTATTGCACATAGACAATCATACATGCATATAATCGTTATACAAAACCATATTCAAGTATTTCAATAAAATACACAGTATTAGGGAATAGCCTTGGCCTCCCATAATAACACAAACGTAACAAACTTAGATGTATCAGAGCCTTTACTTCGTTCCCAAACCTATTGCCTCCTTATCTTCACTTGGCTCCCGGAATCCTAGATTTATGTGGAAAGATGTGGGGTGAGCTCACAACTCAGTAGGGAAAAATAATTGAGAAATATAAATATGGTTAATGGTTCGATAACAAATCATGTTTTAAGCGATAATTCAACTGAGAATCATTAACACATAGATAATGCATGCGCGTGCATGTACTTATGCAGGTTACCTCCCTTATGTCAACCATCAGGTCACATCGCCAAATAGACATATGCCAGTTCTAGATAAGTAGCCATTACCATATATAGATAATCCAAATCGTGGATAAGAAAATACTCTTCGTGGCCTGAAGAATTGCATAGCCAATGCAATAATGGAAATTGGACTACCTGTCCCTCAATTCGTACAAGCATCGATATAATTGAACCTGTAGTGCCTTGCCAAATGCCTAGGTTCTCGAGCTCCTCACCGGTGGCTTATAGGCTGCCAAACATTGCTCCCCCAGGGGTTTCGGAATTTTTAACCCAGGGGCACCGGGTCCTAGTTATTTTTCCATTCCGGCAAGCACTACCCCATAGAGGATTTCCACCTTTAAGAACATGTCAAACCATATCCGGTAACCACCATAGAGTAACAGCAATCGAGTCCACCTTGATATCATATTATATCATATTTAGAAATGCTGTAACGAGCATAGATCATCGATAAGAGATATAAATTTCCCATGAGGCAAATATCCATGCCATAAGAAAGCTCCGAGCTTGCCAAGTTATCCTCGAGATGCCAGGTTGACACAATTATAATGAAAAATGTGCAATTGATGCTTTGTACAACAACTAAAGACAACATATGCCATACAACTCCACTAAATAGGCATCCTTGTTCGTTGGCACATACAGCAGCTACTTATAAATCTATTTTAATCCCATTAACCCATGTATATCCAAAGAACATCTCATGTAAATCATCAACACGTGTATATCATGTTTGGATGGCATATCTTGTCTCAATTCATGTATTTATAACTCAAGTGTTCACGAATTAATTATTATAACTAACATAGTCATCATATTTATTAAGGTAAAATTCCACCACATGGAACCACACGGGTGTATTATTAATCATATGTCAAGAATCATCAAGTATAACATGTGGTCTAAGTGGGTTTTTAGGTAAATCAACAATATATTCGAAATCATGTTTGACATCATCAGTTTAAAGCGCATACAAATTATTTAAACCACTTATTTCCATAATCAAGTAAAAACCCAACATATGTGTATAAACTCATTTGGTGACATATAAACATGTCTATTAAGTTTCCAAAATACCGAGCTGCTACATAACCTTTTCAAATACGATTCTTATTTCGAGATTTCTTCGATTCGCTTATTCTTGAATTTGATACTTTATTCACTCAGTTTAACCCTTTTTCGATATTTTCTAACAAACTCTATAATTATTACAATAAACTAAAAATAAATGAAATAAATAACTTTTACTACCTAAAATGAACAAACAAAGATAAGTAAGATGCCTAAAACACGCACAAATTTGTGTACAACAAGAAGTCTCTAAATACCATGGACTTGTACTAGTCTCCCATAGAGGAGGGATGACTTAACCTTTTAATATGTTTTTAGAATTCTATGTATAAATGTTCAAACCTCGTTGTATCATGTATAAGTAGTCAAAACTTCTATGTATTTGGAATTCTTAAATCATTGTATGATCATTACACAGTTTATTAGAAAGTCTCATGGAAACATTTTTATGTATGCACTCCTGTTTGAATAATAAAACTATTATTTATTTTATTGTGTTTCCTATGGAAGGATTTATTACTTATACCTTTTTTTTTAAAATAAGTAGACTTCTATTAAAGAATTTGATATATTTTTAAATTTTACACCAAACCGCCGTTGTGAACGACGCCATTAGTGATTAACCAGGTCTTGAGAGATTTAAGCCTCATAACGAGATTCGGGGTGTCACAAAAGGTATTTTGGTTATCTTGTATGTTTATATTTCAATGTATGTGAAAGTATAGTTAGCTTGTAAAATTTGCATTTTAGTCCCTCAAGTTTAGCAAAACTATAATTTGACCTTTAAACTTTCAAATTTTTCATCTTAGTCCCTCAAAAGTGGTATTTTAAGAAGTTATTTGCTTAATTTGATGAAAAATAGGTGTATTTTGAAAAAAACTTGCGAATATGCTATTTTTTTTGAAATTATAAATTTTACCCCAAACTTTACAAAAATTACAAAAACCCTCATTTTTTTTTGGTTCGGGGGCATTGCCCCACGGGGTGTCCGGACCAGCTTTCGCGAACCTCGACTAATCCTCGCTCACGCGTAGTACCATTTGCGCTAGCCACAAACTGATTTGCTGCTGCCGGAAATCGACCTGGAGAACTCCCAGTCGACTCCAGAACTTGAACCTGGAGTGGTTAGCCACCGGGCCACAGCTTGTGGTTCCAAAAATCCTCATACTATGCCAATTGGGATGCATTTCCCAAAAGTGGGTCCCATTGGTGCGTGTGCACCTATACCTTATCTAGTAAAAAAAAAAGGATCGGGAATTGACCTTCTTCGGAGGTCAAATTGCTCGAATTTGATTATACTTGGTGTCGAATTTTGCTTGTTAATTTAAGAGGAATTAAGATGTGAGAGGACGGAAAATAGTTATACCTTTCCCAAGAAGCTTGACTTGAATGTATTCCTACCCTCCCAAAACTTCACAAATCTCCTTATTCTGATGCATAAAAGTGTGTTTTTACGGTAGACTTATCCGCTTTTTTTGTTTTGGTGCGAATTCAGCAACATAACACCCCTCCAAAAATCCATCCCAAACCTTATGGCCAAACCCATATTTTATAAGGGAAATTAAAGTTTTGAAAAGTTGAATTTTGTTTTTGTTAGAGTTTTTTTTTTTTTAATCAATTCAAAAAAATTTAAAAAATAATCACAATGGTGATGTTTGGTTGATATTTTGAGTTGAGTTTTTAAAATATAGTGTTTGGTAGAATTTTGAAGTATGTTGAAAAGTGGATTTAATTTTTTTTTGAGTTTTTTTCAACCAACTAAAAATCTCATAAAAAAATTTCAAAAAATAGTCACAATGGATCTTATTTTATAGATCTCGACGAGTATGATTTAAATATATATTTTTTATATGATTTTGATATTTGAATTTAAAGTTATAGTGTTTTAAAATTTTTTTAGAGAGAAAAAGTAAAGTGAAATAAATTTTGGGAAGGGTAAGAGTAGAGTTTGATTTTAAGTTGAGTTTTTAAAATTTTGAAGGAAAAAAAAAATATAGAGCCTCCAAACAGCCCAATGAATCTTATTTCATAAATTTCGATGAGTAGATTTCAAATATATATATTTTGCCTAATTCTAATTTATGAATTTTAAGCTATATTGCTTTAAAAATTTTATAAAAAAATAAATAAGTAAAATAAATTTTATAATAGATAAAAATAAACTTGATTTAAACCCTATAGGGTATCTTTGTAGTTAACTAGATTCTTGTACTTGATTTTTTTTAATAAAAATCTAAAAATCTAATTTTCTAGTTTTATACCGAAGGGCTGAAATCTAAAAGTTTGTATGTCTAAAATTTGCTCTTACATAAAATTTATTTTTCTATTCTCCCGCTTCTCTCTCTTAGGTGGTGTTTGTTTCAACCACTTAAATCTGAAAACTTTAAGTTTTTAGATTTAAGTGGTATCAAAGTTGTTTGTTTGGTAAAAAAATTAAGTGATTCACCACTTAAATCTGAAAATTTGCATCCAAAAAATTAAGTGGTAAGTTTACCACTTAAATCTGAAAACTTAAAACATCCCATTACAAAATACCTATTTCACCCTTATTAAAGTTTTAATCATGTAATCTAAATAGACTAATAAGGGCAAAATTGTCATATTAAAAAAATTCAGTTTTCAGATGTGTTATATTCAAACAAACAACATTTTTTCAGATATAGTTTTCAGAAGTAAACAAACAATTTTTTCAGTTTCAATTTTCAGTTAAATTTTCAGTTTCAGTTTTTAGATGTTTTATCAAACGCCACCTTACTCTCACTAAATCCTCTCTCGTAACAAAATCTGTAACTCTCTCTCTCTCTCTCGGAGTCGCTTCGACGGCCTCCTGCAAGCTTACAAAGGTATGTATCATTTCCCTCACTCTCCTCTCTTCTGTTTTAAATTTTTAGGGCTTTTTTCTATCTTATTTTTTCTTGGAATTTCTTGCATTTAGGTGTTCGATATCGCTCTCTCCCTCTCTCTAGGACTCGCTTTGACGGCCTCCGGCGAGCTTCGAAAGGTATTTATCATATCTTTTACTATCCTCTCTTCCTTTTTATGTTTGAAAGATATAACAAATTTGAGGTTTGTAAATTTTGGGCTTTTTTGTATCTTGTTTTTTCTTGGGATTTCTTGCATTTAGGTGTTTGATATTCCTCAAATTTATAGTGTTTTACAGAAAATCTAGGGTTTTTTAGTAGTTCTTTCATTTTTTGCACTATCACCAAATAATTCTAGGGTGACCGGTTGAAGAAGTTTCTGGTCAGTGGTCGGGGTCTTAGTGGTAAGTAGTGACTTGGATGTTGATTAGTGTGTCAAGCTAACGTAGCTTGATTAGGTTGGGAATGAATTAGAAAAGAATTATTGAGAGAGAACAGAAGAGTGAGAGATAGAAAGAAAGAGAGAGAGAGAAGAGAAAGGAAATGTATTTTATTAACAAAACGTCTGAAAAACCCTGCCACCCACTCACATTATTTATACAACAGTCATTTTCCCTCTAACAAACACTAGCAACTTGTCTCCCCACTCTAACCGATCATTCACTCGCCAACTTGTCTCCCCAGTCTAACCGATCACTCACTCGCCTATAATAGCATAAGTACACGTGCTTACAACATCAAACCCACACAATATTATTCACAGGCATTATTCTAAAAATACACCCCCCAATGAAATTGTCCTTGTCCTCAAGGGCAGAAATGCGGAAATTGAGCATGAAGAACTGTATAATCTTCCCACGTGGCTTCACTAGGATGAGCATGAGACCACTGAACCAACCATCGTGCCAAAGGTCTGTCATTACACTTGACAACTCGATGGTCTAACATGGCAATAGGTTCTACCAAAAACTGACCATCAGACCCCACATGAGGTAAGGCAGAAACAAGTACCATAGTTGTACCTGCTTGCTTCTTAAGCTAAGACACGTGAAATACAGAGTGAATTCTAGAACCCATTGGTAATTCCAACTGATAAGCAACCTTCCCAATGCGTCTAGCAATTTTAAAAGGGCCAAAAAACTTAGGTGCCAGCTTCAAATTCCTACGTAAGGCTATAGTGACCTGTCTATATGGCTACAACTTAAGATATACATAATCTCCTTCTTGGAACTCTCTTTCTGTCCTGTTCCTATCCGCATAAAACTTCATTCTATCTCAAGCTTGGGCTAGGTGATCCTTCACAATAAACAACACATCACTTCTTTTTTTAATAAAATCTCTGACTTCCAAATTTCCATCACTAACTTACTATGGAAAAAGACCACTTGGGGGTTTGTAACCATGTAAGGCTTCAAATGGAGTCATCTTGAGGCCTGTGTGATAATTTGTATTATACCACCACTGAGCTAAATGAATCCAATTAGCCCCATTTAGTAGGTTTAGAGCCCGGCATACACCTCAAATAATTCTCTACACATTGATTAACTCTTTCAGTTTGCCCATCCGTTTGTGGGTGATAAGCAGAACTATGCAACAATTGAGTACCCAATAACTTGAACAATTGTACCCAGAATTGACTAAGAAATACAGGGTCCCTATCACTCACTATCGTTTTAGGAATGTCATGATATTTGAAAATATTTTCAAAAACAGTTGGGCCACTGTCGTGGCAGAAAATAAATGAGTTAAAGCAATAAAATGGATATATTTGGTTAATCTATCCACCACCACCATTATAGGATCTTTCCCAGCTGACTTAGGAAGGCCTTCAATAAAGTCCATACTAATATCTTCCCAAGGAGTTTGAGGAATAAGTAATGGCTGTAGAAGTCCAGGAGGATGTATATGCTCACCCTTGCATTGTTGACAAGTAGTACATTCAAAGACAAACTTAGTCACATCACCTACCAAACCCGGCCAATAAAAATACCTCTCTATTCGTTTGGAAGTAGCCCTGACCCCAGAATGCCCACCAACTCCTGTACCATGCATCTCATGCAAAATCTTATTTCTCAAATGACCAGTGCTGCTAACATACAACCTGCCCTGATGCCTTAAGAGTTGATTCTGATAAGACTAATCATGTAAGCTAGTAGGATCAATAATTAGTTGCGCAATGAGACTAGTAGCTTGAGTGTCTCCTTGCCAACTACTCTGCAATTCAGTCACCCACTTTGGTTGAATCTGTACAATCGTAAGACAATGCCCTTCTTCTTCATGAACTCTAGAAAGCCCATCTGCCACCTTATTTTCGACACCCTTTTTGTAAACTACTTCATAATCGTACCCTAGCAACTTAGACAACTATTTTTGCTGCAATAATGTACTCACTCTTTGCTCCACCAAATACTTAAGACTTTGATGATCACTTCTAACAACAAAATGATGACCCAGCAAATATGGTCTCCATTTATTGATGGCATAGACCAAAGCCCATAATTCCTTTTCATAAGTCGACAAGCACTGCTTGGTAATGGGCAAGGCTTTACTAATGTAAGCAATCGGCCTATGCTTTTGCATCAAAACGGCTCCAATATTTTTGAAAGATATAACAAATTTGAGGTTTGTAAATTTAGGGCTTTTTCTATCTTATTTTTTCTTGGGATTTCTTGCATTTAGGTGTTTGATATTCCTCAAATTTATAGTGTTTGACAAAAAATCTAGGGTTTTTAAGTAGTTCTTTCATTTTTTGCACTGTCACCAAATAATTCTAGGGTGACCGGTTGAAGAAGTTTCTGGTCAGTGGTCGGGGTCTTAGTGGTAAGTAGTGAATTGGATGTTGATTAGTGTGTCAAGCTAACGTAGCTTGATTAGGTTGGGAATGAATTAGAAAAGAATTATAGAGAGAGAACAGAAGAGTGAGAGATAGAAAGAAAGAGAGAGAGAGAGAGAGAAGAGAAAGTAAATGTGTTTTATTAACAAAACGTCTGAAAAACCCTTCCACCCACTCACATTATTTATACAACAGTCATTTTCCCTCTAACAAACACTAGCAACTTGTCTCCCCACTCTAATCGATCACTCACTCGCCTGTAATAGCATAAGCACACTCGCTTACAACATCAAACCCACACAATATTATTCACAGGCATTATTCTAACATAGTGGATTGTTGTGATGCTTAAGCCTTGCTTTTAATGATATTATTGATGATTTATAGAGAAAAACAGAGAACTAACTGAAAGAATGAATAAGAGAGAAGAGAGATAGCTTGAGGAGGAAGAAGAAATTAGAGAGAAGAATTCATATATATTTTCATCACATTAACCCCCTGTTCGAGCAATCCTTGTCCTCAAGGATTAATACAAGGAAATTGGTTGAACAAGGGTTCACAATCCTCCCAAGTAGCTTCTTCGGAAGTCATGTTAACCCACTGAAACTTTGCTTGAGGAACCGCTCTGTTTTCCCTTTTCACTGTATGCCTATCAAGAATGGCAAGTGGTTCTACCAAGAATTGACCATTAGCATTAATTGGAGGTAGAGTAGTGATGTAGAACAGAGAGAGATTAGAGTACAAGAGAGGGAAGATGGAAGGAAAGGAAACTTAACTCAATATTCTCAATTTAAATTCAAATTCAAGCTGCCTCGTGATCTTGAGCCAAACTTTCGACCCTTGAATTTAACTCAGCGTTTGATACCATGACGAAGAAAAGAGATGAAGGGAGATGGACAGTGTATGATATTGGTGGTGGACGGATTGTTGACGGTGACGAAGAGAGGTGAAGAAGGAATATGAAGTAGATGAAGCTAGGATGAGAGAGAGAGAGAGGTTCAGACCTTTCGCTCTGATACCAATTTGATGTAGAACAGAGAAAGAGATTAGAGTACAAGAGAGGGAAGATGGGAGGAAAGGAAACTTAACTCAATATTCTCAATTTCAATTCAAATTCAAGCTGCTTCCACCTCACATTATAGCCTGCTTTATATAGGCTTATAATTATTAATTTCACTAAATCAAATCCCTAAATTACCTCTCCTACAATAATAAATCAAATCCCAAACAAATCCCTAAATTACCTCTCTAAATCAAATCTCAATCATATCACTAAATTAACTCCTTAAATGAAATCCACAGGGTATTTCTCAATCTCACAATTATTTTACGTGTGCATGAATGAAGGCCTTGAATATATTTATTTTAATTGTCTTGTCTACACCAAATAGTATGAGCAACTACCTGGTTGCCCAACTTCTTTTTAACCATAGACATGAAATTCCGGATGGATGGCAGATGTGGGTGGCAATCGCAAACGATAAGCAGCCTTCCCCACTCCATCAGTGATGAGATAAGGCCCATAGAAACGAGGGACTAACTTGTAATCTCAGCACAGACCCTGTAGTTTGTTTATATGGCTGAAGCCATAGAAACACCCAGTGACCAATATCAAAAACTCTTTCAGTTCTGTGTTGATCGGCATAAAATTTCATATGATGTTGAGCTTCGTGCAATCTATTACGAATGGTTTGCAGAGCTATCTTTCTGTCTTGTAAAAATTGTTGAACATTCGGTTCATTAAATATGCTAATTTTTCTTTTTGTTATGTTTGTATCAGGGGTCCTCTAGGTGGTACAGATACTTGACAAAACTACGGCCGAGGATGGTGAAAGAAGTATGTCTTCAGTTCCATACTCACCCGTTATTGTGGGAAAATATACGAACATGGTTTTTTTTTTTGCACTGAATTGCAGTGGGTATTGTTAGCCTGGCTGCCTAGGTTAGGCTTAACCTCCGAGTATTTTGTCCCTATGTTAGAATTACTACGTAGTAGGTGAGATTTCGTATTAAATTCATAAATCTAATAAATTTTGACTAGCCCAATCTTATGAATTCATAATTTTTGTCCATGTTATGAAATATTTCTTTTTGCAGATCCATGATATACGTTTTATAAGGTCTTTGCGATAAGAAAACCTTTTTTTTTTTTAAGCTTTGTGATTTGTTTGCCGAGTTTGATTTGCATCTGATTTCTTCAGTTTTGATATTTGTATTTCGTCCTTTCCTCTTTGTCTGAATGGTGATTAGGGGTTTATGTTACTTTGGTTTACCAATTGAGATTGTGTTGGTTCTAGGTTGGTTTTGAATTTTAAGGAAATTGATATGATGAAGGATTCATGTTTGGGATTCTTTAGTTGATGTAGTTTGCTTAAAGTTGCAACTTTTTTTCAATAATTCAAGGAAGTTTGACATTTTTTTCATAGTACCACCGTTCAACCACCATTTATATATTCTTTCTCCCTTTTATTATATTTTTATGTCATTGTTGGCTTGAAATATCTTTTTCAGTTTATGTTTCGGTACTTGATAATTACATGAGTTATGCGATAGTGCCATTGGCACAGGTTCTCCCTATGTATACTTGTAAGTTCCCCTGTCTGGTTGCTGGGAAAATCGAGTCAAGTAAAAGAGAAATTGTCCAAAGTCTCTAAGATTTTTTGACATAGTTGCTTAATTGTTCTTGCTTTTGTTGAATTTGTTAATAATTTATTGTTTTTGGCTTTAATTTGTAGTGGGAGAAGTTGGGATTGGAGGAGCAAGTGGAGTTGTACATAAATGTTCTTCAGGATTCTCAACCAGAATTGCAAAGGACTGCTCTCGAGAGTATAATGTATTATTATTCCATGCAGTAGTTGTTTAGGGTTTATGTGTTTAATTTCTTAAGTAAACTGCATCTTTTGTCAATTTCTAATGAAACTAATTTTTCGATTACTTCCGTTAGTGTTAAATAGTGTAATTTAGACTATTTTTGTTTTTTTACTTTCTTTTAGGCGAGTAATTCAGACCGCAATAACCTCTATGATTTCCATTCCAAAGCCATTAAAGTTCTTGCGTCCTCATTATGCAACTCTAAAGGCATACTATGAGACGATGATGGACCTCGATTTGAAGGTATTTGATTTTTGGGTTAGGAATAATCCATTCTTATTTATATCCATTATACTAACTTATTTGATTTTCATTCTCCTATTGTAGAAATTACTTGCAGATATACTTTCAGTTTTGGCTTTCATCTTGTCTCCAGAAGGAGAACGGGTACACTATGTTATTTTATATTTAAATTTATAAATATATATGTCACGTGGTTTACTACTTCTCACCTGCCCTAGGTTTGGCCTTGTTATATGTGAATATTGAAATCGATTTTCCCATGCAGGCACGAGGGATCTGAATATTTGTATGTAGGCGTGATGCTTCGACACATTTAAGGCTTGACCATATGCATTCTTGGCCACCAATCCATTTAAATTGCATTGGCAGTGGTAGACGCAGGATTTTGACTCCGTGGGGGCTTGACTACCATTTAAAAAAAAATACAAGAAATACTATAGGTTTTTTTTATAGGTGTGATAATATAGGGTTTTTTGTGCAAAATCCATATTATTAAATACATTTGTTTTCCCCAGGTTTTAACTTCTTGCAAAATTATACCTTAAACTTAAGAGTTTTGCAGAAAGGTCCCTATATTATTGCACCTATAAAAAAATCTGTGGGGACTCCTGTCCCCACATTTCTCTTGGTCGGTCCACCCCTATGCCTTGGGGTCTAGCCAGCATGGGCACCTTTGCGGACTTCACTCATTCTTTTAAGTGTTTTCTTTTGTGTATTAATTATGAATTTTTTTTTGCTTGAAGATATCTTATCCTTTTCTAAGAAATAAGTTTGATTCTTGCAATAAAATATTCTGAAAAAGTAAAAAAAAGCAAAAAGAAAAAACAACTGCCTATTACATAGTTTCCCAAGTCCCACAAAGGCGCTAGGTGCCCTATTGATACCATAGTTGTGGTTAGTGCTTTTTAGAATATTGTTATGACCTTTTTTTCCTTGAATAATTACATTGTTACAAGCCATATGGTGCATTTCATATGGTGCATTTCATAAGAATGTTCCACATGTCAAATCTTACAGGATAGTTTGAAGTATAGGTTATTGGGTTCTACGGTTGATATTCGTTCATGGGGTCATGCGTATGTCAGGTAACTTGTTTCTATTAAATACTGTTTCATATTATTTTAACCAAAACCCTCTTAGGAAGTGATGTTATTGCTTGTGACAGGAACCTTTGTATAGAAATCACTGAAGAATGTGTAGAGCCACAGGTTAGTGTTTTTAGATTTTGTAACTGGATTAGCAGAAAGAAATAGTTTATAACACAAAGTTCCATATTCTTTTTATTTAATATTTAGAGTAAACTATCCTAACGGCCGTTAAACTAATGGTATTGTTCCAGTTTGGCCCTTAAACAAAACTTTGCCTCATTTCAATACTTAAACTATTGATTGAGTTTCAAATTGACCATTCTGTCCAAAATTGGACGTTAACTTGGACTAAATCAAGGGCAAAATTGTCATTTCAATTAGTTATTTTTTAAAAAATAGTTTTAATTAGATTTAAAAAATATTATGAAAGAAAAATAAAAAAAAAAGAAAAGGAAAAGGAGCAAAGGGAGAACGAGAGAGAGACCCACCTCCACCAACACCTCCAACCTTCTTCATCCTGTCACTATCACCTCACAAACATCTTATACCACCATCAACACCACCCCCTTCCCTCCCACCCCCACCATCACCGACACTCCTTTCATCCTATCGCCGCCATCCCCTTTCATCCGCCACGACCACCACCACCTCGCCACGCACACACATATCTTAATCTAGTTTACCAAACACCAAAAGGACTGTTTGATTCACCGCAAAACCCAAACCCCCTATTATCTCTCTAAAACAATTATGTTGTATATATGTGTGTTGAACTATGAATAGACTCCCAAGTTTGAACACAATTTTGTAGGTAAGGAATTGGTTTGCTTCAACAATCCACACCTCTGCAACTCTCTCGACCACCACCACCTCCTCCTCCACCACCACGACCACCACCACCACCACCACCTCCACCACTTCCCTCCAGCCACCGCCCTAATTTTTGCTTCCCCGTCGTAAAAAATCAAGACCCACCTCCCAAAATGACAAAAACACCCCAACCATCTTGGCATTTTTCTCTATCCTCTCTTTCCTTCTCTTCATCCTACCCTTCCATGTAAACTCCCAAACCATCAATGGCCAAGAACAATCAATCCTTCTCAGCCTAAAACAATATTGGTCCAATCCATCATCAATCGACCATTGGGCCGTATCATCCAATTCCACAGCCACTATAGCTGGTGGGAGATCACTTGCACCGGCGGTTTTGTCACCGGAATCGCTCTCGTCAATATAGGCATCGTCGGAGAACAAAAGAGATTCTCTCTCTGTGTGTGTGTTCATTTTCCTTTTCTTTTCTTTTTTTTTTATTTTTCTTCCATAATATTTTTTAAATCTAATTAAAATTATATTTTTTAAAATATCTAATCGTAATGACAATTTTGCCATTGATTCTGTCCAAGTTAATGTACAAATTGGACGGAAGGGCCAATTTGAAACTCGGTCATTAGTTTAAGTATTTAAAATGAGGCAAAAATTTTGTTTAAGGGTGGGACAATACCAATAGTTTAAGGGCGGTTAGGGTAGTTTACTCTAATATTTATTTAAGCAAGGAGTCATTTCTCAAAACTCTCTTTCGTTGCTGTGTAAATTTATATTTCCCATAATATGGATGTTTCTAATCATTTTTCCTGCTGTAGAGAGAGAAGTGAACCATAGAATTATTATTACAAAAAACATGCAGAAAATACGTATGCGTTATGTTTTATTATGACTAATCAATTATTACTGGACTTGTTCTAATTTTTTTGATAAGAAACAAACAATTCCATTAAAACTTAATAAAAATGTACAGAGAAATTTGAACAGCCCTGGATGAGTTATCCAAGACTAAGAAAGCAGGAAAACATCGCTCCAACTTATACAATCTAATTCAAACAGAAGACTCTCAGTTTTATCAAATATTTTTGCCGCTCTCGCCCACAAATTAACTTTGCATATAACAATATCCCATACTTCCCTAAGTGAGCTTTCTTTGTCTTCAAAAACACGTTTATTTCTCTCCAACCAAATCTGCCATGCCAATGCTAACACCAAAAAACGCCAAATACTTTTGCTCTTCTTAGGATTTTTCCCCAAAAACCAGCGATTAACCACCCAGTCAGCCCATGTTTTGTTTGTAGCCCCAATAATACGGAACAATGCTCTCACCTTCTGCCAAAGAGCACTAGCAAAAGGGCAATGAAGCAGCAGGTGATCATTTGATTCACTGTCCTTTTTGCACATGACACATATTGATGGGGATAGCGACCAAAAAGGCCTACGCCTTTGGCGAACATCAAAAGTGCTCAGTTTGCCTAGAGATGCTAGCCATGCAAAGACTCTAATTTTTGTCGGTACGCCGCTACTCCAAATCAACTTATACTGCTGAAAATCTGGATCATTGTTTTCATTGCATAAAATTTCAAAGAAAGATTTGCAAGAGAAAATTCCAGACTTCTCCCCCTTCCAAACCCGTTTATCCTCTCTCCCACGAACTGGATTGTGATCTGTAATTAAACCCATTAACTCCATGTACCTGTCAACTTCCCAGTCGTTTAAATTTCTATTGAACTAAACATTCCAAGTCGCTGTTGTATTATCAATCCATTCCACAAATTCACTAACTGTACCCCCCTTATTTCTAGCAATTCTGAACAATCCTTCAAATCGTTCTTTTAGAGGGATTTGACCAACCCATACATCTTCCCAGAATCGAGCTTGTTCGCCATTACCGACATTTAGGCACGTATTACTTGAGAATTTAAACCAGCCTTGCGAAATGGCCCTCCATGGGGCCCTAAAAGTGCTGTTAATGTTACATGAAGGGTCCCAACCATTGCTATGGAAGCCATATTTGCTAACGATTACTCGACACCAGAGTGAGTCTCTTTCAAGCGAGAAACGCCACATCCATTTCCCCAATAGAGCCACGTTCCTTTTCCCAATATTCCCGACCCCAATCCCACCTTTTACTTTCGGTTTTGCGGTTATATCCCATTTGACCAAATTGTCTCCACCACCGTCACCATTTCCCTTCCAAAAAAAATCCCGCAACAACTTCTCCACTACCTTGATCACTTTAATTGGCATTTTAAAAAGCGACATGAAGTAAATGGTGATACTACTAAGAACCGATTGTAAGAGCACCAACCTTCCTCCTCTTGATAGCGCTCCTTTAAACCATCCTTCAATTCTTTTAGACATCTTTTCTATGACAGGTTCCCAAAAAACTAAAGAGCTGGGGTTACCTCCGAGCGGCAGCCCTAAGTACGACATCGGCCACTCCCCACAAATGCATCCAACAGATTCGGCGTAACTAGAGACAACACCAGCCGCTACATTTAAACCCACCAAACTGCTTTTTTTTAAATTCATTTTTAAGCCTGATGCCTTAGAAAAAATATTCAACACCTCCCATAAATTGTTTATGCTTGCCTCATTATTTTCAATAAAGAAAATACTATCATCGTCAAATTGAAGATGAGAGATATTGATTCTATTCCTACCGATCTCAAAACCCTTTATTAGGCCTTCATCGCTTGCTTTTTTCATTAACCGACTTAGAACGTCCGCCACAACAATAAAGAGGGAGGGGGAGAGGGGGTCACCTTGACGAAGACCCCTAGATGCATCAAATCTACCTCTTGGCTTCCCATTTAAAATGATTGAAAAATTTGCCGTACTCAAACACCCTTCAATCCACTTCCTCCATCTTCTCCCGAAGCCCTTCTTCTCAAGAACAAATTGTAAAAATTCCCAACTAACATGATCATAAGCCTTTTCAAAATCCACCTTCACCACCACCCCTAGCTTCTTTTTCCTTCTATACTCTTCTACCAATTCATTTGCAATTAATGCTAGATCTAAAATTTGCTTACCTTCCACAAAGGTTCCTTGGGATTCGTCTATAGTAGCGTGAAGTACCCCTTTCAACCGACTAGAAAGAGTCTTTGCTATTAATTTATATAAATAGGAGATCAAACTAATGGGCCGAAAATCTCTCACAGATATGGAATTGAGTTTTTTGAGATTTTCGGGAATCAAACAGATATAAGTAGCATTGGTTTTTTTGTTGATAATACCCGAATTGTAAAACTCGTCAAACACCTTCATAAAATTCCTCTTTTATAACATCCCAAGCCTCTTGAAGTGCTGCCATAGTGAAACCATCAGGCCCCGGAGCCTTCTCACCGTCACAAGAGAATAAAGCCTCTCGCACTTCTTCAATAGTGAACGGTTTCTCCAAATTTAAGCTTTCACTATGGCTGATTTTGCCCCAATTCACTCCGTCAAAGGCAATATTTGATGCTGATCTTTCATTATACAACCGCTTGTAAAAGTCAACAAGAACCTTCTCAATCTCATCCTCCATTTGAAACAACCCCCCCGTCGGCGTCTTCTATTTTGTTAATCATTTTGCTAGCTTTCCGACCACTAGCAATACGATGGAAGAGCTTAGAGTTGTTGTCCCATTCCATAACACCTCTAAGTTTAGTTTTTTGGAACCAAAATGCTTTCTCCCTAGCTATAATTTCTTCCAACCGCTTACGAAGTTTTGATCTCTCAGCCCTACTCTCCTCATCCAAGCCCATAGATGCCTCCTCTCTATCAAGAGCCCCAATCCTCTCTATAATAGCTCCTTTTTCAAGCCTTATATCACCGAAGGTTGTTTTGTTCCATTCTTTGAGGACTTTTTTTGTCTCTTCCAACTTCATCATAAACTTATATCCTTCCCAACCTTCCTCCCCCCATTTGCCCCAGCCTTCTTGAAACTTTGCTTTGAAATTTTCATCTCGAAGCCACATGTTCTCAAATCTAAAAGGCGTAGGACCCCATTTGAAAGTATTAGTGTCAAGGATAATTGGACAATGGTCCGATGTTACCCTACACAAACCTTCTTGTCTAACCGATGGCCATAAATCCCCCCATTCCTCCGAGTAAAGAAAACGATCTATCCTTGAGCAAGGGAATCTGTCCCTCATATTTGACCATGTAAACTTCATATTGGTAAGTGCGGGGTCAACTAGCTTCATATCTCTAATTAGTGAGTCGAATTTTCGCATCCCCCTTGTACTTCGAGTGCCATTTAATTTCTCCGATGGAAACCTCACTACGTTGAAGTCACCCCCAATACACCATTTATCCCCACATAACCCGTAAAGTCCTGCTAATTCGTCCCACAGATCTTTTCTTTCCCTTGAATTATTCAGGCCTTAAACCCCCGATTGCCACCACTCTACATCATCTCCTACACGCCTCAATCTCACCGAAATGGTGTATTCCCCGGATACTGCCTCTTGCCCTCGAACCACCCGAGCATCCCATATGATTAAAATTCCTCCTGACCTCCCTACCGACGGAAGAAATACCCATTCCTTATGCCTGACGCCCCATATGCTATTTATGAGATCTTTATTCACAACCTCCTTCTTTGTTTCTTAAAGAATTACCACATCTGCCTTCTCGTTACATAAGAATTGTTTTATTACTTTCCTCTTCCCCCTCCCCCCCCAACCCCCTCACATTCCAGCTTAGAATCTTCATGAGCAACCGTCTTTTCCCCCGGCCTTTGCCGTCTTCTCCCTTTTTCTGTCATAATTAACAGTAGTCGTTAAATTCTTCAGCTCTCGTGCTCCTTTAAATTCCTTTCTGCTTGGTCCCGTGCTGCTCAGATTATTTTTCTGGTGCTGTTTCGACTGCATAATGGTTTTTCTCCTTTTTAATGGCACCAGTTTTAAATTCATCTTCTCCGCAAAAAGCTTAAGTCTCAACAGATCTTCTGTCCCTGTTACGCCTTCCTCTGTGACATCATGTTTTTTCAGTTGGCCTCCATTTTGCGGTTTCTTCGTGGTTGAAACCACGACTTTGCCTTTTTTCTTTTGTTCTATTCCTTCGCCCTGCCGTGCGTTTGCCATTGCTGGGGAAGTGGAAAAGTCAGTTTCTTTCTCCTCCAACATGTTTTGCATAGTCCTAAATGATTCTGCCTCTCTTTCATTCTCATGCTCTGAGTTCGATTTATAAACGTCTCTATCTGAATCTTCTAATTCCTCTTCATTTACCTCCTGAGCACCCCTTATATCAACATTAAAGTCATCCTCTAGAAGTGTTCCCACCCCTTCTGTTTCGAATTTTCCGAGATTTTCATGTTCCAATATCTCCGTGTCACACTTTTCTGACGTCTGCGGTACTCTTTCTACTTCTTTGTCTATTCCCTCTTCATTATATCCCAAACTGAATGAATCATCTTCAAATTCCGATATTTCGTCACTCTCGTATTCGATATTTATTTTAGGGTCTCCACACTTGATATCGTCATCCCTATCTCCTTTGATTTGTTCATTGAGGATTGGGTTGACTCTTAATTTTTTTCCTTCTTTTCTCTCTTGTTTTCCATCACCCTTGTCTCTCCTACAATAGCATAATAGTGTCTTTGGAGTGGCCTTCTCTACCACTTCATCCACAGCCTGATCTTCGTCTGCTTCAGCCAACTGAACTTCATTCTCTCTCTCCTCAATCCCCAAATTACCTAGCTGTTCTTCATTTGATCTTACCTCTACTGATTGTTCTACATCCGACTGAATTTTTCCTGGTTGACCATCTTCACTGGGGAGGTTGATATTACATCGGCAGAAATTTAAAACATCAGTAGTTAATTTCCTGTGTTCCAAACACTTAAGGTTTAGCTTTGAGATCGCCCTTAGTCTTACTGTAAACTCCTCCTCGCCCACCTCCATATCAATCTCCGACGGAATAAATCCAGTGGGATTACCCTTTACTTTCAATCTCACTTTGAATATTTGTTGCATCTTCTCGGTCCGTTGATGAATTTGAATAAGGCCCCCGCATTTAGAACCTATGGCTTCAAATACCTCATTCGTCCACCATCGCAGCGGTAAATCCTCCACTTCTATCCAACCTCCTGTGCATGATACCTTCTTATTCCACACCTGATCTTCCTGCTGTTTCCATCCTAATAATAAAACTTTAAAAGGACCAGGGATGTTAATTATCTTTTTCTTACTAATTGACTTGGCTTCCTCCTCGTCCTCACAATAAAATAATGCCTTGTCCAGTTGGAATGGAGTTAGGTTCACACGATTATTAATGAACTTGCTTAACGACTTTTGGATGTCCCCCCAACTATCCCACAGATTCTCTCTTGTACAAACTACAATATGCCCCCAATCATCACTCGTTTTTCCTCTTTCTTTACTGATCCTCTTCGATTTTTCTTTACCAAGTTCAATCTTCTTTTCCATGTACCCTTTGTCTCTTGTTGGTGCCTTAACATAGCCCTTACTAACCACATCTTCCTGCACTGCCCTACTTATTCTCCAGGGAGCCACTTTTTGTTGACTAGGGGGATCATGAAGAAGACAATGCAATTCTTTAGCAATTTCCAACCAACCTTCCCCTATTACCCCACTCGGGAATGAGACAACGTTTTTCACTACACCTTGTTGGAGTCGTATCAGGCTTATGAAACTCCCTTTATTGTTGTTGTACCGTTGCAGCAGAAATAACGCATATGAAGCCTGGTATTTGCTGAAGAAGTTCCCCTCATTAAACTGGCTCTTTGCTTTCTTCAAGTTTTGAATCATCCAATGAACACCACCGAAATCAATACTAACTAAGAACTTTTGATGCCGAACTTCTTCTACTATCGTAACTGACGCTCCTCCATTGTCAATCTTAAATGAAAAAGACTTGTATTCAAACCTGAGCCTTATTTGTCTATGGGAATAATTTGCAATAAAACCCGGCTGGTATTTTTGATTAAGGCAGAACTCTGGCTTACCCTTTATGTGTTCTCTGTGATAATAGGTAGATGAATCAAACAGGTGACTCTTCATCTGATCGATTAATGGAGATTAAATGTTTGGTCAGCTACTGGTCAAAGTGTTTTATGGGCTGCCGGAAAAAAATTGTTTACGGGAGGTCTCCATTCTCACAGGGAACGCACCACGGGACTAAATGACATATCCACTATAATCAACTTGAGGTTTTACATGAAAGACTGACATCAATTTGAGAAAAGAGACAACACAAAACATGCGTAACGTCTAAACCCCTGTATTCCTTACTGATAAGATTTCTCTGGAAGTGTTGGGCACTGCAACAGTGCTCGGAATAGTGAGTCGAGCAGATCTGGAAAGTTTGGTGCTGATCGGAAAAGACACGCGCTCCCACGCGCCGAGGTTGGCGACGGCGAGTAAGATTCACGCGCGTTGGCAGGTGGCGCGTGAAGGCGCGTGAGCTATCGGAATACGGTGAAAATTTCTGTGGTTGATCGTCACTGAGTTCCGACCTGGACTATTTGGGTGTAGTGAAAAACGTTGTCTCATTCCCGAGTGGGGTAATAGGGGAAGGTTGGTTGGAAATTGCTAAAGAATTGCATTGTCTTCTTCATGATCCCCCTAGTCAACAAAGAGTGGCTCCCTGGAGAATAAGTAGGGCAGTGCAGGAAGATGTGGTTAGGAAGGGCTATGTTAAGGCACCAACAAGAGACAAAGGGTACATGGAAAAGAAGATTGAACTTGGTAAAGAAAAATCGAAGAGGATCAGTAAAGAAAGAGGAAAAACGAGTGATGATTGGGGGCATATTGTAGTTTGTACAAGAGAGAATCTGTGGGATAGTTGGGGGGACATCCAAAAGTCGTTAAGCAAGTTCATTAATAATCGTGTGAAGCTCGTAAATGTGAGGGATGATCATGTTGATGATCTATTGAAGCTTTTAAGTCAAATTGTGGCTTTTCTTTTGAAGGTGTGATACATTTAAAAGCCTTTTGTGGGATATTTCTTTTTCCTATTAACATTAATATAACATTTACATGCTCATTTCAATATATACTTGGTTCATATGCAGGAGAATGCTGAACACGAGGCGGTCGATCTTTTGATTGAAGTATTTGCTGCATATCCTTTAGCCATTATATATAGTATAATAATTCTATGTTGTATTTTGAAGGAATTGTAATAAGTTCAGCATTGTTCCAGGTTGGAAACCTCAATATGTTATTGGAGCATGTTGACTCTACAAATTACGAAAAGACATGCTTATACCTCACCAGTTTGGCAAGGTAAATTAATTGAGTTTTTAAAAATTTTAAGGGGTGATTAATTTTGAATTTGGTTAGTGAAAATAGACTATTAAGGTGTCTAATTTTTGAGAAGTTAAACTTAGGTAGTACTTTTGTTGTACTCCACTAGACACCAAAAGTAATGATCGTTGTGAGGGAGTAGTGCGATGACAAGGATAGTCCATCCTTTTATGTTATTTTGTCATTTCACTTAGTTTGCCGGATTTTTTATATACTGTTTTCCATTTCTTAGAAATTCTTTGAGCATTTGACCTGTTTCAGAAATATATGAATAGATGCCACAAACAACAATTTTGTAATTTTTTGACAAAATATGAACAATGTTTGGTGCTGAATAGTTGAAGTGCTTTTCAAACTTTTGATTTCCACTTGGAAAACTATTTCACCCGGAACCAAACAGGTTACTAAGGGTGTGTAACATGGATGGGCCCACTACTTGAACTGCTAATAGCGAGATGTACGGTGGCTAAAATCTTGGACAAAGGCTTCTAGGAAACATTTTGAACACACTTCAATAGCATTGGTTACACATGTAAAACAACATCAAAGGATTAGAGAAAAAACTTATTGAATAGACAAAAATGCAGGTAAATTGCACTTTATGGAATAGGTATAATTATTGACAACATAATTGTAGAAAATCAAGATTCCCGTTATAGTGTTGTTAGATTGATTCCAATAAGGGAATCTTGATTTATAGGATTATGGTATTTTTGTTCATTTTCTTTGGCCCAACGTACCATAGATAAGGGTTCATCGATTCATTCCTCAAACTTTGTATTGTAATCATTTCCTTTCCTGAATTGTTACCTTATTGTTTAGTGGTTAAATTACTTAACAATAGTTTTCATATCCTCAATGATCAAGGAAAATTGATAGCCATATATGCATACCACCAAGTATTTATTTTCCTAATTTTGCCTTCGAATTTTCCTCCCTTCCGTATTATATATGCTTAGTGATCATGGAAAATGGAAGTCTAGGCAGGCCTTTTGTTTTTCCATGACATTGCGGTGCTGCATCGAAACTTATATTAGGATTTGCAGTAGCTTGTGAGAGAGCTCTAGCTACTTTGAGCTTTGGCACTGGCTATAAATTTTGGATTGATTGGTTAGCTCCTTGGAGAGTAATTGATGCACCAGCCTTTGTAATTTCGAATCATGTAGTCTATGTTTTTTTTTCCTTTTTATGTGAATTGTATCTCGTTAGCTCCTTGGAGAGTAATTGGTGCACCAGCCTTTGTAATTTTGAATCATGTAGTCTATGTTTTTTTTTTTTTCCTTTTTATGTGAATTATATCTTTAAGAACATTTGTGTATTATGTCATTAACTTTGGCTAATATAGGTGCATAGAGAATGTTTGTGTTGAGGTGTTTAATTTTTTAAATTGCAGATGCCTTCCTGAATTAGATCGTATAAAAGTTATTGAGGTCGCACTTGCAATCTATACAGAATTTAGAGAGTTTACTAGGGCACTTCAGATGTCACTGTTCCTTGACAGCCTGAAGGATCGCATTCTCCAAGTATCCTATATCAAGCATTCTTTGGTTGTTGATTTTAAGAGTTAATATTGTTACTTTGCTGGGGGAAAGTAGAAAAATAAATGTGCTTATATGATGTGTTATTGTCTTTTATGGCAGTCTGTGGGCGACCTTTTTCTTAAATGTGATGATCTTTCACAGAGGATGCAATTTTGTAGCATCCTTGCTCGACATGTAAGTCTTGAATTCAGAGCTTTTTTTTTTTGCTTTTATTGTTATTGGTGACATGTTCTTCCTAATACACGGTTCTTCTTAATACAGGGCTTAGCTTTTGAAGTTGTCACTGGTGAACATTGTAACAATAATGATGGAAGGGATTTGTTGCAAACAATTGTTAACAACTATAAACTGAGTGATGGCTATCTTACCCTTGCTCGTGTTATGGAGGTCACAGAGGCCAAGACTCCCGCTGATGTTTATGAGGTTTTTACTGGTATTCCTTTTTGAGATGTCCCAAAGTAACAAGTCTGCTTTCCTTTTCTAAACATTGTCAAAGTACCAATTCTAAAGACATGGTAAACAATTTTTGTTCTAAATCATTGATTGTTATGAAATTAGTGCTTTCTTAAAAGATGTGAAACTCAAACATGGGCTCTTAATTAGGATTGAAGATGTATTTTAAAAACCAAAGTGTGATGGTCAGTCGGGGAAGGCCAGCTTCTGGCCTGCAAGAACTAAAAGTTGAACCCCAACATGTGGGCCTGCCATGTGGGCTCAGTTTTGATCTTCAGGGCTGTTTCTGCTGGTTCCCACAACATCACGGCTCAGGAATTCCTCACCTTGTTCCCCAAGAACTGTGGGGGGAATTCAAGAGAGAGTGTGAGCTATCCTGCAAGGACAGGATCTTTGAAGATTGCCCATGGGCTCCCTGGAAGCGTAAGGGAATGAAGAGACTCTTTATTAGTCTCTCTCTGTCTCTCTGTCTCTCTCTCTCTCTGTCTCTCTCTCTCTTCTTGCACTTTCTGGTTCTGTTTACAGGCCACATTGTTTCCGTTACATTCTCTTTGTAACGTTTCTCATTACTCCTCAAATTAAGAGTCAAACTGTCCTAAAAAATGTCTAAAATTAGTTTTGTGTCATCTGTAATTGCTTTCTATTGATTATTTTCTCTAATGTATGTGATTGGATTTGTTTAGTCGCATTTGCTTGATGACCATGGTAGAGCTTCTGCAAGTATGGATACAGAGCTTTTAAACTTGGCAGCAACATTTATTAATGCATTTGTAAACGCTGGATTTCAGGAGGTACAAATTCTTTTTGGAAATGACACTCGTAAATAAGTTGTACATCCCAAGAATGTACTAATACATAAACTTATCCAGTTTGAATAACAGTTGATGAAACTAGCTTAGCATTGCATTATTTTTTCCCCCTGATGTGCACATATCGAGATGTTGCTGTACCTTTTTCCTTACAATTTTTGCCGCCTTAATTGCAGGATGGTTTAGGGTTGATCAATGATTCTGATTTAGAAAAATGGATTCATAAGAACAACGAAAAAGGATGGATCAGTGTTATGGCAAGTCTGGTTAGTAGTAGATATTCATTGTATCTCTGTTCTGCTGTGTTCTAAAAGGCACTGTACACCTGACCTCAAATACGAAGAAAGTAAAGACTCGTGCGACTGTAAAATAGAAAATTGTTGTGAGAGAAGAGAATGATAACATAGAAGAGAGGAAATGCTTTAGAATAAGGAGTGTGAAAATCAAACAGTCACGGCGTTTATATGATCAAGGAGGACAGGACAATTACAGAATAAGGTAAAAATAAAGTAATGACAGTGAACAAGCAAAATAAGAACTCCAACAAAGAACACATGTTATCCCCACTTGACCAAATGCCATCGCAAGTGCTTAATATGTTTTAAAAATCTACATAATATGAGAACCTACTAAATATAATATGTGAAGTCTAATTGAACACTGAAACCACCCAGTCTCACCTAATACTCCCAAGCTAATTTTGTTTTGTTTACTAGGGTATGATTTACCTCTGGAGATTTCCAAAGACTGTCAATTCTCAAATACGTGTACGAAGGTTATGATGACTACACCGTTGCAGGAGCAATATTAGCAGTTGCGATTGTGAAGTGTGGTATCAAGTTTCTAAATGATCCTGTAAGTTCTTAAGTTTTTTCTTTTCTTAAATTAGATCATTTGTACACCACTGGTTAGTGAAATTATACCCGAGATCTCACTAAATTTGTTCATTTAGGATTTGGAAATTAAAAAGATTTGGGAATTTGTACATGCGGAAGTGGAGTTATCTAGTAAACTCCCTGCAATAATGGGAATGGGTATGTATTATGCAGGCACTTGCAATCAAGAGGTGAGGTTCTTTGCTTTATCTTCTGATGATTCTTTAGATCAATGTCCTTAAAAGCACTCGGCATTGGTTGGGTGGAAGGGAGGTGGGGGGGGCCAGTGCCTGGGCATGGAGTAGATGATTTCGTTGGGTGGAAGGGAGGTGGTTGCGATATGACGCTGGATTCTTGTGCCTATGCTGGATCAGGGAATGTATTAAAGGCAGTTAGGCAGCGCGTGGTTGGTTTATATGAAAAAGAATTAATTTCTTGGAGAATTTATGCAATCAAAACTCAAAAGCCACTACAGATGAAAAATCCGAATCTTTGGGTACGGGATAACTTGCACGCAAAATAATATAAATCCATGGAACTATTTACATGAAGAAATTTTTTATGAAAATAAAAAGGCTAGTGTGTTGCATTCCTTTATAGTAAAATAGAAAATGAAAAATCAAGCCTAGACCAAGTTGTACTGCATAAATTGAATCTGTGGAACTGTTTGCAAGTAAAAGAAATCACAAACTATTCCTGTTCTTTTCATATAGGTTCAAGACTTTATGGGCCACTGTAACAGAGAAAATGAGGAGGATGGAGATTACGTGGGACCAGCTGTTGTTGGAATTGCTATGCTGGCAATGGATGAAAACGTGGGCCTTGAAATGTCTATGCGCTTGTTACACAATCTTTTACGGTATGGAGGGCCAAATATCAGAAGGGCAGTTCCTTTGGCTATTTCTCTTCTCTATATATCAGACCCAAAGGTAATCAATAATTTGGTTCTTGGCTTCTCTTGTTGTCTCTTTCTATTAGGATGCATTTGATTGGATTATACTTTATTGCTTGAAGTTGTTTTGCATCGAATTTTTTTCCTTGGAGACAAGCTCTGGAAGAAATGCACCCGAGGGCATTTCATGGAACAAATTCCTTCTGGGCAGTGTTTAATAATTTTTTCTATGAAGAATAAGGAAAAAGATGGATACCATTGAACTAAATCGCTCACTCTTATTTTTTTTCCCCAACTTCTCATATTCATTAGGGCCACTTAGACTCATGTTTTATGAGAATTGTCAAAATTATGCTTAGGTTGTTTTTTCGTTTGTTTTCCAAAAGTTGGGCGTTGTTACTTTCTCCTTTAGTAATTGTTAAAATTTAGAAAGAACTCAACAACATGCAATTTAAACTAATCCAACCATAGTTTAAGAATAAAAATTCCTATAGAACTACTAAACCTAATTACCCCCTGCTGCTGCTCTGCAACCAGTCCACCACCCCAGCCAAACCACCACCACCATTGCAGTCACTAATCGAGCATGCCATTGCCATCTCACCAAATCACTCATATTTTACCAATTTTTTATCAAATGACTCCCTATTGTTGCATTTTATAATTTTTTTGATTTGTTGTTTTGGCCAGGTCCATGTAATAGACACATTGACTAAACTTAGTCATGATGAAGATCTCGAAGTAGTAATGGTAGTATTCTACCACACATAGCTTAGCGTCGTCCATCTTTTATTGGCTTTTAAGCTTGATATTTTCTTTTAATTGTGCAGGCTGCTATCATCTCTTTAGGGCTGATAGGTGCAGGAATTAACCATGCTAGAATTGCTGGAGTTCTCCGGAATCTTTCTAGTTTTTACTGCAGAAATGAAGTTCTTATCTTCTGTGTAAAGTTCCTTTCCAGCTCCTTGCTAGAATTAAACAAAATACATGTACCATATTTACCCAAATGGGGTAACCCACCCCGTCAACTGTCCCTTGGAGGGATTTGGAGCTGTAACTGACGGGGTTTGGATATGCTTCTCCCCGCCCTTGAGTGCCCTCTGAAGTAGGGCTATAAATGAGTCGAGCCTAACATTGATTTACTGGTCAATCGACTAGTTCAGTTTTGGGTTTTCTCCTGGAGAATGATCAATGTTTAAGGCTTCAAGCTTGGTTCGTCAAACATTTTGAGTTTATGAATTTCTTCAAGCCTATCTTATTTGTCTCTCGATCCAATCTCGAGTAGCTTGATTTTGAACGTAGTTTAACTGTGTTTTGGAGCTGATTGAGCTGAGCTCCATATATGGTGATAACTCACCTCCTTGATTTAAGATTTCTTTTTGTTTTTCAGGAGGTTTCTTGTGGAGTTTTGATGATACATGTCATTTGGCACTTGTGCAGGTCCGAATAGCTCAAGGTCTTCTTTATATGGGAAAGGGGTTGCTGATTCTTTCTCCTTACCATTCTGACTGGTTCTTACTGTGCCGGTAAGTGATCTCTCAATTATACTAATAGAGACTATACTTGTTAGATATGGTTTGTTAGAACACAGGTTTTGTAGCAGCCTTGTCTTGGGAGTGCTTGTATGGAAAGAACAATTGTCCCTTCTTTTGCTTTGTTATATTTGAGATTGAATGGAGATACATATATATATATTCACGCTTCACTGTACCCTGCATAGTTATGCATATGTTTTACACATTGTTTTCTATGTATCTCCCAGGACGGCACTGGCTGGACTTATTACTTTTCTCCACACGTGTCTGAATATGAGAGCCACCATTTTAGGGACACATAATTATCTCCTCTACTACCTAGTTTTGGCAATGCAGGTGTGTTTGTTCTATCTCGGTTTCAAACACATTTATTTTTTGGTAGATTGTCTAGTTATCTCTTCTAGTTTTATTTTTTTGGCTTCTTTCTAATAATATCACAGCCAAGAATGCTGATGACTGTGGACGAAAGTATGACACCTCTCTCGGTTCCGGTTCGGGTGGGCCGAGCGGTTGATGTTGCTGGAGAGCCAGGTCGAAGGAGGACCATCACGGGTTTCCAAACTCATTCAACTCCCGTTCTCTTAGGTGCGGGAGAAAGAGCTGAACTTGCTACAAACGAGTAAGAGAAAGTTCTGACTTAATTTTCTTTTTTGATTGACACTACACTTCAAACTTCTTGATGCTGCGTTTAGTACTAGTTTCATGTTTGACTTCATTTTTTTAAGATGCAATAGTTTTATCACGATCCCTTATTTAGAACAGTCTTGTTTCCTATCATGAAATTTGGTATGTTGATTATGTTGTAAAGAGAATAATAGTGGGAGATAGAGCGGGAAGGGAAGGGGAGATGTACTGTATCCATTTTCTGGTAACGTGAAACCGAAGGAAAAGTAATATATGCTACTCCACATTGCCTCCTTCCGTCGTTTCCTGCCCATTTCTTTCGCTTTCACTGTTCCTTTCTGCCCCCTCATACAAAACAGGGGCCTCACATGGACACGGTCTTAAAACTAACGGTTCTAACTAATGAGTAACAGGAAATACATGACCTATTACGGGGCATAAAATCAATTTTACATGACTACCGATGACTTTGGATACATGGGTTTGAGACTTGAGTCATTCTAACCTCGCTGGGAATCCATAATCAATACATGGCTTACTATAACTGTATTGTCATGCTGAAATATTGACCTTTTTTGCAGGTATGAATCTCTATCGCCTTTTCTTGAAGGCTTTGTGATCTTGAGAAGGAATTCCAGTCACACAGGAGATATCTAGTTAGACGCTCTTATAGAGGACCTGATTTTGATAGACCTGAACCAATTTTGATTCACTTAATTCTTGAATCAACCGATTCTAATTTTTTTAGGGAAGAATGATTATAATTGCAAAAAATGAATTCCAAAAGCTTGTGCATAAGAGAAACGGTTACAATTGTACATATATGTGACTATTATTCTTAGTGTCAATATGAATAATCATTCTTCTTGTCCCGAATCTCCGAAAGTTTTGATTTGTTTTCAAATCTATATCTCTTATGTGTAGTGCCGGTTGGATTCATTGTTATGTGTTTTGTGTTGGGTTAGATTTATATTTTGCTTGTGATTGAGTTTAGATTGCCGAGCCGAAAATTGATCTTGATTGAATGTGGTTCTACAATTATGGATGTGAGATTTGCAGGGTCTCAGATCCTATAATTGGGTTCTTTCTCTCTCTCTCTCTCTCTCTCTCTCACACGCACACATATATATGTATATAAGGTATCTTTAAAATTTATTTTATTTTCTAAATTAATTTCATATATTTGAACCATTTTAAGTTGGGGAAAATCATCTTTAGTTTGATTTGCTTCTTTTTTTTTACTTCTTACTTTTATTGTTTGCGAAGTAAGATCCATGTGTACAAACTCGTTAGCATTATGATATAAATAACTAGTGGGGTAAGTTTTCCGGTCTCGTTAGCATTCTGTTAAGAAATATTAATGGGTATTAACGTGATCGGAATTCTCCTATTAGAATGCCCGAATTATGAACAAATACATGGATGCATGGCAATAGTGAATTTTACTCAATGCGAGCTGGCAATTGCAATTATATTACGTGCTATATTATAATTGGGTATGAATTTTGTAATGTGTAAAGACCAAATACTTATCAAATTAGGATTGGTAGAGCCTTGAACAAGTATATAATGACCCAATCTAGGGTTACGGTTCCAAATCTTGGAGAGGGATTTGCATTAAGGGGCGTTTAACATTGGTAGGCGACAAATAATCCACCAATTCTGCACAAGTTTTTGATCTTCAAGTTGTTGCTATCATGCATCCAGGTACACATTCTAACCATACTCCTTGTAAGATTGCATGATAAAGATACATTGATTTGATTTCCACCTGAATAATGAGTTTTAACCAATCTGGCTTAATTATTTGTATGTAATTTAACTCTAGGTCTCCGACTATTCTTCTCTTTTGTTGAAAAAGAAACAACATAATCCTATTAAATTCTTCCCCCCTTGTCTAATTTCTTGAATACAATCAAATCGGAAATCAACTAAGAGTAAGAGCAAACTTCAAGTTTCGCATCTTCTTCCATGGCAAAGCTTTACCAAACTTCTCTTTTCGACCTTGTTTGAAAACAATTTTTTTTTTTTTTACATGTAGTTGTGTTAAATCTTGTTTTTATAACCAAATAAGTTCTCTTTTTGAATTAATTGCGTGAATTTTATTTGCTTTAATTTTTTTTTCCTTTTTATTAATTATACATTGTATTTAATAACCTAAAATAATAAAATATAACGTCCCAATTGGTTATGCAAAACTCGATACGCAATCAGGAAACCAAAACGTGAATTTTTATAAATATATAACATGTTAGTTAGGCTCCATTTGATAACAATATGGAAAAGGAAAATAAAAACAGTTGATTTTTGTGAAAAGTTGAAAAACAAGTTGAGACACGTTGAGAGATTTTTTTTACTTTGTTACTTTTTCCATAAATAATTTTTCTTTGTTAGTTGAGGAATAACTTCCCCCATTGAAGGAGCCAACAATGCCGCCGCATCGGAGGTGGCAAGTGAGGTTAATGATGCTGCTTATGTTAAGCTTTCTTAGGGTTTTAAATAGCTTTCATGTATGATAATTAGGGCTTTCGTTTTATGGATTATATCTACTATGATGTTGAGATTTGTTTGTGCTATGTAGTATATTGACTATCTTCTTTTTCTTCTTTTTCTTCCTTCAGATTTGTTGATTGAAATCCTCAATAGACTTCCAGTGAAGAGTTTGGTTAGATTTAGAAGCGTTTGCAAATCATGGCACTCCTTCATCAGTTCCCCCAATTTCATCACCACCCACCTCAATCATAACAAAAATCGTAATAATCAAATACTTATAAGTGATTTATATTTGAATGGATATCATTGCAATCGTGGGAAAGAGTACTATTATGCATATAGTGACAACGGAACATCTGATAAGCTTGCGACTTTGCATGTTCCATTCACTTGCAAAGATGGGACTTTTCACATCTTAGGTAGTTCTAATGGACTAGTCTTCTTTTGTGACAACGAGTTTGGTTGTAAGCAAACCATGTATTTATGGAACCCATCCATTCATAAATTCATCACCATTCCGAAGCCTAAAGTTACCATTGAATCACATGGCCCTTTTGACCATGCTTTAGGATTTGGCTTCGAAGCTGCAACCAATGACTACAAGATTGTGAGGCTTGCTTTTCTCCAATCAAATACTATTAGAGCACCGGTAAAGGTAGAGCTTTATGAGCTTAGTACGGGTTCTTGGCGAAGCGTTAATGTTGAAGACTTCAAATACGTTGTTGATAGGAAGTACGAAGACCACGCCTTTTTGAATGGTGTGATCCATTGGATTGGATATGAAATAGATGGCCTTTTTCCTGAGTTTGTTGTGACATTCGACATGAAGAATGAGGAGTTGGGTGTTGTGATGATGCCGCCTAGTCTAGTGTGGCCATCGTTAATATTTGTATTTCGAGATTCACTTTATTTGACAGAACAAATTCAAACAGATAAACATTATGGCATATGGATGATGAATGACTGTGGCGTAGCAGAGTCTTGGACAAAGGTGATCAACATTGATATGCCCGATTATTATTGGGCGCCACCATTTGGCTTTAGAGATAACAGAGATATCTTACTCTCGAGAATAAGGACTTGGTTTGGGCATGCGGTTAGAGAATTAGTTTCTTATGATCCCAAAAACAAACAAATCAAGAAGCTTGGAATACTTGGACACCCACGTTGTTTTTACAATGACAATTATGTGGAGAGCCTATTATTAATTAACGACTTAAGTGAAGTCTTGGGGAGGAAGGAAAATTCTTGTGATGCAAAAGTTGTCTGCAAAGAGGAGGAGGAGGAACAAGAAAAAGAAGAAAAAGAAGACGATGACGATGAAGATGAAGGTAAACGAATGAAAACATAACGGTTCTGTTCTTCCATTTTTGTTCAAGTATCAAAAATGTGATTTATTCAATGATCTACATATATATATCCTACATTAATTCATTACTCTCTGGGGGTTGTTGCGGTGAATTATGTATTCAATCGGATATAATTTGGAAGACGTGAATGCAGTTTTTTCATTACCGAACTGCAGATCATGTAATGCTTCATGTGTTAGGGCAATATTGAACTTAAATCATTTTATAAAAAAGGCTTTACCAAACTTCTCTTTTCGACCTCGTTTGAAAACAATGTTTTTTTTTACCTGTAGCTGTGTTAAATCTTGTTTTAATAACCAAATAAGTTCTCTCTTTGAATTAATTGCTTGAGTTTTATTTTATTTTATTTTCTTTTTTTATTAATTATTCATTGTATTTAGTGACCTAAAATTATAAAATATAATGTCCCAATTGGTTACGCAAAACTCGATACACAATTAGGAAACCAAAACGTGAATTGTTATATATATATATATATATGTATATATTTAACATGTTAGTTAGGGCCCGTTTGATAATAATATGAAAAAGAAAAATAAAAATAGTTGATTTTTGTGAAAAGTTGAAAAATAAGTTGAAACATGTTAGATAGATGTTTTTTTACTTTGTTACTTTTTTCATAAAGAAATTTTCTTTGGTAGTTGAGGATCAATAATTTCTTTGGTAGTTAGAGGAACAAAAAGTTTTTACAAAAAAAAAAATGAAGGATGTATTTACTCATAAAATGAGTATGAGATGGAGGGTATCTTCTAACCTAACTACACTTATTTTTTAACTTCTTACTCTAATCAAGTGTTTTTATTTTTCTTTTTAGATTATTATTGAACGAAACCTTATAGTCTTAATATATATGACAATGAGTCAACAACAAAATTCATCAACTTATTCCCAACTAAATATAGTGCACGGGAATATTATAATTCAATGAACATGTGAACTCTAAGGGCTTGTTTGGTTGTCTTTTAAATTGTGAATTAAATAATTTATAATTAAGTAATTTACAAAAATTTTATTTACTAGTGTTTGGTTGTGTAAATTGAACGATTGTAAATATGATAATTCAAGTTGATTCACAAAAACTCAAATTAAGTCATTTCAAGTAAAACTTGAAATTGCCTAATTCTAAAATTAGATAACATTCCAACTCTATTTTTCGAGAAGATCTAGTTTCTACCCATGATGTTGATACATCTAGACAAAATTTTAAATAACATAGAATAATAGAGAACATGTTTTTATTCTAAGAATCAGAATTTCTTGTTTAAGTTTTCCAAACACTACTTGAATTAGAATTGAATTATTCATAAATGAGCAAATTTACAATTCTTCAATCGAAAATTACCTAATTCTAAAATTAGGTAATTTACACAACTAAACGGGTTCTAAATAAATTGTATAATTCTTGATAGAGAAATAAATTATTTATAAATAAAAAAGACAACTTTTAAGACAAACTTTTATTGTAGCTCTTATTTATTACTTTAATTTGTGTTGGATATTGACAGAAGTATAAAATACATTATTCATATTTTTATAGATAGTAGATAAGCATGGATTATAACAACAACAAAATTTCAGGTGGATAATAAATTTAATTCTAAAAAGTCGAAAAGGGCAAGATAATAACAATGTAAAAAGTAAAAATAAAATAAAAATAATTTTAAAATATATATTTAATAATTATCCACTCATTTGTATTATTTATTAATTTGCTAAAAATTAAAATCCAAAATAATAATAAGGATACAACAAAATCATATTTATATAAACAAAATCTTAACAATTTATTTTCCCCAACATAATAATGATATAGTAATAAAATTAATAGGGTGATGATACTGTCCAAAAAACACTCAATAATACTCACACTTTCATTAAATTATTTACAATTAAATAGAGTGTGCTATTCAATTCTCAAAAATCGAATTAAAGTGATAATGAAATCTCTGGAGCTGAACACTTTAACTCAAACAAAGATCAAAGTTGCCTATCACTCTCCTCTAACTATATCCTCATACGTATATATATATATATATATTTTTTTTGAAAATAAAAATAAAATTAAAGGAGCTCTTAAATTTCTCCCCAATCTTGAAACTTACATCGATCCGATCTGAAAAACACCCCGGGATTTTTTTTTGTGAAAAAGCTTTCCCGATCCACCAACCCGAATACCAAAAAAATTTATCAGTAATAATGTAATATCATGCTCGGGACCGTCAAGTCGAGATCTATAACTTCCCCCGTTGAAGGAGCAAACAATGCCGCGGCATCGGAGGTGCCTGGTGAGGTTAATGATGCTGCTCATGTCAAGCTTTCTTAGGGTTTTAAATAGCTTTCATATACGATAATTAGGGCTTTCGTTTTATGGATTATATCGACTATTATGTTGAGATTTGTTTATGCTATGTAGTATGTTGACTATCTTCCTTCAGATTTGTTGATCGAAATATATTGAATATTGACTATCCTCTTTACCTTCCTTCTGATTTTTTGATCGAAATCCTCATTAGACTTCCCGTGAAGAGTTTGGTTAGATTTATAAAGCATTTGCAAATCATGGAACTCTTTCATCAGTTTCCCCAATTTCATCACCACCCACCTCAATCATAACAAAAATCGCAATAATCAATTACTTGTAAGTGATTTCTATTTCAATGGATATCATTGCTATCGCGGGAAAGAGTACTATTTTGCATATAGTGATAACGGAACATTTGATAAGCTTGCGACTTTGCATGTTCCATTCACATTTCACTTGCAAAGATGGGACTTTTTGCGTCTTAGGTAGTTCTAATGGACTAGTCTTCTTCTATGACGACGAGTTTGGCCGGAAGCAAACCATGTATTTATGGAACCCATACATTCCGAAATTCATCACCATTCCGATGCCTAAAGTTACCATTGAATCACATGGCCCTTTTGACCATGCTTTAGGATTTGGCTTCGATGCTGCAACCAATGACTACAAGATTGTGAGGCTTGCTTTTCTCCCATCAAATAATATTAGAGCACTGCTAAAGGTCGAGCTTTATGAACTTAGTACGGGTTCTCTTGGCGAAGCGTTAATTTTGGGGACTTCAAATACGTTGTTGATAGGAAGTACGAAGACCACGCCTTTTTGAATGGCGTGATCCATTGGATCGGGCATGAAAAAGATGGCTTTTTTCCTAAGTTCATTGTGACATTCGACATGAAAAATGAGGAGTTGGGTGTTGTGAGGATGCCGCCTAGTCTAGCGTGGCCTTCGTCAATATTTGTATTTCGAGATTCACTTTATTTGACAGAACAAATTCAAACAGATAAGCATTACGGTATATGGGGGATGAGTGATTGTGGTGTAGCAAAAGTCTTGGACAAAGGTGATCGACATTGATATGTACAATTATTATTGGGTGCCATCATTTGGCTTTAGAGATAACAGTGATGTCTTACTCTCGCGAATAAGGTCTTGGTTTGGGCATGCGGTTAGAGATTTAGTTTCTTATGATCCAAAAAACAAACAAATCAAGAAGCCTGGAATACTTAGACAGCCACGCTGTATTTACAAAGACAATTATGTGGAGCGCCTAGTCTTAATTAACGACTTAGGTGAGGTCTTGGGGAGGAAGGAAAATTCTTGTGATGCAAAAGTTGTTTGTAAGAGGCGGAAGAAGAAGAAGACGACAATGATGATGAAGGTAAACAAATGAAAACTAAGCGAATGAAAACATAATGGTGAAGGAGGAATTACGAGAACGAGACAGTGTTATACATTCTGTTTATTTCTATTTATTTTTCTGTTCTTCCATTTTTGTTCAAGTATCAAAAATATCATTTAATCAATGATCTATATATATATATATATATATATATCTTGCATTAATTCATTACTCTGTGTGGCTTGCTGTGAATTATGTATTCAATCGGATATAATTTGGAAGACGTGAATGTATTTTTTTCATTACCTGACCGCGGATCATGTAACATGTAATGGTTAATGTGTTAGGGTAATATTGAACTTAAATCATTTTATTTCATGTAAATTAGTTCATTTTTAGGTTTCTAAGGTTTATTTCGTGCTTATGCTATTGGTATCTATTTTGAATACGCGCTTACTTTTCATTTCCATATGTCTACTTTTGACAGTAGCAACAAGCGCCACAAAGATGAGGTCAACTAATTAGAATTTTAAATATAAGAATTAAACCACATTGGGAGTTACAAATGTTCGCTCCGTCCGTCCCTTATTAAGAGTTTTTGTTTGACTTTTACATTTTATAAAAAAAATGAAAAAAACCTTTTCTATATTCATTACAATCAATGAAAGCAATTTCAAAAAGTTGGGCTCCACAAACAGCGACGATTGCTTAAAAACCTTAATACAAGTTCATCAACACTAGCAAGTTTCTTAAGTTTGGTGTAGCTGATGCAAATTGGGAACTCGAATTTTGCGCAGTTGTGAACGGAACAGTTTTCTTTAAAATCAAGGCAAAGAAAACCAAGAACATTATTTATGCTCTCTTTCTTATCAAATATCTAAACAAAGTTCAAGAAAGCAATTTTATATCGTATCGTCAAATGAATTATTAACAGTGGACTACGTTTGATCAATTCATTAATAAGTGTTGCTTCTTAAATCACGAGCCCGGAACTGAATGCCAAGTTATCTAACACGAATACCAGTGAAGATGCAACTGAATGAGTTCCAATTACTTCTTAATGTTAAGTATCAAAATACAAAGTCACCGTAAATAACTACCGCGAAGCTAAGTTAAGTAAGGCAGCGCCATTCCATCGTAAACGAAATATTAGAAGTGATGAAAGAAAGATAAACCATACTCAGGCAGTTGCAAGTGATCCGAAAATGCTCATCACTAGAGAGGTCAAGCGATATCAAATCATCACTAGACAAACAAATCCCATCGCGCATACATCAGACACCATATAATGTCTATAATATTAATGTAACCAATTTGTCAAGGATTAGAACTTACTCAATGATTGTTAATTTGGGAAGCCAGTGAAAGGGAAAATGCGATTATTAGTTTGGGGGCAGAGCAACTATACCTAGGACCGTAAAACGAAGAGGGTTGCGTGCACAAGCTCGGGTTGGGAGTAATTATTTGAGGGGTAATTCTGGTTCAGTTTGTAGGATAAACAAACCAAAAATTGAACCTTGTGAAACATTCTAATTTCGTAATGTTGGTTTGCAAAACATTTACCACACAATCTTAGTTTGTTGGCTTATACGACCAAAGCTTGAACACGTAATGTTATCTCTACCCCTCGAGTTCAAGATTTTGCAAATCTAAAACAAGTAACTAATAACACCAGATTTTATTAAAAGAATCCTAACGGGTAAAACTAGGGTTGGAATCAAATGAGCTAACAAATTAAAGGCCAGATCTACGAGAGTTGAGATGCAACTAACTGAAGAGTTGTAACAGTGAATTTAAAAGATCTGCAAGTTATTCCCAATATGAAGAGAGGTGTGTTCACCAAACATTGGAAAGGAGTCTGAAATGTCAGAAAATCTAAAATACTTGAACCACGATCCTGTCACTGCATGCCAAGTTATCTGACACGAATACCAGTGAAGATGTACTAACCGAACGAGTACCAATTGCTTCTTAAATCTCAAACAGCAGAGTGTAAAAAAGAGAATCTCGGATGGCATTGATGATCACTTCGCACCCAGCCGAGAAAACAGTAGCAATAACGTAAAATCAGCAGCCACCTTAATTGCTGTAACCTCTGCCACAAAGGAAGAAGAACAAAGCAAACATTGTGACCTTCCACCGATGAACTTCCATTGTAGTCTCTTGATACAGAAGGAGCTGCCCCAAAAGCTAGGTTCACTATTAATGTTCTGTCACAATTAAACTCTATCTATCATGGACAAGGAGCTTCCGAAGAAGGAAGGGTGGGACCGTGTGTCCCAGTTAGACTTATACAAGCTCGAAGAAGCTGAAGACACTTCAATCGAAAAAGTATGCTTTTGCGAAGATTCAGCCTAGAACCTTCAAACACCTAGCTAGTCATTACGGGCCTTCCTGAGATACCAAGATTTACCTTACTTTTTTGTTATTAATTATTCTTTATTCATAATATATAGTAACCTCAAATTATAAAATATAATGTCCTAATTGGTAATGCATAGTGGGTCCACAGAAGATTTTCCTATAACTATAGGACTACACCAAGGGTCAGCTTTGAGCCCTTATCTGTTTACCTTGGTCTTAGATGTACTCACGGAACACATTCAAGAGCCAGCACCGCGATGTATGCTGTTTGCAGATGATATTGTCCTAGTGGGTGAGTCCAGAGAAGAGCTAAATGGGAAGGTGGAAACTTGGAGACAAATTTTAGAAGCGCATGGCTTTCGTTTAAGCAGAAGTAAGACAGAATATATGGAGTGCAAGTTCAGTAAAAGGCGGAGCACTACTAACTTAGAGGTAAAAGTTGGGGACAATGTCATACCACAAGTCACGCGATTTAAGTATCTTGGATCCATTATACAAGAAGATGGGGAGATAGAGGGAGATGTAAACCACCGGATTCAAGCAGGATGGTTGAAATGGAGGAAAGCTTCGGGTGTGTTATGTGATAAAAAGGTACCACTCAAGTTAAAAGGAAAATTCTATCGTACCGCAGTTAGACCAGCGATGTTGTATGGGACTGAGTGTTGGGCGGTCAAAAGCCAACACGAGAATAAACTAAGTGTAGCTGAGATGAGAATGTTGAGATGGATGAGTGGCAAGACTAGGAAAGATAAGATCAGGAATGATACCATCAGAGAGGGAGTTGGGGTGGCACCTATTACAGAAAAGATGGTTGAATTTCGACTTAGATGGTTTGGGCATGTATGGAGGAGACCTGTAGATGCCGTGGTAAGGAGAGTTGATCATATGGAGGGAAGCCTAGTTGTTAGAGGCAGAGGAAGACCTAGAAAAACTATAGGTGAAACTATTAAGAAGGATTTAGAGGCGAATGGTTTCACTATAGATATAATTCACGACAGACCACTATGGCGTCGTTTGATCCATGTAGCCGACCCCACCTAGTGGGATAAAGGCTTGTTGTTGTTGTTGTTGTTGTAATTGGTAATGCAAAACTCGATATGCAATCAGGAAACCAAAATGCGAATTAGATATATATATAGGTAACATGTTAATGTGAGAGTCTAATAAATACGAATATGAGTCAATTACAAAAATTAAACCTATTCCTAATAGAATATAGTGCACATGAATATTATAACTCAATGAATATATGAACTCTAAGAGCCCGTTTGGTTGTCTTTCAAATTGCAAATTAGACAATTTACAATTAACTAATTTACAAAATTTTCATTTATTAGTGTTCGGTTGTGTAAATTGAACAATTGTAAATATGATAATTCAAGTTGATTCACAAAAACTCAAATTAAGTCATTTCAAGTAAAACTTGAAATTGACTAATTCTAAAATTAGATAATTCATTCCAACTCTATTTTTCGAGAAGATCTAATTTCTACCTGTGATGTTGATGCATTAGACAAAATTTTAAATAACATAGAACAATAGAAAACATGTTTTTATTCTAAAAATCGGAATTTTTTGTTTAAGTTTTCCAAACACTACTTGAATTAGAATTGAATTATTCATAAATGAACAAATTCACAACTCTTCAATCGAAAATGAACTAATTCTAAAATTAGGTAATTTATGCAAACAAACGGGCCCTAAATAAATTGTATAATTCTCGATAGAGCAATAAATTATTTATAAATAAAGACGACTTTTAAGACATAAACTTTTATTATAGCTCTTATTTACTACTTTAATTTGTGTTGGATATTGATATATTTTTATAAAGGGTGCTAGTTAAAGCACCCTTAATTTCTTGTTTTAACACCCATTTTTTAAGCACTCACATTTAAGTTTTAATTTTAAAAAAGCACCCTAGTTATTTGAGCTCCCTAATAAAAAATATTTTATTGCAACATAGATGTACCTTGTACTTCTTTCTCCAAGAAATCTTTTATTGCAGTAAGCATCACTTCCTTTCTTGCTGCATAGACGTTATCATCTTGATATTGATTCACAATTGTTCGACGAAATGCCCCCCACAGAAACCACACTAACAAAAGAACCCATTTTCTTGAAGTCTTTTATCTAATCAAATTTTCCACCATGAAGGTCGACAGCGTAAACGCGATGATAGCCCATTGCGTAAAAAGTGATTGAGAAAGAAGTAAAAGGAGCATTTATAAAAATGCTTGTTCGCGTTCCCAATCATCATACAGATTGTTACAAAAACCCTAGATTATATTTATGATTGAGTCACTTCTTAAAGAGAGTGGTCTTGTTTTCTTATTAGGGTGCTCAAATTAGGGGTGTGCTTTAATTTAAAAAGTAAGTTTAGGTGCTTAAGGGTGTTGAAATTAAAAACTAAGGGTGCCATTACTAACACCATTTTATAAATAGTAGAGAAGTATATGTTATAGCAATAACAAAATTTCTGGTGAATAATAAATTTAATTCTAAAAAATCGAAAAGGGCAACGTGGTTAAAATGTAAAAGTAAACACACAATAAAAATAATTTAAAATGTATATTTAGTAATCATCCACTCATTTGTGCATTTATTAATTTGCTAGAAATAATGTGCTAAAAAATAAAATCCAAAATAAATATAATAAGGATATAACAAAATCATGTTTAAACAAACAAAATCTTAACAATTTATTTTCCCTAACATAATAATGATAGTAATAATATTAATAAGGATATAACAATAACAATGTAACCTAGGCCAATGACATGGTGCAATCCCTGTGTTTTAGCCAATTCCACCCAGACTCAGTCAATTTATTCAACTATTTCATACAGTAATCCAAATAATCTTCTGTGATAGTCCTAGCACATTTTCAAAAAGCATCTTTCAAAATTTTCCCGCCATTACTATCCTTTCTAAAGTTACTATAGTGGTGCCTAAGACAAAACTTGGTTTCACAATTTGGCACTACCTCAATCAAAGCAGGTACAAGACCCTACATAAGCAGGTACAATTCATCAATGTAAAAGTATTGTGAAGCAATTAGTGTGTGTGTTTATAGTAGTGTAATTAAAAGAGATGTACCTTTTGTTGATCACTTATTGTTGTCCACATTTTTAACATCCAAAAATTGAATCTCCTCCCCCCCGGTTTGACTTTTTAGATAATAAAGTGCGGAGATGATAGAATAACAGTAGGATATAACATAAGAATCAATTGAACACTAATTTATATAATATTATATTTGGAGCCATTTCGGACTACTAGCCTAGATAATATAATAATTCAATATCAGTTGTATATTGTGGGCGCCCTAACTACCTAGAGTAGGGTTGTCAATTTTAAACCATAAACCGACCGAATCGACCATTTTCGGTTGGTAAACTGATCCGACCATGTTTGGTTGGTTACCAAAAATTCAGTTACCAACCATAATCGTTTCAGAATTGGTTTGCTATTTCTTAAGTTTCGGTAATTACCGACTGACCAATCGACCAAAATTTAAAAAATATAACTTTTATAAAAATGTAACTTTTAAAAGTTAAAAATATCTCTCTCTCTCTCTCGGTACTTCTCAGTTTTCTCACTCTCTAAAAAATGAAAGTAGTCTCTTTTCTCTCCCAACCCGCCCCTCACGGCCCCTGTCCATCCCCCTCTCTCTATAACTCACTCTTCAACGTCCCTCTCTTTCAGTTTCAGCTGTCCCTCTTTCACAGCCGTCGATGGTTGGCCAATCTACACTAAGCGAACAAGCTGTTAGTGTTAGTCCGATTAAAGGAGTGAAATCAGATCAACAATTTAAAAAGTAAGCATATTTCTTGAGTATGGAAGTTTGGGACTGTCTAAACTTAACAAAATCTTGAAAGTGGTCTCCTCCTCTCTCATTTCTTAGTTCTTCTATCTCTTTAGAATTTCATTTTTTTCATTTTCTCTCTATCAGTAGATCAACAGCTGTTAGACCATTTGTAATATAGTTTGACTGCTTAATGATGTAAGAGAGAGTGTGATTTTGATTACTTTAGTAATTTCTCTTCTGGCTTTTGTTGTTTGGCATGATTTTATAGTGGGTTGGAATTTTATTAAAAAATAATGACGGGTTCAGACCAAGAAGGGGAAGAATTCTTTAGATTTATGCTTTATTCATGATGGATGATTTTAACTGATTATTAACCAAACTGACTAATTATTTCGGTGAATTCGACGATCGGTTTACCGAATAAATCAATTCGGTAGCGGTTACCATGTCGGTTTGGTTTGGTAACCAACCAAATTGGTTCGGTAACCGAACTGTGGCCAGCCCTAACCTAGAGGCATGGAGGTCTTCCCCAGTAGCCTTGCGTGGTCAAGACTGTACTAATTCGACCTTGGCATGTTTGTGGATAAGTGCTAAGTAGGTGGAGTTGCCAAATTGTTTTCCTAAAATGGATTTAAGAGATAACCAACCTAATCAACATTGGGGTTCACTAGATCGTTAATGATCTATGAGACCAGTTAACTCAACACAGGGACTAAATTATAAGAGGGGAAGGTGTTAGGCACCCCTCTCACCTTTTTCAAGAATCCTCTGCTCTTATGTCTGTTATTAAGTGGATGCTTGTACGAAAAATATGTGCCTAAACATGTTATGACTCTTTATTTCATTCAAATGCACATGTAAAGGTGTAACGCCTGTCTTCTTATCGCTGTGTACAATTTTATTGATGCGATCTCGAATCGCATTCCTAACTAGGTTGTTTGTGAATCATTGGCCAAAGTCTATATCGAGACTTGAACCTTAGAATTGGACAAATTGATGGAAGATAGAAACCTAAATCCAACGCTTAAATAAGCGCGAACCTCGGTATAGCAAATGACACCACAATCTAGTGTGGATGCTAGATTGATAAGTGTAACACCCAGGGGCGGGCCTACACAGGGGCAAGTGGGGGCAATTGCCCCCAGTTGGCTTTTGATTTTTTTAAAAAGATATGGGGTGTTTTTTAAAAAAAATAAAAAAAATGGGGACTTATGTGCATAAATTTATACTTGATGGTACCTAAGTGTAATAAAAAAAAATTATTAGACTTTAGACTTCATTTATTTTTCTTTTAGTTCCTTTGTTCCTTTCTTTCTTTCTTTCTTTCTTTTTGTTCTCTTCCTCTTCCCTCTCTGTCGCTTTATTATTTTTTCTTTTTGCCCCACAGCCGACTGCCGACATTCTTTTTCTTTGTCTCTGTGAATCCGTTCCTTCCATTTCCATTGGTCCAATTACCTCTCTCACTCTACACTTTTTAAGGTAATTTTTTTTAGATCTATTTATTTTTTTAGATTTACTTTTTAATTTTAGGTATAAATTAATTTTTTGATTAGTTGCATAATATGTGTTGTATTTCTTAATTAATTGTGATGGGATTAAATACTAATTTTACCATTGGCCTATAAAGGTAATTTAACATTTTTTTACCTCCGGTAAAATCCTATTTTTACCCCCGGTAAAATCTCATTTTTACCTCCACTAAAATCCCACTCAACTCCACTCAAATTCCACTCATTTCCATTAACTTTCACTCAAATTCCACTCACCTCCATTAACTTCCACTCAAATTCCACTTACATCCACTCACCTTTGTAAAATTACCTTTTTGCCCCTCATCTTCATCAAATTTACTTTTTTACCATTCTAGATTTTACCTATAAATACCCCCTTCATTCATTCATTCAAACCACACCAAAAAACATAATTCTTCTCATCTTTCTACAACAAAAACACACAATTCTCCTCACCAAAAATATATACTTTCTCTCCTATATATTTTGTTAAAAAATAGAAGGGTCATATACTCTCTATTTTCATACCCCAAAAAATAGAAGGGTCTTATACTCTCTATTTTCATACTCCAAAAAATACCAACAACCCTTATACACTATCTCTCTTACACAGTTTATTATTTATTCTGTTGAAATATTTGTAATCCTAATTCTATACTTATAAATAGAATTAAGGAAATTATAGAGAGAGACGTTGGTAGCTTGTATTATCATCCAAATTGATCGCCTTTGAGCTAATACAAAGCAAGCACACACGAAAGGAGGACTTACCACTGGAATAGCATAAGCGCTACCGGGGAAACATACCTTAAAAAAAAGTAATGTGTTCATCATTGCGCCGCATTTATTTTTTATTCACCGTTATTCGCTTATTGATTGGTTAATTATCTATTTCTAGATTTTGACACCATCAGTTGGCGCCGTCTGTGGGAACGATAAGCTCTCTAAAGCTCTTGTTCTTTAGAAATTACAAGTGAATTTTTGGTGAAAAACTCAAGATACAAGCCCTTATTGACATGAGATCTCCATCCAAACCGAAAGAAGTCCAGAGTTTAGCAGGAAGAGTGGCAGCTCTCAACAGGTTCATCTCCAGAGCAGCCGACAAGTGCCACCCCTTTTTCAAAACTCTAAAGAAAGCTTTCGAGTGGACTGAAAAATGCGCGCTGGCTTTTTAGCAGCTCAAACAATACCTCGGAACTCCTCCTCTACTTAGCTCACCAAAAAAAAGAGGAGGTTCTGAGTCTATACTTGACAGTATCACGAACAACAGTTAGTTCAGTACTGATGAGGAATGATGAAGGAGCTCAACTACCAGTGTATTACACGAGTAAAGCTCTGCATGCTGCCGAACTAAACTACCCAAGGTTGGAAAAGTTAGCCTATGCCCCTGCTTATCACATCTCGAAAGCTAAGACCCTACTTTCAGGCCAACACCATAGATGTGCTCACATATCAGCCACTGCGAAGAATTCTCGACAAGCCAGAACAATCAGGTCGTTTGGCCATCTGGGTCGTGGAACTCTAGCAGTTCGTGATTAACTACCGGCCTCGAGCTTCGATCAAGGGCCAGGCAGTGGCGGACTTCATAGCTGAGTTCACCTACACAGAAGAAGAGGTTAGCAAGCCACCAAAGCTATTGCCGCTCTCAGACCCAAACACTTCAACCCTTACCACCTCAATGAACTTGTTGCCAGGAGTACCCATATGGGTCTTGCACGCTGATGGAGCTTCCAATCTACAAGGTTCTGGAGCTGGTTTAGTGCTAATCACTCCTGAGGTCAACACCTTAGAGATAGCATTGAAATTCTTATTTAAGGCCTCCAACAACGAGGCTGAGTACGAACCCATCATTTTGGGCCTGAGAATAGCTGGTGATCTGGGAGCAAAGCGGATGGTGGTCTATAATGACTCCGCGGTAGAAGTCGGCCAAATACTTGGGCACAATATAACAAAAGAAGAACGCCTGGCCACTTACTTGACGAAATTTAAAATGGCAGCTCAAAAGTACTCTAATTTAATTTTTATTAAGGTCCCATGAGCTCAGAATAACAAAGCAGATCACCTGACCAAGTTAGCCACGACTTCGGACTTACCAAAAGGGGTTCACGTGGAGTATCTGGAAAAAAAAGCCATAGATGAACCCTTGGAGTTGGATACGGCTCCAGTACAGGTCTGAATATGCTGGATTGATCCAATTTTGAACTATCTCACTGACGGAACCCTCCTCGAAGATGGAAATATGGCCAAAAGAATAAAATATATGTCAAACAGATATGTGGTCATCGAAGCAACGCTGTACAAAAGGGGATACGTCCTCCCTTTTTTGCTCTGCTTACACCCACACCAAGCCCAAGCAACCCTGCTAGAGATTCATGAGGGTCTATGTGGAGGGCATCCGGTAGCTCACTCACTAGCACTCAAGGTTGGCAGATAAGGCTATTTCTGGCCCACTATCCTACAAGACGCAAAGGAGATGGTAAAGAAATGTGACAAGTGATGCGCCAAAGAATTGGTATTATTTATTATGTTAATTTATAATTTGAAGAGCATATATTATTACTAATATTTATATTTTTAATGGTTTTTCAGATGTTAGAAAATATTTGAAGAAGATAGAAAAAATAGAGAAATTAAAGCTTGTGAAGACACCTAAAAGTGTTCAATACTTCTGGATGCATATCTTTTTACTCGAAACTCCAAATAATGAGATTCTTGAGCCTAAATTGAAGAGAATTTCGAGAGTTACAACTTTCCAGTTCAGCACTTTTTCAAATTCAGCCATATCGAGGTTCAAAATTGCGACGCAAGTATAGCAGCAAAATATGGCGAAAATTAATGTATTTAATTATGGGCCTATTTATATATTTACTATTTAAATTATTAAAAGCCCAGCCAATTAATGAGTAGCCCATTTGGAAGTAAGTCAAAGAAAAAGAAACAAATCACTTAAGCCCATCTTAATCCACTAGCCTTGCAAAGCCCAAAGACCCATAAACTAAGCCTAAGCCCATAAATAAACCTAATCCTAATTAAATGAGGATTTTCCAAATTATAAATGGAGATGATAGCCAACAGGAGCAGCTCCTCTAGCCGTGAGCCACTGCCGTGGACTTTTCTTTCCTCTCTTTTCTTTGTTTTCCTTTTCTTTTATTTTTGCTTTGAAGACTAGAAGATTGAAGATTTATATTTACTTTTTAATTTAATGCCAAGTAAGTTTTCTTTTAATTCTATTTGTTATTTAATTTTTATCATGGTAGCGTAAATTTGTGCTAGGGTTAGGATGAGTATATTTAATTGATTCCATTGCACGTATTCATGCCAATTGACTCTACCAATTTAATGCTTTAATGTTAAATATAATTCTTCCTATTGGATGCCTGTTTTAATTGATAAAAATAAAGTTGGATTCTCATTATTTTTTGTTGGATTCACCTTATGATTTGTTAAGAGCGGATATAGGGTGTGTTTTGATGGATATAGTGGGTGTTTTGATTTTATACATTAGTTTGGCTGTGGAAGAATTACAATTGAATTTTATTAATTAATTAGACTTCATTGATTTTATTTTCCGCATCTAATAGAGTCGAGAGACCAAATTAGTGCGAGATAAGAGTAGAGTTTATGTGCATGAATACTAAGGAATATGATATTAAATATATGACTCCAAAACCCTAGTCAATTAATTCATTAATTTTATTATCTTGCTTATTAGTATTTAATTTAGTTCTATTAATTTAATTTACTTGCTCTCTTTTATTTTATTTTATTTTATTAGTTTGATTCTCATCAATTATTCTTGGCTAGATTAGGGATTAGTGAAAGATTAACAAGATAAAATTTAAAACATACTGTTTGAGTCTCTGTGGGATCGACCTCGCTTATACGCTTTATTATAAACTGATTCGTGCGCTTGCGAGTATTAAAATTTAACACAACAAGTTTTTGGCGCCGTTGCCGGGGACTCTAATCTAATCTTGTTAATTTAGTAATTAAATTCCTTCTACTAGTTTTATTCTTAAAAAAAAAACACAAAAAAAAAAAAAAAAAAAAAAAAAAACAGAATACAGAAACCAGAATATTCGGTTATATACTAAAAAATAAAAAAGAAGAAGAAAGTATTTATTTATTTAATTTTGGGGTAATTAAAAGATCTGGGTGCGAAACAATATATACGCAGAAGTGCAATTTATTACAGTAAGTGTTTCTGTCTTAGTTGGTAAGTGTTTGGCTTTGGTTAGAAGAGGTCATAGGTTCAATACTTTGCAGCAACAAAGAAACCTTCTTTTTGTCTCAAGCCATTCCTCCTTATTATCAACCCTTTTATTTACTCCAATATATATTATATTATTATTATTATTATTTAATTAAATTTATTACTAATACCTTTTAAATAAGTTATTATTAATATTATATATATATATATATTTTATTATTAGTATTATTATTAATATAATTATTTTATTAAAAAAATAAAAATTAGTTAATTAATTATTAATAAAAAATTAATTAATAAAAAAATTAAAAAGGATTTTATTATTATTAAAAAAACCATAAAAATTAATTAATATATAAAAAAATTAAATAAAAAAAGAAGAGAATTGTTTAGTTTATGAGCGTTTGTTGGAAACGAGGAAAAGTGAGGCTTAATAGGATAGAAAATTTAGAGATTAATCCTTTATTTGAAGAAGAAATAAAGATGGGGGATCGTGAAGATAATAAAACTTTAAAAGAATTATTTGCTCCTATATCTACTAATCCTCCTTCATGCATTGTTTTACCGGCTACTACAGCAGTTCACTTTGAATTAAAACCACATGTAATTCAATTACTCCCTACTTTTAATGGTTTAGAGATGGAAGACCCTTATCTTCATATAAAAGACTTTTTAGAAATATGCGCTACTTTTAGATTTCAAAATTTTTCTGATGAATCCGTTAGGTTGCGTTTATTCCCTTTTTCTCTAAAAAATAAAGCTAAAGCTTGGTTAAACTCCTTACCCTCAAGATCTATCACAACGTGGGATGGACTAGTTACTAAATTTTTAGCAAAATATTTTCCTATGGCTAAAACTAATGAACTTAGAAGAAAAATAACTGATTTTTGCCAAGATGATGAGGAAAAATTTTTGAAGCATGGGAAAGATTTAAAGATATATTACTTAGATGTCCACATCATGGTTTTGAAACTTGGAGATTAATTCAATATTTTTATAATGGCCTCTCACAAACTAATCGAAATATGATAGAATCTATGAATAAGGGTAGTTTTCTAAGTCTAAACGAAGAAGAAGCTTATCAATTCTTAGAAAATTTGTCTGAAAGTTCTCAACAATGGGACTTTTCTAAGAGGGGAACGCAATCTCAATCTAAAAAGATGGAAATTTATGAGATTCATGAAGATGTAGAAACTAGAAGACAATTAGATAGTTTAAATAAGAAATTAGAAGCCTTAACGATGAGACTGTCCAATAACTCAGTCAATCTTGTGCATAATGAAGTGTGCTCTATTTGTGCTAGTCCTATGCATTTAGCTACATCTTGTCCATCTATGTTAGGGTACACTGTAGATAATCTAGGACAAGTAAATGCTACTAATGAATTTAGGCAAAATCACAACCCTTATTCAGAAACTTATAATCCCGGGTGGAGAAATCATCCTAATTTTTCATGGTCCCAAAATCAATCGATTAATAATATGGGAAATCAAAATAAAAACATTCGTCAAAATCTATCAAGTTTTAGAGCTCCTGTGAACATGAATAATGTCACATCATTTGTTACACAACAACAATTTTCATCCCTAGAAGATAATTTGAAAATATTTATGAATGAGGTAACAAATACTACTTTAATAAATACCCAAGCAATAACACGTTTAGAGAATCAGATGGGTCAGTTAGCTAACCGGTTAGTAGTGCGAGAAAAAGAAAAATTCCCTAGTCAACATGTCCCTAATCCTAAAGATATTATTAATAATAATATTAATCAAATTCAAAATCCACCTTTTGAACATAATCAAGGGCAAGTTAATGCAATCACTACTCTTAGATCAGGGCGCCAGATTGATAATCAAGTTAGAATGCCAGTGAGTAACGAAGAAAAAGTAGAGGAAAAAGAAGAGGAAAGTATTTCCAAAGGGTCAATCACTCCCATGAAAGATGCTAATCCTACCATTAATCATAATGATTCAAAAGAAGTTGAAGTTAGAAAGTTTGTGCCTAAAGCCCCGTTTCCTCAAAGACTAAAAGACAATAGGAAGGAAGCTCAATTTGAAGAAATTCAAGAAGTATTTAAGCAAATTCATATTAATATACCATTTCTAGATGCAATTAAGCAAATCCCTTCATACGCTAAGTTTCTTAAAGATTTTGTCACTCAAAAGAGGAAAACTAATGTTCCTAAAAAGGCATTCTTAGCTGAACAAGCAAGTTCCATAATTCAATGCAAAATTCCTATTAAATATAAAGATCCAGGTTGTCCTACTATATCTTGTAAAATAGGAGATCATCATATAGAGCGTGCTTTACTAGATCTAGGAGCTAGTGTGAATGTTTTGCCGTATTCTGTTTATGAGAAATTAGAACTTGGAAAATTAAATTCTACGCATATGACACTTCAATTGGCTGATAGATCTATAAAAATTCCTAGAGGAGTCATAGAAGATGTTTTAATTAAGGTTGATACATTTTATTATCCAGTTGATTTCGTTGTTATTGATACTCAACCTACTCTTAATATGAAAGGGCAGATACCAGTAATTTTAGGCAGACCATTTTTAGCTACATCTAATGCTCTTATAAATTGTCGGAATGGTGTGATGAAATTATCTTTTGGCAATCTCACTGCTGAACTTAATATTTTTGATGTAACTAAAACATCCTTAGACTATGAAGATGAAAGTGTTCGTCAAATTAATTTAATTGATAATCTAGTGGAAGATAAGTTTTTGGAAAATAATGTTGATTCTTTTTCTTTGAAAAAAGATGTGAACTTTAATGACATATCATTAGAAGATTTTTTAAATGCTTGTGGTCCAATTGATGATAATATATCTTGTGAAGCTAGTGTTTTTCTTGATTCTCTTCATGATAATAATTATAATGAATTAGAGAGAAATATTGATAATTTCTTAAATAAAGGTTCTAGCGATTTTTCTCAATTTGAAAATAGTATAACAAATGACCCAAATTTTTTGCATGATAATGAAATTCAAGATGAGATTGAACTTAGTAATTTATTTCTAACACCATTAAAGAATTTCAAGCATAATTTTGAAGTTTTGAGTTTTAATTCGCCTTATTTTGAGCCCAATGTGAATGATAATATATATGATGCTTATAATTCTTTTAAGAATGATCATAAGTTTTTTCATATATTTCAAGACCCATGGCCACCACTAAGTGATTATTTTTCTTATCTAGTAGGTCATGATTATATAATAAAGTCTTGTTATCTTGAGCTTAATTGCTATATTTATTTTGATTATATTTTTAAGCTTGCGGTGATATACATGTTTTATTGGGATGATCCCCAACTTTTTAGATTATTGATTTATGAGGAATTAAATATTTAATGATAATATTTGGCTATGAATTCATTTTCACATATTTTTGGATGCCATTTATATTATTTGAACGATTAACAATCTTTATGTGCTTAAAGTTTTATCTAGTTTGCAGGAATTATTTTATTTGATGAATCGCGTATCTAGGTGATATCTTACATCCCTCCTTATTCTTTTAATTTTAGTTTAATGTGTTCCTTTGAGGACAAAGTAACATTCAAGTTGGGGGGAGTGGATAAAATTGTTAATTTTGCTAGTCCTGCATATATTGAAAAAAATAAAATAAATTGCAATGGTTCTTTTGATTTTAATTAAAATATCTTTTCTATTCAGTGTGCTAGCGATGACGCATTCGTCTTAATGCTTTACATGTGCATGCTTAGTTCTCTTACTATCATTATTAGTAAAAATTTTATGATTTTCGATCATCGTTATATTTATACATATAAGACAACTAATACATGACTAGATGGATGAGTGAGCACAACTTAAAATTTATTGAAAAACATAAATGCGGAGACTAAATAACCCGTGAGAATTTGAGCCAATCTTTCTATTTGAGGGTTTATACATCAACTCTATTTTTTTGAAAAGCGTAATTCATTGCGTAGTCTCATTATTCTTTGCTTTGATTGAACACTAGAAAGGTATGTCCATGAAATGCAAATTTTTCAAAGATCCTTGATACTACTTGAACTAAAGAGCTATAAACCATAGGAAGTGATTTAGGCCGTCTTTGTTAGCCTACACATTAGCCTTATCCTACCTTTACATTTATACCGCTAGTCACCCCTTTGAGCCTTTTATATAAACCTTTCTTTGTTAACCTGATAACCTTACCCTTCTCCAGTTAGGAGTTTATCCCATATTTATAGCCTACCCTTTTATCTAAGAATATTTTGAGATTATTTATCTTATGTATGGGCAATAATGAAAAATGAGCTTGGAAAAAGTATGAAAGAAAAAAAAGTTATGAAATCTTCTTCAAATATCGAAAGAAATAAATATGTGAAGATAAAGAGGAGATCTACAAAAGAAATAAATAAAAAAAGAATAGAAAAAGATGAAAAAATGAAAAAGCTCATATGAAGTCAAAAGTTAAGCCCAAAAGTGTTAATTTTATATCTCAATTTATTTCTTAGATTTTTGAATCCCTTATATACCCTTCATTTGATAGCCTTTACCTAAGCCTTACGTTACAACCCAGAAAAAGTCTTAATGATCCTTTGGAATATGGTTTGGGGGTGAGAGTGGTGAAGGGAATTCATTTATGCATTTCGCTTTTCTAGTGGGATATATTCGTTCATGAGACTAATTTTTTTTTCAATTATAGCGTTTTTCATGTATACATGCGCGAGGCTTTTGAATTTGCGTACATTTACTCTTTATAGCCCGCATGTAATGAGAGCATTTGCACCCTATTATCGAGTGTTTCATTTGTTGAGTGTATGCCATGTGAGGAATTGAGTCAAAGCATGGTTTGAATGAAATTTGAAAGTTTACTTACTTTGATATCAATGATGTTATGTTGTTGTCAATTCACGCATGATAAGGAATGGTGAGAATGAAATATTTTATTAATCTTGCTAGTTTGAGAACTTTGATTTTGTATGTGTGTCACATTGCTTTAGTATGTGTTTGGATGTCTTTGTTGAGTTGGGTGCATTGGCGAAGAAAGGGGAATTAAATTTTAAAAACAACCATTGTATTAGAATTATATTGAGAAGCTTGGACTTAAGAAAATAATTTATTTTGATATCTTTTGTTTTGCTCGAGGACTAGCAAAGTGTAAGTTGGGGGGAATTTGATGCGCCAAAGAATTGGTATTATTTATTATGTTAATTTATAATTTGAAGAGCATATATTATTACTAATATTTATATTTTTAATGGTTTTTCAGATGTTAGAAAATATTTGAAGAAGATAGAAAAAATAGAGAAATTAAAGCTTGTGAAGACACCTAAAAGTGTTCAATACTTCTGGATGCATATCTTTTTACTCGAAACTCCAAATAATGAGATTCTTGAGCCTAAATTGAAGAGAATTTCGAGAGTTACAACTTTCCAGTTCAGCACTTTTTCAAATTCAGCCATATCGAGGTTCAAAATTGCGACGCAAGTATAGCAGCAAAATATGGCGAAAATTAATGTATTTAATTATGGGCCTATTTATATATTTACTATTTAAATTATTAAAAGCCCAGCCAATTAATGAGTAGCCCATTTGGAAGTAAGTCAAAGAAAAAGAAACAAATCACTTAAGCCCATCTTAATCCACTAGCCTTGCAAAGCCCAAAGACCCATAAACTAAGCCTAAGCCCATAAATAAACCTAATCCTAATTAAATGAGGATTTTCCAAATTATAAATGGAGATGATAGCCAACAGGAGCAGCTCCTCTAGCCGTGAGCCACTGCCGTGGACTTTTCTTTCCTCTCTTTTCTTTGTTTTCCTTTTCTTTTATTTTTGCTTTGAAGACTAGAAGATTGAAGATTTATATTTACTTTTTAATTTAATGCCAAGTAAGTTTTCTTTTAATTCTATTTGTTATTTAATTTTTATCATGGTAGCGTAAATTTGTGCTAGGGTTAGGATGAGTATATTTAATTGATTCCATTGCACGTATTCATGCCAATTGACTCTACCAATTTAATGCTTTAATGTTAAATATAATTCTTCCTATTGGATGCCTGTTTTAATTGATAAAAATAAAGTTGGATTCTCATTATTTTTTGTTGGATTCACCTTATGATTTGTTAAGAGCGGATATAGGGTGTGTTTTGATGGATATAGTGGGTGTTTTGATTTTATACATTAGTTTGGCTGTGGAAGAATTACAATTGAATTTTATTAATTAATTAGACTTCATTGATTTTATTTTCCGCATCTAATAGAGTCGAGAGACCAAATTAGTGCGAGATAAGAGTAGAGTTTATGTGCATGAATACTAAGGAATATGATATTAAATATATGACTCCAAAACCCTAGTCAATTAATTCATTAATTTTATTATCTTGCTTATTAGTATTTAATTTAGTTCTATTAATTTAATTTACTTGCTCTCTTTTATTTTATTTTATTTTATTAGTTTGATTCTCATCAATTATTCTTGGCTAGATTAGGGATTAGTGAAAGATTAACAAGATAAAATTTAAAACATACTGTTTGAGTCTCTGTGGGATCGACCTCGCTTATACGCTTTATTATAAACTGATTCGTGCGCTTGCGAGTATTAAAATTTAACACAACAACAAGTGCCAACGATTCGCCAACATTCAGCATCTCCCAGCAGAACTTATGACCCCCGTCAGCAGCCCCTGGCCTTTCTCTTAATGGGGTATGGACATAGTAGGGCATTTTCCTTTGGGCAAAGGACAGACTAAGTTTGCAGTTGTGGCCATCGATTATTTTACCAAATGGGTTAAGGCTAAAGCACTGACAACGATCACCACCATGAAAATTCAGAATTTCGTGTAGAGAAACATCATATGTCGTTTTGGTCTCCCAAAAATCCTGATCACTGATAACGGAAAGCAGTTTGACTACAACCTCTTCAGAGATTTCTGCGAAGGGCATGGAATTAAGAACCATTACAGTTCACCTATCCACCCTCAAGCCAATGGCCAAGCGGAAATCACCAACATAACTCTATTGAACTCATTGAAAAAGAGACTTGATGATGCCAAAGGAAACTGGTCTGAAGAGCTCCCATCAGTACTATGGGCATACAGGACCCCCATCAGGGGCCCAACCGGTGAAACTCCTTTCTCCCTGACCTACGGAACAGAAGTAGTCATTCCAGTCGAGATAGGAGTACCAACTTATAGAGTCAACTATCATGACCCAACTCGTAATGATGAAAACCTACTGACCAACTTAGATATTCTCAAAGAGAAAAGAGAGCAAGCTCGAATCAAAGAAGAGGCATATAAAAGAAGTATGATCAAGAGTTACAACAAAAAGGACGGTTTGCTAGCTTAAGAAGCCTGGTAACGAATGAGAAGATTGTCAGAATTTGCCTAAGTCAGAAGGGGGCAAGACTCTACTCAAGACATATTAATGTTCTAAGCTCTACGACTTGCATCCAATGTCTAACGAGTTCTACACATTGATGTTTCGAGCTCAACGACTAGCATCCGAGATCTAGCATCCTTGATTACGACTCGAGATCAACGTCTAGCCAGCCTTACACAATGATGTTCTGAAGCTCTAAAAGCTCTACACATTGATGTTTTGAGCTCAATGATTAGCATCCGAGATCTAACGTCCTTGAACTAAGACTCGAGATCAACATCTAGCTAGCCTTACATAATGATGTTTTAAAACTCTAAAGACTAATGATCAAAGTCTAGCTAGCTTTACACGTTAATGTTCTGAGCTCCACAAACTTATGGTCAAAGGTTAACGAAATCTTACACGTCGATTACTCGAGCTCTCTCCATGATTATCTTCCTTGACATGTACCCTCTCTCACACCTTAGTTTTGAGCCGGACCACTTGACCGACAAAAATATTTATCCTTTATATTCAGCTTTCAGCATAAAAATAAAGGATAGGGGGTAATTGATGGGATTAAATACTAATTTTACCATTGGCCTATAAAGGTAATTTAACATTTTTTTACCTCCGGTAAAATCCTATTTTTACCCCCGGTAAAATCTCATTTTTACCTCCACTAAAATTCCACTCAACTCCACTCAAATTCCACTCATCTCCATTAACTTCCACTCAAATTCCACTCACCTCCATTAACTTCCACTCAAATTCCACTTACATCCACTCACCTTTGTAAAATTACCTTTTTGCCCCTCATCTTCATCAAATTTACTTTTTTACCATTCTAGATTTTACCTATAAATACCCCCTTCATTCATTCATTCAAACCACACCAAAAAACATAATTCTTCTCATCTTTCTACAACAAAAACACACAATTCTCCTCACCAAAAATATATACTTTCTCTCCTATATATTTTGTTAAAAAATAGAAGGGTCATATACTCTCTATTTTCATACCCCAAAAATAGAAGGGTCTTATACTCTCTATTTTCATACTCCAAAAAATACCAACAACCCTTATACACTATCTCTCTTACACAGTTTATTATTTATTCTGTTGAAATATTTGTAATCCTAATTCTATACTTATAAATAGAATTAAGGAAATTATAGAGAGAGACGTTGGTAGCTTGTATTATCATCCAAATTGATCGCCTTTGAGCTAATACAAAGCAAGCACACACGAAAGGAGGACGTACCACTGGAATACCATAAGCGCTACCGGGGGAACCTACCTTAAAAAAAAAGTAATGTGTTCATCATTGCGCCGCATTTATTTTTTATTCACCGATATTCGCTTATTGATTGGTTAATTATCTATTTCTAAATTTTGACACCATCAAATTGTATAATATTAAGTGTATTGCTTGAAGTATTGATTTATTGTTAAATGTTTGGTGATTTGGGTTTAAACAATTAAACCCCTAATTTAAAATATTAGGTATTTAGGTGTATTAAAATATCTTTTTGAAGAGATATTAGTTGCCAAAATTGTTTTGTTTAATATAATGTTAATGTTAGTTGATTTAAGTTTTATTTTCAAGATAAATTAAATTTAATATCATCTGCTTATGGTTGTGGTTAAATCTATTCTCCTCAGTGATTGATGTGCTTTAAATATATTTTTGTTTGTTTTAAATTTCGCCCCCAGTTGGTTAAATTTGTGGGTCCGCCACTGGTAACACCCCCGCCTTAATTATCAGGATAACACCCGTAATTAAGACCTAGAGTGCTACTAACCCATCTTATAGGCTGCCAAACATTGCTCCCCCAGGGGTTTAGGAATTTTCAGCCTAAGGGCACCGGGCCCTACTTATTTTTCCATCCCGGCAAGCAATGCCCCATAGAGGATTTCCACATTCAAGAACATGTCAAACCATATCCGGTTACCGCCATAGAGTAACAACAATCGAGTCCACCTCGATATCATATTATATCATATTCAGAAATGCCGTAACGAGCATAGATCATCGATAAGAGATATAAATTTCCCATGAGGCAAATATCCACGCCATAAGAAAGCTCTGAGCTTGCCAAGTTATCCTCGAGATGCCAGGTTGACACAATTACAATGCAAATTGTGCAATTGATGCTTTATACAACAACTAAAGACAACAACTAAAGACAACATATGCCATACAACTCCACTAAATAGGCACCCATGTTCCTTGGCACATACAACAGCTACTTATAAATCTGTTTTAATCCAATTAACCCATGTATATCCAAAGAACATCTCATGTAAATCATCAACATGTGTATATCATGTTTGGATGGCATATCTTGTCTTAATTCATGTATTTATAACTTAAGTGTTCACGAATTAATTATTGTAACTAACATAGTCATCATATTTATCAAGGTGAAATTCCACCACATGGAACCACAAGGGTGTATTATTAATCATATGTCAAGAATCATCAAGTATAACATGTGGTCTAAGTGGGTTTTTAGGTAAATCAACAATATATTTGAAATCATGTTTGACATCATCAGTTTAAAGCGCATACAAATTATTTAAACCACTTATTTCAATAATCAAGCAAAAACCTAACATATGTGCATAAATTCATTTGGTGACATATAAACATGTCTATTAAGTTTTCAAAATACCGAGCTGCTGCATAACCTTTTCAAATACGATTCTTAATTCTAGATTTCTTCGATTCGCTTATTCTTGAATTTGATACTTTATTCACTCAGTTCAACCCTTTTTCGATATTTTCTAACAAACTTTATAATTATTACAATAAACTAAAAATAAATGAAATAAATATCTTTTACTACCTAAAACGAACAAACAAAGATAAGTAAGATGCCTAAAACTCGCACAAATTTGTGTACAACAAGAAGTCTCTAAATACCATGGACTTGTACTAGTCTCCCATAGAGGAGGGATGACTTAACCTTTTAATATGTTTTTAGAATTCTATGTATAAATGTTCAAACCTCGTTGTATCATGTATAGGTAGTCAAAACCTCTATGTATTTGGAATTGTTTAAATCATTGTATGATCATTACATGATTTATTTGAAAGTCTCATGGAAACATTTTCATGTATGAACTCCGGTTTGAATAATAGAACTATTATTTATTCTATTGTGTTTCCTATGGAAGGATTTTATATAAACATAATGTTAGAATGTTGTGATAAATTTATTTTACTTATACCTTTTTTTTTTTTTTAAATAAGTAGACTTCTATTAAAGAATTTGATATATTTTTAAATTTTACACCAAACCGCCGTTATGAACGACGACATTAGTGATTAACCAGGTCTTGAGAGATTTAAGCCTCATAACGAGATTCGGGGTGTCACAAAAGGTATTTTGGTTATCTTGTATGTTTATATTTCAGTGTATGTGAAAGTAGTTAGCTTGTAAAATTTGCATTTTAGTCCCTCAAGTTTAGCAAAACTATAATTTGACCTTTAAACTTTCAAAATTTTCATCTTAGTCCCTCAAAAGTGGTATTTTAAGAAGTTATTTGCTTAATTTGATGAAAAATAAGTGTGTTTTAAAAAAAACTTGCGAATATGCTATTTTTTTTGAAATTATAAATTTACCCCAAACTTTACAAAAATTACAAAAACCCCAAAAATCCTAATACTATGCCAATTGGGATGCATTTCCCAAAAGTGGGCCCCATTGGTGCGTGTGCACCTATACCTTATCTAGTAAAAAAAAAAGGATCGGGAATTGACCTTCTTCGGAGGTCAAATTGCTCGAATTTGATTATACTTGGTGTCGATTTTTCTTGTTAATTTAAGAGGAATTAAGATGTGAGAGGACGAAAAAAAGTTATACCTTTCCCAAGAAGCTTGACTTGATTGCATTCCTACCCTCCCAAAACTTCACAAATCTCCTTATTATGATGTATAAAAGTGTGTTTTTACGGTAGACTTTTTTAGTTTTGGTGCGAATTCAGCAACATAATACCCCTCCAAAAAGCCATCCCAAGCCTTATGGCCAAACCCATACTTTATAAGGGAAATTAAAGTTTTGAAAAGTTGAATTCTGTTTTTGTTAGAGTTTTTTTTTCAATCAATTCAAAAAACTTTAAAAAATAATTACAATGGTGATGTTTGGAGTTGAGTTTATAAAATACGGTATTTGGTAGAATTTTGAAGTACGTTGAAAAGTGGATTTAGTTTTTTTTTGAACCAATTAAAAATTTCATAAAAAAATTTCAAAAAATAGTCACAATGGATCTTATTTTATAGATATTCACGAGTATGTTTTAAATATATATTTTTTTATTTAATTTTAATTTTTAAATTTAAAGTTATTGTATTTTAAATTTTTTTTTTTTTTTAAAAAATAAAGTTAAATAAGTTTTGGAAAGTACAAGCGAAGAGTTGATTTTGCTCTTATATAAAATTTATTTTTCTATTCTCCCGCTTCTCTCTGAGTCTCTCTTACTCTCACTAAATCCTAAAGTTGACTCTCTCGTAACAAAATCTGTAACACTCTCTCTCTCTCGGAGTCTCTTCGACGGCCTCCTGCAAGCTTCCAAAGGTATGTATCATTTCCCTCACTGTCCTCTCTTCTGTTCTAAATTTTTAGGGCTTTTTTCTATCTTATTTTTTCTTGGAATTTCTTGCATTTAGGTTTTCGATATCGCTCTCTCCCTCTCTCTAGGACTCGCTTCGACGGCCTCCGGCGAGCTTCGATAGGTATTTATCATATCTTTTACTATCCTTTCTTCCTTTTTATGTTCGAAAGATATAACAAATTTGAGGTTTGTAAATTTAGGGCTTTTTTCTATCTTGTTTTTTCTTGGGATTTCTTGCATTTGGGTGTTTGATATTCCTCAAATTTATAGTGTTTGACAGAAAATCTAGGGTTTTTTAGTAGTTCCTTTCATTTTTTTGCACTGTCACCAAATAATTCTAGGGTGACCGGTTGAAGGAGTTTCTGGTCAGTGGTCGGGGTCTTAGTGGTAAGTAGTGAATTGGATGTTGATTAGTGTGTCAAGCTAACGTAGCTTGATTAGGTTGGGAATGAATTAGAAAAGAATTATACAGAGAGAACAGAAGAGTGAGAGATAGAAAGAAAGAGAGAGAGAGAGAGAAGAGAAAGGAAATGTATTTTATTAACAAAACGTCTGAAAAACCCTTCCACCCACTCACATTATTTATACAACAGTCATTTTCCCTCTAACAAACACTAGCAACTTGTCTCCCCACTCTAACCGATCACTCAATCGCCTATAATAGCATAAGTACACTCGCTTACAACATCAAACCCACGCAATATTATTCACAGGCATTATTCTAACATAGTGGATTGTTGTGATGCTTAAGCCTTGCTTTTAGTGATATTATTGATGATTTACAGAGAAAAACAGAGAACTGAGAGAATGAATAAGAGAGAAGAGAGATAGCTTGAGGAGGAAGAAGAAATTAGAGAGAAGAATTCATATATATTTTCATCACATTAACCCCCTGTTTGAGCAATCCTTGTCCTCAAGGATTAATACAAGGAAATTGGTTGAACAAGGGTTCACAATCCTCCCAAGTAGCTTCTTCGGAAGTCATGTTAACCCACTGAAACTTTGCTTGAGGAACCGCTCTGTTTTCCCCTTTCACTGTATGCCTATCAAGAATGGCAAGTGGTTCTACCAAGAATTGACCATTAGCATTAATTGGAGGTAGAGTAGTGATGTAGAACATAGAGAGATTAGAGTAAAAGAGAGGGAAGATGGAAGGAAAGGAAACTTAACTCAATATTCTCAATTTAAATTCAAATTCAAGCTGCCTCGTGATCTTGAGCCAAACTTTCGACCCTTGAATTTAACTCAGCGTTTGATACCATGACGAAGAAAAGAGATGTAGGGAGATGGACAGTGTACGATATTGGTGGCGGACGGATTGTTGATGGTGACGAAGAGAGGTGACGAAGGAATATGAAGTAGATGAAGCTAGGATGAGCGAGAGAGAGTGGTTCAGACCTTTCGCTCTGATACCAATTTGATGTAGAACAGAGAAAGAGATTAGAGTACAAGAGAGGGAAGATGGGAGGAAAGGAAACTTAACTCAATATTCTCAATTTCAATTCAAATTCAAGCCGCTTCCACCCCACATTATAGCCTGCTTTATATAGGCTTATAATTATTAATTTCACTAAATGAAATCCCTAAATTACCTCTCCTACAATAATAAACCAAATCCCAAACAAATCCCTAAATTACCTCTCTAAATCAAATCTCAATCATATCACTAAATTAACTCCTTAAATGAAATCCACAGGGTATTTCTCAATCTCACAATTATTTTACGTGTGCATGAATGAAGGCCTTAAATATATTTATTTTAATTGTCTTGTCTACACCAAATAGTATGAGCAACTACCTGGTTGCCCAACTTCTTTTTAACCATAGACATGAAATTCCGGATGGATGGCAGATGTGGGTGGCAATCGCAAACGATAAGCAGCCTTCCCCACTCCATCAGTGATGAGATAAGGCCCATAGAAACGAGGGACGAACTTGTAATCTCAGCACAGACCCTGTAGTTTGTTTATACGGCTGAAGCCATAGAAACACCCAGTGACCAACATCAAAAACTCTTTCAGTTCTGTGTTGATCGGCATAAAATTTCATACGATGTTGAGCTTCGTGCAATCTATTACGAATGGTTTGCAGAGCTATCTTTCTGTCTTGTAAAAATTGTTGAACATTCGGTTCATTAAATATGCTAATTTTTCTTTTTGCTATGTTTGTATCAGGGGTCCTCTAGGTGGTACAGATACTTGACAAAACTACGGTTGAGGATGGTGAAAGAAGTATGTCTTCAGTTCCGTACTCACCCGTTATTGTGGGAAAATATACGAACATGGTTTTTTTTTTTTTCCACTGAATTGCAATGGGTATGGTTAGCGTGGCTGCCTAGGTTAGGCTTAACCTCCGAATATTTTGTACCTATGTTAGAATTACTACGTAGTAGGTGAGATTTCTTACTAAATTCATAAATCTAATAAATTTTGACTAGCCCAATCTTATGAATTCATAATTTTTGTCCATGTTATGAAATATTCCTTTTTGCAGATCCATGATATACGTTTTATAAGGTCTTTGCGATAAGAAAACCTTTTTTTTTTTTAAGCTGTGTTATTTGTTTGCCGAGTTTGATTTACATCTGATTTCTTCGGTTTTGATATTTGTATTTCGTCCTTTCCTCTTTGTCTGAATGGTGATTAGGGGTTTATGTTACTTTGGTTTACCAATTGCGATTGTGTTGGTTCTAGGTTGGTTTTGAATTTTAAGGAAATTGATATGATGAAGGACTCATGTTTGTGATTCTTTAGTTGATGTACCAAAGGCTTTTACACTAATTTTAGTTTGCTTAAAGTTGCAACTTTTTTTCAATAATTCAAGGAAGTTTGACATTTTTTTCATAGTACCACCGTTCAACCACCATTTATATATTCTTTCTCCCTTTGATTATATTTTTATGTCATTGTTGGCTTGAAATATCTTTTTGAGTTTATGTTTCGGTACTTGATAATTACATGAGTTATGCGATAGTGCCATTGGCACAGGTTATCCCTATGTATGCTTGTAAGTTCCCCTGTTTGGTTGCTGGGAAAATTGAGTCAAGTAAAAGAGAAATTGTCCAAAGTCTCTAAGATTTTTTGACATAGTTGCTTAATTGTTCTTGCTTTTGTTGAATTTGTTAATAATTTATTGTTTATGGCTTTAATTTGCAGTGGGAGAAGTTGGGATTGGAGGAGCAAGTGGAGTTGTACATAAATGTTCTTCAGGATTCTCAACCAGAATTGCAAAGGACTGCTCTCGAGAGTATAATGTATTATTATTCCATGCAGTAGTTGTTTAGGGTTTATGTGTTTAATTTCTTAAGTAAACTGCATCTTTTGTTGATTTTGCTAGTAGGCTCAACCATAAGTTGTCAATTTCTAATGAAACTAATTTTTCGATTACTTCCATTAGTGTTAAATAGTGTAATTTAGACTATTTTTGTTTTTTTACTTTCTTTTAGGCGAGTAATTCAGACCGCAATAACCTCTATGACTTCCATTCCAAAGCCATTGAAGTTCTTGCGCCCTCATTATGCAACTCTAAAGGCATACTATGAGACGATGACGGACCTCGATTTAAAGGTATTTGATTTTTGGGTTAGGAATAATCCATTCTTATTTATATCCATTATACTAACTTATTTGATTTTCATTCTCCTATTGTAGAAATTACTTGCAGATATACTTTCAGTTTTGGCTTTCACCTTGTCTGCAGAAGGAGAACGGGTACACTATGTTATTTTATATTTAAATTTATACATATATATTTCACGTGGTTTACTACTTCTCACCTGCCCGAGGTTTGGCCTTGTTATATGTGAATATTGAAATCGATTTTCCCATGCAGGCACGAGGGATCTGAATATTTGTATGTAGGCGTGATGCTTGGACACATTTAAGGCTTGACCACATGCATTCTTGGCCACCAATCCATTTAAATTGCCTTGGCAGTGGCAGACGCAGGATTTTGACTCCGTGGGGGCTTGACTACCACTAAAAAAAAATACAAGAAATACTATAGGTTTTTTTCATAGGTGTGATAATATAGGTTTTTTTGTGCAAAATCCATATTATTAAATACATTTGTTTTCCCCAGGTTTTAACTTCTTACAAAATTATACCTTAAACTTAAGATTTTTTCAGAAAGGTCCCTATATTATTGCACCTATAAAAAAATCTGTGGGGACTTCTGTCCCCACATTTCTCTTGGTCGGTCCACCCCTTTGCCTAGGGGTGGAATCGGTCGGTAAACCGAACCGAGAACCCCTATCCGACTTCCGAACCGAGTATAATCGGTAGGAAGAAATGGCAGCCGGTACCGTTCCGACATAGTCGGTTTTTCCGACTATCGGTTTTTCCGATTGGGACGGTCGGCCGGTTCGGAGAGGAAGAAGTGAAGAAGAATAATTGAGAAGGAGAATGGACAGAAATAATAGAGAGTAAGAAGTGAAGAAAAATAATTGAGAAGGAGAATGGACAGGAATAATAAAGATGAAAAAGTGAAGAAAAATAATGGAGAGGAAGATCTGAACGTTGGTACTGAGAAAGATAGAGAGAAAAATAAAAAAGTAATGGGTCTGTTATGTTTGCGCATTTGGTGAGAGAGATGAATGAAAAAGAAGGAGAAAGTAGTGAGAGAAAGAATTAAAGAAGAGAGTAAGTGTGAGAGAGAGAGAGTGTGAAAAGAAATAAAAGAAAGAAAAAATTAAATATCTTCACGTGGCTCAATGCCATTCTACAGCTACTTCACCTGCTTCACGAGGCTCAATGTCTGTTGCATCTGTTGCATCTGTATGTTTTGTATTATATAAATATATATACATATAATAAAATTTATTATTATTTATAAAACCGGTTGGTTCGGTTCACTGACGGTTTTCAAAACTTCCCACTGATTTCGCCACCGGTTGGTACCGGTTCGGTCGGTTATCTACCGCTTTTTTTCGGTTTGCCGACTTATCGAAAACCGAACCAATCGGACCGGTCGAAAAACCGGTCGGTTCGGCCATTTCGGTTTTTTTTGCCAGCCCTACCTATGCCTTGGGGTCTAGCCAGCATGGGCACCTTCGCGGACTTCACTCATTCTTTTAAGTGTTTTCTTTTGTGTATTAATATTAATTTTTATTTTTTTTGCTTGAAGATATCTTATCCTATTCTAAGAAATAAGTTTGATTCTTGCAATAAACTATTTTGAAAAAGTTAAAAAAAGAAAAAATATAAAAAAAAGAAAAAACAACTGCCTGTTACATAGTTTCCCAAGTCCCACAAAGGCGCTAGGCGCCCTATTGATACCATAGTTGTGGTTAGTGCTTTTTAGAATATTGTTATGACCTTTTTTTCCTTGAATAATTACATTGTTACAAGCCATATGGTGCATTTCATATGGTGCATTTCATAAGAATGTTCCACATGTCAAATCTTACAGGATAGTTTGAAGTATAGGTTATTGGGTTCTACGGTTGATATTCGTTCATGGGGTCAAGCGTATGTCAGGTAACTTGTTTCTATTAAATACTGTTTCATATTATTTTAACCAAAACCCTCTAAGGAAGTGATTTTATTGCTTGTGACAGGAACCTTTGTATAGAAATCACTGAAGAATGTGTAGAGCCACAGGTCAGTGTTTTTAGATTTTGTAACTGGATTAGCAGAAAGAAATAGTTTATAGCACAAAGTTCCATATTCTTTTTATTTAATATTTAGAGTAAACTACCCTAACGGCCATTAAACTATTGGTATTGTACCAGTTTGGCCCTTAAACAAAACTTTGCCTCATTTAAATACTTAAACTATTGATTGAGTTTCAAATTGGACGTTAACTTGGACGGAATCAAGGGCAAAATTGTCATTTCAATTAGCTATTTTTTAAAAAATAGTTTTAATTAGAATTAAAAAATATTATGAAAGAAAAATAATAAAAAAAAAAAGGAAAGGAAAAGGAGCAAAGGGAGAACGAGAGAGAGACCCACCTCCACCAACACCTCCAACCTTCTTCATCCCATCACTATCACCTCACAAACATCTTATACCACCATCACCACCACCCCCTTCCCTCCCACCCCCACCATCACCGACACTCCTTTCATCCTATCGCCGCCATCCCCTTTCATCCGCCAGGACCACCACCACCTCGCCACACACACACATATCTTAATCTAGTTTACCAAACACCAAAAGGACTGTTTGATTCACCGTAAAACCCAAACCCCCTATTATCTCTCTAAAAAATTTATGTTCTATATATGTGTGTTGAACTATGAATAGACTCCCAAGTTTGAACACAATTTTGTAGGTAAGGAATTGGTTTGCTTCAACAATCCACACCTCTGCAACTCTCTCGACCACCACCAACACCTCCACCACTTCCCTCCAGCCACTGCCCTAATTTTTGCTTCCCCGCCGGAAAAAATCAAGACCCACCTCCCAAAATGACAAAAACACTCCAACCATCTTGGGATTTTTCTCTATCCTCTCTTTCCTTCTCTTCATCCTACCCTTCCATGTAAACTTCCAAACCATCAATGGCCAAGAACAATCCATCCTTCTCAGCCTAAAACAATATTGGTCCAATCCATCATCAATCGACCATTGGGCCGTATCATCCAATTCCACACCCACTGTAGCTGGTGGGAGATCACCTGCACCGGCGGTTTTGTCACCGGAATCGCTCTCGTCAATATAGGCATCGTCGGAGAACAAAAGAGATTCTCTCTCTGTGTGTGTTCATTTTCCTTTCCTTTTTTTTATTTTTCTTCCATAATATTTTTTAAATCTAATTAAAATTATATTTTTTAAAATATCTAATCGAAACGACAATTTTGCCCTTGATTCTGTCCAAGTTAACGTCCAATTGGACGGAAGTGCCAATTTGAAACTCGGTCATTATTTTAAGTATTTAAAATGAGGCAAAAATTTTGTTTAAGGGTGGGACAATACCAATAGTTTAAGGGCTGTTAGGGTAGTTTACTCTAATATTTATTTAAGCAAGGAGACATTTCTCAAAACTCTCTTTCGTTGCTGTGTAAATTTATATTGCCCATAATATGGAAGTTTCTAATAATTTTTCCTGCTATAGAGAGAGAAGTGAACCATAGAATTATTATTACAAAAAACATGCAGAAAATACGTATGCGTTATGTTTTATTATGACTAATCAATTATTACTGGACTTGTTCTAATGAAGCTCGTAAATGTGAGGGATGACCATGTTGATCTATTGAAGCTTTTAAGTCAAATTGTGGCTTTTCTTTTGAAGGTGTGATACGTTTAAAAGCCTTTTTTGGGATATTTCTTTTTCCTATTAACATTAATATAACATTTACATGCTCATTTCAATATATACTTGGTTCATATGCAGGAGAATGCTGAACATGAGGCGGTCGATCTTTTGATTGAAGTATTTGCAGCATATCCTTTAGCTATTATATATAGTATAATAATTCTATGTTGTATTTTGAAGGAATTGTAATAAGTTCAGCATTGTTCCAGGTTGGAAACCTCAATATGTTATTGGAGCATGTTGACTCTACAAATTACGAAAAGACATGCTTATACCTCACCAGTTTGGCAAGGTAAATTAATCGAGTTTTTAAAAATTTTATGGGGTGATTAATTTTGAATTAGGTTAGTGAAAATAGACTATTAAGGTGTCTAATTTTTGAGAAGTTAGACTTAGGTAGTACTTTTGTTGTACTCCACTAGACACCAAAAGTAATGATCGTTGCGAGGGAGTAGTGCGATGACAAGGATAGTTCATCCTTTTATGTTATTTTGTCATTTCACTTAGTTTGCCGGATTTTTTATATACTGTTTTCCATTTCTTAGAAATTCTTTGAGCATTTGACCTGTTTCAGAAATATATGAATAGATGCCACAAACAACAATTTTGTAAATTTTTGACAAAATATGAACAATGTTTAGTGCTGAATAGTTGAAGTGCTTTTCAAACTTTTGATTTCCACTTGGAAAACTTTTTCACCCGGAACCAAACAGGTTACTAAGGGTGTGTAACATGGATGGGCCCACTACTTGAACTGCTAATAGCGAGATGTACGGTGGCTAAAATCTTGGACAAAGGCTTCTAGGAAACATTTTGAACACACTTCAATAGCATTGGTTACACATGTAAAACAACATCAAAGGATTAGAGAAAAAACTTATTGAATAGACAAAAATGCAGGTAAATTGCACTTTATGGAATAGGTAGAATTATTGACAACATAATTGTTGAAAATCAAGATTCCCGTTATAGTGTTGTTAGATTGATTCCAATAAGGGAATCTTGATTTATAGGATTATGGTATTTTTGTTCATTTTCTTTGGCCCAACGTACCATAGATAAGGGTTCATCGATTCATTCCTCGAACTTTGTATTGCAGATATTTCCTTTCCTGAATTGTTACCTTATTGTTTAGTGGTTAAATTACTTAACAATAGTTTTCATATCCTCAATGATCAAGGAAAATTGATAGCCATATATGCATACCACCAAGTATTTATTTTCCTAATTTTGCTTTCGAATTTTCCTCCCTTCCGTATTATATATGCTTAGTGATCATGGATAATGGAAGTCTAGGCAGGCCTTTTGTTTTTCCATGACATTGCAGTGCTGCATCGAAACTTATATTAGGATTTGCAGTAGCTTGTGAGAGAGCTCTAGCTACTTTGAGCTTTGTCACTGGCTATAAATTTTGGATTGATTGGTTAGCTCCTTGGAGAGTAATTGATGCACCAGCCTTTGTAATTTCGAATCATGTAGTCTATGTTTTTTTTCCTTTTTATGTGAATTGTATCTCGTTAGCGCCTTGGAGAGTAATTGGTGCACCAGCCTTTGTAATTTTGAATCATGTAGTCTATGGTGTTTTTTTTTTTTTTTTTTCCCTTTTTATGTGAATTATATCTTTAAGAGCATTTGTGTATTATGTCAATAACTTTGGCTAATATAGGTGCATAGAGAATGTTTGTGTTGAGGTGTTTATTTTTTTAAATTGCAGATGCCTTCCTGAATTAGATCGTATAAAAGTTATTGAGGTCGCACTTGCAATCTATACAGAATTTAGAGAGTTTACTAGGGCACTTCAGATGTCACTGTTCCTTGACAGCCTGAAGGATCGCATTCTCCAAGTATCCTATATCAAGCATTCTTTGGTTGTTGATTTTAAGAGTTAATATTGTTACTTTGCTGGGGGGGAGTGGAAAAATAAATTGTGCTTATGATGCGTTATTGTCTTTTATGGCAGTCTGTGGGCAACCTTTTTCTTAAATGTGATGATCGTTCACAGCGGATGCAATTTTGTAGCATCCTTGCTCGACATGTAAGTCTTGAATTCAGAGCTTTTTTTTGCTTTTATTGTTAATTTGTTATTGGTGACATGTTCTTCCTAATACACGGTTCTTCTTAATACAGGGCTTAGATTTTGAAGTTGTTACTGGTGAACATTGTAACAATGATGATGAAAGAGATTTGTTGCAGACGATTGTTAACAACTATAAACTGAGTGATGGCTATCTTACCCTTGCTCGTGTTATGGAGGTCACAGAGGCCAAGACTCCCGCTGATGTTTATGAGGTTTTTACTGCAATTCCTTTTTGAGATGTCCCAAAGTAACAAGTCTGCTTTCCTTTTCTAAGCATTGTCAAAGTACCAATTCTAAAGACATGGTAAACAATTTTTGTTCTAAATCATTGATTGTGATGAAATTAGTGCTTTCTTAAAAGATGTGAAACTCAAACATGGACTCTTAATTAGGATTGAAGATGTATTTTAAAAACCAAAGGGTGATGGTCAGTCGGGGAAGGCCAGCTTCTGGCCTGCAAGAACTAAAAGTTGAACCCCAACATGTGGGCCTGCCATGTGGGCTCAGTTTTGATCTTCAGGGCTGTTTCTGCTGGTTCCCACAACATCACGGCTCAGGAATTCCTCACCTTGTTCCCCAAGAACTGTGGGGGGAATTCAAGAGAGAGTGTGAGCTATCCTGCAAGGACAGGATCTTTGAAGATTGCCCATGGGCTCCCTGGAAGCGTAAGGGAATGAAGAGAGTCTTTATTTGTCTCTCTCTCTCTCTTCTTGCACTTTCTGGTTCTGTTTACAGGCAACATTGTTTCCGTTACTTTCTCTTTGTAACGTTTCTCAGTACTCCTCAAACTAAGAGTCAAACTGTCCTAAAAAATGTCTAAAATTAGCTTTGTGTCATCTTTAATTGCTTTCTATTGATTATTTTCTCTAATGTATGTGATTGGATTTGTTTAGTCGCATTTGCTTGATGACCGTGGTAGAGCTTCTGCAAGCATGGATACAGAGCTTTTAAACTTGGCAGCAACATTTATTAATGCATTTGTAAACGCTGGATTTCAGGAGGTACACATTCTTTTGGAAATGACACTCGTAAATAAGTTGTACATCCCAAGAATGTACTAATCCATAAACTTATCCAGTTTGAATAACAGTTGATGAAACTAGCTTAGCATTGCATTATTTTTTCCCCCTGATGTGCACATATTGAGATTTTGCTGTACCTTTTTCCTTACAATTTTTGCCGCCTTAATTGCAGGATGGTTTAGGGTTGATCAATGATTCTGATTTAGAAAAATGGATTCATAAGAACAACGAAAATGGATGGATCAGTGTTATGGCGAGTCTGGTAAGTAGTAGATATTCATTGTATCTCTGTTCTGTTCTAGAAGGCACTGTACACATGACCTCAAATACGAAGAAAGTAAAAAGACTCGTGCGACTGTAAAATAAAAAATTGTTGTGAGAGAAGAGAATGATAACATAGAAGAGAGAATATGCTTTAGAATAAGGAGTGTGAAAAACAAACAGTCACGGCGTTTATATGGTCAAGGAGGACAGGACAATTACAGAATAAGTTAAAAATAAAGTAATGACAGTGAACAAGCAAAATAAGAACTCCAACAAAGAACACATGTTATCGCCACTTGAACAAATGCCATCGCAAGTGCTTAATATGTTTTAAAAATCTACATAATATGAGAAACTACTAAATATAATATGTGAAGTCTAATTGAACACTGAAACCACCTAGTCTCACCTAATACTCCCAAGCTAATTTTGTTTTGTTTACTAGGGTATGATTTACCTCTGGAGATTTCCAAAGACTGTGTCAATTCTCGAATATGTGTACGGAGATTATGATGACTACACCGTTGCAGGAGCAATATTAGCAGTTGCGATTGTGAAGTGTGGTATCAAGTTTCTAAATGATCCTGTAAGTTCTTAAGTTTTTTCTTTTCTTAAATTAGATCATTTGTACACCACTGGTTAGTGAAATTATACCTGAGATCTCACTAAATTTGTTCATTTAGGGTTTGGAAATTAAAAAGATTTGGGGATTTGTACATGCGGAAGTGGAGATATCTAGTAAACCCCCTGCAATAATGGGAATGGGCATGTATTATGCAGGCACTTGCAATCAAGAGGTGAGGTTCTTTGCTTCATCTTCTGATGATTCTTTAGATCAATGTCCTTAAAAGCACTCGGCATTGGTGGTGGAAGGGAGGTTGGGGGGGGGGCAGTGCCTGGGCATGGAGTAGATGATTTCGTTAAGAGTTTTTTATGACTACATCAAGAGTTTGTTAGAAGAATATTTAGCACTATTTAAACATGAAAAAGATAATTTCTAAAACAAAAAGGAGTAAAAATTGTGCAAGATTTATCTTATGGTATGAGTGGAATTACAGAATGTGAAATAGTGTTCTTTGCGCAAATCTTTAAGTTAGGATTTAATTTCGCGTCCCATTTATATCATTATGGGAGTCTTTGTAACACACAGATAAGCAATACTGTAACTAGAAGTAAATTTTAAGAGTCCCATTATTCTTGGGGATTATTGATTTCCAAAAATATGATATCTATTTCAACTGACCAATTTTCGCTAATTTTCAGATCAGAGAAAAATTGACTAGAATCCTTCAAGATGAAAACTCACCCCTTGATGTGATTGTATTCGCGGCAATCTCCTTGGGGTTGGTATTCGTGGGTACCTGTGATTCACCTGTGTCCAAAGAACTAGTACGCGTATGCAAGCAAAGACTAGCATATCCTATGTGGCAGGATCCACTAACACGTCTTTTGCCTCTCAGCCTTGGTCTCGTTTACCTTGGGAAGCAGGTAGACTAAAATCACTAGTATTCAATAAGTGGTTCTGATGGATTGTTTGTGTTACAATTTTTTGGGTTTCTAATTTGTTTTTGGTATTTGTTTTTGTGCCTTATAGAGAAGTGTGGTTTCATATGACCGTGTTTCCAGCAGCTTTGATGTAAAGATTAGAAAATATTGCGATATGACGCTGGATTCTTGTGCCTATGCTGGATCAGGGAATGTATTAAAGGTAGTTAGGCAGCGCGGGGTTGGTTTATATGAAAAAGAATTAATTTCTTGGAGAATTTATGCAATCAAAACTCAAAAGCCACTACAGATGAAAAATCCGAATCTTTGGGTACGGGATAACTTGCACGCAAAATAATATAAATCCATGGAACTATTTACATGAAGAAATTTTTTATGAAAATAAAAAGGCTAGTGTGTTGCATGCCTTTCTAGTAAAATGGAAAATGAAAAATCAAGCCTAGACCAAGTGGTACTGCATAAATTGAATCTGTGGAACTGTTTGCAAGTAAAAGAAATCACAAACTATTCCTTTTCCTTTCATATAGGTTCAAGACTTTATGGGCCAGTGTAACAGAGAAAATGAGGAGGATGGAGATTACATGGGACCAGCTGTTGTTGGAATTGCTATGCTGGCAATGGATGAAAACGTGGGCCTTGAAATGTCTATGCGCTTGTTACACAATCTTTTACGGTATGGAGGGCCAAATATCAGAAGGGCAGTTCCTTTGGCTATTTCTCTCCTGTATATATCAGACCCAAAGGTAGTCAATAATTTGGTTCTTGGCTTCTCTTGTTGTCTCTTTCTATTAGGATGCATTTGATTGGATTATACTTTATTGCTTGAAGTTGTTTTGCACCGAATTTTTTTCCTCGGAGACAAGCTCTGGAAGAAATGCACCCGAGGGCATTTCATGGAACATATTCCTTCTGGGCAGTGTTTAATAATTTTTTCTATGAAGAATAAGGAAAAAGATGGATACCATTGAACTAAATCGCTCACTCTTATTTTTTTTCCCAACTTCTCATATTCATTAGGGCCACTTAGACTCATGTTTTATGAGAATTGTCAAAATTATGCTTAGGTTATTTTTTCGTTTGTTTTCCAAAAGTTGGGCGTTGTTACTTTCTCCTTTAGTAATTGTTAAAATTTGGAAAGAACTCAACAACATGCAATTTAAACTAATCCAACCATAGTTTAAGAATAAAAATTCCTATAGAACTACTAAACCTAATTACCCCCTGCTGCTGCTCTGCAACCAGTCCACCACCCCAGCCAAACCACCACCACCATTGCAGTCACTAATCCAGCATGCCATTGCCATCTCACCAAATCACTCATATTTTACCAATTTTTTATCAAATGACTCCCTATTGTTGCATGTTATAATTTTTTTGATTTGTTGTTTTGGCCAGGTCCATGTAATAGACACATTGACTAAACTTAGTCGTGATGAAGATCTCGAAGTAGTAATGGTACTATTCTACCACACATAGCTTAGCATCGTCCATCTTTTATTGGTTTTTAAGCTTGATATGTTCGATTAATTGTGCAGGCTGCTATCATCTCTTTAGGGCTGATAGGTGCAGGAACTAACCATGCTAGAATTGCTGGAGTTCTCCGGAATCTTTCTAGTTTTTACTGCAGAAATGAAGTTCTTATCTTCTGTGTAAAGTTCCTTTTCAGCTCCTTGCTAGAATGAAACAAAATACATGTACCATATTTACCCAAATGGGGTTTGGATATGCTTCTCCCCGCTCTTGAGTGCCCTCTGAAGTAGGGCTATAAATGAGTCGAGCCTAACATTGACTTACTGGTCAATCGACTAGTTCAGTTTTGGGTTTTCTCCTGGAGAATGACCAATGTTTAAGGCTTCAAGCTTGGTTCGTCAAACATTTTGAGTTTATGAATTTCTTCAAGCCTATCTTATTTGTCTCTCGATCCAATCTCGAGTAGCTTGATTTTGAACGTAGTTTAACTGTGTTTTGGAGCTGATTGAGCTGGGCTCCATATATGGTGATGACTCACCTCCTTGATTTAAGATTTCTTTTTGTTTTTCTGGAGGTTTCTTGTGGAGTTTTGATGATACATGTCATTTGGCACTTGCGCAGGTCCGAATAGCTCAAGGTCTTCTTTATATGGGAAAGGGGTTGCTGACTCTTTCTCCTTACCATTCTGACCGGTTCTTACTGTGCCGGTAAGTGATCTCTCAATTATACTAATAGAGACTATACTTGTTAGATATGGTTTGTTAGAACACAGGTTTTGTAGTAGCCTTGTCTTGGGAGTGCTTGCATGGAAAGAACAATTGTCCCTTCTTTTGCTTTGTTATATTTGAGATTGAATGGAGATACATATATTTATATATATATATATATATTCACGCTTCACTGTACCCTGCATAGTTATGTATATGTTTTACACATTGTTTTCTATGTATCTCCCAGGACGGCACTGGCTGGACTTATTACTTTTCTCCACACGTGTCTGAATATGAGAGCCACCATTTTAGGGACACATAATTATCTCATCTACTACCTAGTTTTGGCAATGCAGGTGTGTTTGTTCTATCTCGGTTTCAAACACATTTATTTTTTGGTAGATTGTCTAGTTATCTCTTCTACTTGTTTTATTTTTTTGGCTTCTTTCTAATAATATCACAGCCAAGAATGCTGATGACTGTGGACGAAAGTATGACACCTCTCTCGGTTCCGGTTCGGGTGGGCCGAGCGGTTGATGTTGCTGGAGAGCCAGGTCGAAGGAGGACCATCACGGGTTTCCAAACTCATTCAACTCCCGTTCTCTTAGGTGCGGGAGAAAGAGCTGAACTTGCTACAAACGAGTAAGAGAAAGTTCTGACTTAATTTTCTTTTTTGATTGACGCTACACTTCTCACTTCAAACTTCTTGATGCTGCGTTTAGTACTAGTTTCATGTTTGACTTCATTTTTTTAAGATGCAATAGTTTTATCACGATCCCTTATTTAGAACAGTCTTGTTTCCTATCATGAAATTTGGTGTGTTGATTATGTTCTAAAGAGAATAATAGTGGGAGATAGAGCGGGAAGGGAAGGGGAGATGTACTGTATCCATTTTCTGGTAACGTGAAACCGAAGGAAAAGTAATATATGCTACTCCACGTTGCCTCCTTCCGTCGTTTCCTGCCCATTTCTTTCGCTTTCACTGTTCCTTTCTGCCCCCTCATACAAAACAGGGGCCTCACATGGACACGGTCTTAAAACCAACGGTTCTAACTAATGAGTAACAGGAAATACATGACTTATTACGGGGCATAAAATCAATTTTACATGACTACCGATGACTTTGGATACATGGGTTTGAGACTTGGGTCATTCTAACCTCGCTGGGAATCCATAACCAATACATGGCTTACTATAACTGTATTGTCATGCTGAAATATTGACCTTTTTTGCAGGTATGAATCTCTATCGCCTTTTCTTGAAGGCTTTGTGATCTTGAGGAGGAATTCCAGTCACACAGGAGATATCTAGTTAGATGCTCTTATAGAGGACCTGATTTTGATAGACCTGAACCAGTTTTGATTCACTTAATTCTTGAATCAGCCGATTCTAATTTTTTTAGGGAAGAAGGATTATAATTGCAAAAAATGAATTCCAAAAACTTGTGCATAAGAGAAACGGTTACAATTGTACATATATGTGATTGTTATTCTTAGTGTCAATATGAATAATCATTCTTGTTGTCCCAAATCTTCGAAAGTTTTGATTTGTTTTCAAATCTCTATCTCTTATGTGTAGTGCCGGTTGGATTCATTGGTATGTGTTTTGTGTAGGGTTAGATTTAGATTTTGCTCATGATTGAGTTTAGATTGCCGAGCCGAAAATTGATCTTGATTGAATGTGGTTCTACAATTATGGATGTGAGATTTGCAGGGTCTCAGATCCTATAATTGGGTTCTTTCTCTCTCTCTCTCTCTCTCTCTCTCTCTCTCTCTCTTTCTCACACACACGCACACACATATATGTATACAAGGGTATCTCTTAATATTTATTTTATTTTCTAAATTAATTTCATATATTTGCACCATTTTAAGTTGGGGAAAATCATCTTTAGTTTGATTTGCAACTTTTTTTTTTTTACTTCTTACTTTTAGGCCTTGATTCGGGTATAAAAAAGTGGGATGGGATTATTAATACCACTTTTTTTATAATACCTTGTTTGATTCGCACAAATGTGCTGGGATTACTAATACCGGTACTAACTTAATACTACTCTTTGTGATATAATTTAATACCGGGGGAGGTGGTATTGTTTATCCAGGATTAATAAAAATGAACCATATATTTTCAAAAATGCCACTACTACTACTATATTATTATTATTTAAAAAAAAAAAATTTATTTATTTTTTTAAATTTTTTTGTTTTTACAAATTTTTTTTTTTAAAAAATATTTCTTTTAAATTTTTTTTAAAAAAATTTGTTAGTCCAAAATATAATTTCGTATATAAGTTACAGAACCAAACATGATATTAAAATTAGCATGAAATATCCCAGTATTAATACTACATGAATCAAACAGGATATTGGTATTAAATTAATACCAGGATTAATAGTCCAGTACTATTAATACTGGTATTATTAATCCTACTGATCCTAATACCTGAATCAAACGAGGCCTTATTGTTTGCGAAGTAAGATCCATGTGTACAAACTCGTTAGCATTATGATATAAATAACTAGTGGGGTTAGTTTTCCGGTCTCGTTAGCATTCTGTTAAGAAATATTAATGGGAATTAACATGATCGGAATTCTGCATGTATGCATGGCAATAGTAGATTTTATCTCAATGTGAGCTGGCAATTGCAATTATATTACGTACTATATTATAATTGGGTATGGATTTTGTAAAGTGTAAAGACCAAATACTTATCAAATTAGGATTGGTAGAACCTTGATCAAGTATATAATGACCCAATCTAGGGTTACGGTTCCAAACCCTAATTAAATTAAACCAATTCTATTACCCCATCTTGGAGAGGGATTGCATTAAGGGACGTTTAACATTGGAAGGCGACAAATAATCCACCAATTCTGCACAAGTTTTTGATCTTCAAGTTGTTGCTATCATGCATCTAGGTACACATTCTAACCATACTCCTAGTAAGATGGCATGATAAAGATACATTGATTTGATTTCCACCTGAATAATGAGTTTTAAACAATCTAGCTTAATTATTTGTATGTAATTTAGCTCTAGGTCTCCGACTATTCTTCTCTTTTGTTGAAAAAGAAACAACATAATCCTATTAAATTCTTTCCCCCTTGTCTAATTTCTTAAATACATCAAATCGGAAATCAACTAAGAGTAAGAGCAAGATCAAACTTCAAGATTCGCATCTTCTTCCATCGCAAAGCTTTACCAAACTTCTCTTTTCGACCTTGTTTGAAAACATTTTTTTTTTTTTAACATGTAGTTGTGTTAAATCTTGTTTTTACAAACAAATAAGTTCTCCTTTTGAATTAATTGCATGAATTTTATTTGCTTTAATTTTTCTTTTTTTTTTTATTAATTATTCATTGTATTTAATAACCTAAAATAATAAAATATAACGTCCCAATTGGTTAAGAAAAACCCGATGTGCAATCAGGAAACCAAAACGTGAATTGTTATATATATATAACATGTTTGTTAGGCTCCATTTGATAACAATATGGAAAAGGAAAATAAAGTTGAAAAACAAGTTACGACACGTTGAGAGATTTTTTTTTACTTTGTTACTTTTTCCATAAAGAAATTTTCTTTGTTAGTTGAGGAATAACAAAATTTTCACAAAAAATTATGAATTGCATTTACTCATAAAATGAGAATGAGATGGATAATATCTCATAACTCGACTCAACTTATTTTTCAACTTTTTACCCAAATAAAATGCTTTTTGTTTTCTTTTCCATATTATTATGAAACGAAACATTAGAGTCTTAATATATACAAGTATGTGTCAACAACAAAATTCAATTTATTCCCAACTAAATATAGTGCAGGTGAATATTATAATTCAATGAAAATGTGAACTCTAAGTAAATTGTATAAATTATTTTTAAATAAAAGACGGCTTTTAAGACATAAACTTTTATTATAGCTCTTATTTATAACTTAAATTAATTTATGTTGGATATTGACAGAAGTATAAAATACATTATTCATATTTTTATAGATAGTAGAGAAGCATAGATTATAACAACACCAAAATTTTAGGTGGATAATAAATCTAATTCTAAAAAGTCGAAAAGGGCAAGATAATAATAATATAAAAACTAAAAATACAATAAAAATAATTTTATAATATATATTTTATAATTATCCACTCATTTGTGTTATTTATTAATTTGCTAAAAATTAAAATCCCAAATAATAATAATAAGGGTACAACAAAATCATGTTTAAATAAACAAAATCTTAACAATTTATTTTCCCCAACATAATAATGATATAATAATAATATTAATAAGGATATATAACAATAAGGATAATAGTATTAATAATAATAATAAAAAGAAACTCTCGAGTCGAACTCTTGAGACAAAGATAAAGATAGAAGTTACCTCCTCCTAGATAATCCCTCTCCTCTAATTATATCCTTATATATATATATATATATTAAAAAATAAAATAAAATTAAGGAATGTAAGTTTCTCCCCAATCTTGAAACTTCCTTCAATCAATCCGATCTGAAAAACACCCCGGGAAAAAATTATGTGAAAAAGCTTTCCCCATTCACCAGCCCGAATACCAAAATTTTATTTACCAACCTGAATATCAAATGTTTTTTAGGGCGATGTTATAGGAACCACGGTTTTGTAAGCAAAACACCGATGTAGCTTTAATACCACAATTTAAAAATTATTGATCATGACACCCATGTGGTGACACCTCAAATTTAAGCACCGAGTCGGTGTCTTGTTACTGAATTTCGACATTCGATTCGGTAACTTTCCACCGACTTAACTTTCGACAAACTTTGGCTAAGTCAATTTTTTCTAATATTTCATTGACATTTAATCTCGGCAAAAGTTACCGAATTTTAACCTTAAATTCGGCAGCTTGCTATCGACTTGTATGTTATGTATTGGCACAACCAACCTCATATGGTGACACCCAAATTTAAGCACCGAGTCGGTGTTCCGAACAAACTTTGGCCGAGTCAATTTTTAGAAATATTTAACTGACATTTGATCTCAGCAAAATGTTACCGAATTTTAACCTCTAACTCGGTACACTCCCACCGAATATTGACTTTTAAGTTGTCAACCCCTAATTTGTGACCATAATGACTCATATGTTATGTATTGGGGCAATCAACTCCTAATTTGTGTCCACAACACCGAATAGATAATATTTTAGTTGCCGCTATAAAAAAAAACCTTGTTTTAAATTTGTGGTGTTTTATTTACAAATGAGGGGTGTATATATTTTTTATCAATATGCTCATGCTCGGGACCGTCAATTCGAGATCCATTGAAGGAGCCAGCCAATGCCAATGATGCTGCTTATGTTAAGCTTTCTTAGGGTTTTAAATAGCTTTCATGTACGATAATTAGGGCTTTCATTTTAGGGATTATATCTACTATGATGTTGAGATTTGTTTGTGTTATGTAGTATATTGACTATCTTCTTTTTCTTCCTTCAGATTTGTTGATCGAAATCCTCAATAGACTTCCAGTGAAGAGTTTGGTTAGATTTAGAAGCGTTTGCAAATCATGGCACTCCTTCATCAGTTCCCCATATTTCATCACCACCCACCTCAATCATAACAAAAATCGTAATAATCAAATACTTATAAGTGATTTATATTTCAATGGATATCATTGCAATCGTGGGAAAGAGTACTATTATGCATATAGTGACAACGGAACATCTGATAAGCTTGCGACTTTGCATGTTCCATTCACTTGCAAAGATGGGATTTTTCACATCTTAGGTAGTTCTAATGGACTAGTCTTCTTCTGTGACAACGAGTTTGGTTGTAAGCAAACCATGTATTTATGGAACCCATCCATTCAGAAATTCATCACCATTCCGAAGCCTAAAGTTACCATTGAATCACATGGCCCTTTTGACCATGCTTTAGGATTTGGCTTCGAAGCTGCAACCAATGACTACAAGATTGTGAGGCTTGCTTTTCTCCAATCAAATAATATTAGAGCACTGGTAAAGGTAGAGCTTTATGAGCTTAGTACGGGTTCTTGGCGAAGCGTTAATGTTGAAGACTTCAAATACGTTGTTGATAGGAAGTACGAAGACCACGCCTTTTTGAATGGCGTGATCCATTGGATTGGACATGAAAAAGATGGCCTTTTTCCTGAGTTTGTTGTGACATTTGACATGAAGAATGAGGAGTTGGGTGTTGTGATGATGCCGCCTAGTCTAGTGTGGCCATCGTTAATATTTGTATTTCGAGATTCACTTTATTTGATAGAACAAATTCAAACAGATAAACGTTATGGCATGTGGGTGATGAATGACTGTGGCGTAGCAGAGTCTTGGACAAAGTTGATCAACATTGATATGCCCGACTATTATTGGGCGCCACCATTTGGCTTTAGAGATAACGGAGATGTCTTACTCTCGAGAATAAGGACTTGGTTTGGACATACGGCTAGAGAATTAGTTTCTTATGATCCCAAAAACAAACAAATCAAGAAGCTTGGAATACTTGGACACCCACGTTGTTTTTACAATGACAATTATGTGGAGAGCCTATTATTAATTAACGACTTAAGTGAAGTCTTGGGGAGGAAGGAAAATTCTTGTGATGCAAAAGTTGTTTGCAAAGAGGCGGAAGAAGAAGAAGACGAGGATGACGATGAAGATAAACGAGTGAAAACTAAACGAATGAAAACATAATGGTGAAGAAGGAATTACGAGAACGAGACAGCGTAATCCATTCTATTTATTTTTATGTTCTTCCATTTTTGTTCAAATGTCAAAAATGTGATTTAATCAATGATCTACATATATATATATATATATATATATCCTGCATTAATTCATTACTCTGTGTGGCAGATCATGTAATGCTTACTGTGTTGGGCCAATATTGAACTTAAATCATTTTAGAAAAAAGGCTTTACCAAACTTCTCTTTTCGACCTCGTTTGAAAACATTTATTTTTTTACCTGTAGCTGTGCTAAATCTTGTTTTAATAACCAAATAAGTTGTCTTTTTGAATTAATTGCTTGAATTTTATTTTATTAATTATTTATTGTATTTAGTAACCTAAAATTATAAAATATAATGTCCCAATTGGTTGCGCAAAACTCGATATGCAATTAGGAAACCAAAGCGTGAATTGTTATATATATATAAACATGTTAGTTAGGGTCCGTTTGATAACAATATGGAAAAAAGAAAATAAAAATAGTTGATTTTTGTGAGAAGTTGAAAAACAAGTTGAAACATGTTGATAGATGTTTTCTTACTGTGTTACTTTTTTTCCATAAAGAAATTTTCTTTGGTAATTGAGGAACAAAAAGTTTTCACAAAAAAATATGAAGAACTTAAGACATTTACTTATAAAATAAATATGAGATGGAGAATTTCTGATAACCAGACTCAACTTAGGAGAATTTCTGATTACAAGTCAACAACAAAATTCATCAACTTATTCCCAACTAAATATAGTGCACGTGAATTTTATAATTCAATGAATATGTGAACTCTAAATAAATTGTATAATTCTTGATAGAGTAATAAATTGTTTATAAATAAAAAAGACGACGTTTAAGACATAAACTTTTATTATAGCTCTTATTTATTACTTTAATTTGTGTTGGATATTGACAGAAGTATAAAATACATTATTCATATTTTTATAGATTACTAGAGAAGCATAGATTATAACAACAACAAAATTTCAGGTGGATAATAAATTTAATTCTAAAAAGTCGAAAAGGGCAAGATAATAACAATTTAAAAGGTAAAAATACAATAAAAATAATTTAAAAATATATATTTAATAATTATCCACTCATTTGTGTTATTTATTAATTTGCTAAAAATTAAAATCCCAAATAATAATAATAAGGGTACAACAAAATCATGTTTACATAAACAAAATCCTAACAATTTATTTTCCCCAACATAATAATGATATAGTAATAAAATTAATAGGGTGATGATACTGTCCCAAAAACACTCGGTAATATTCACACTTTTATTTGGTTGTTTATAATTAAATAAAGTGTCCTTTACTCAATTTTTGAGGGTCGAATAATAATAATAATAATAAAATCTCTGGAGTCGAACTCTTTAACTCAAGATAAAGATGAAAGTTGCCTACCACTCTTCTTTAATTATATCCTTATATATATATATACATATTTTAAATAAAAATAAAATTAAAGGAGCTCTTAAATTTCTCCCCAATCTTGAAACTTCCTTACATCGATTCGATCTGAAAAGCACCCCGGGAATTTTTTATGTGAAAAAGCTTTCCCCATTCACCAACCCGAATACCAAATTTTTTTATCAGTAATATCATGCTCGGGACCGTCAAGTCGAGATCTACAACTTCCCCCGTTGAAGGAGCAAACAATGCCGCGGCATTGGAGGGCCCTGGTGTGGTTAATGATTCTGCTCATGTCAAGCTTTCTTAGGGTTTTAAATAGCTGTCATATACGATAATTATGGCTTTTGTTTTATGGATTATATTGACATTGATGTTGAGATTTGTTTATGCTGTGTAGTATATTGACTATCTTCCTTCAGATTTGTTGATCGAAATATATTGAATATTGACTATCCTCTTTATCTTGCTTCTGATTTTTTGATCGAAATCCTCATTAGACTTCCAGTGAAGAGTTTGGTTAGATTTAGAAGCATTTGCAAATCCTGCCACTCTTTCATCAGTTCCCCCTATTTCATCGCCACCCACCTCAATCATAACAAAAATCGCAATAATCAATTACTTGTAAGTGATTTGTATTTCAATGGATATCATTTCTATCGCGGGAAAGAGTACTATTTTGCATATAGAGATAACGGAACATTTGATAAGCTTGTGACTTTGCATGTTCCATTCACTTGCAAAGATAGGACTTTTTGCATCTTAGGTAATTCTAATGGACTAGTCTTTTTCTGTGATGATGAGTTTGGTCGGAAGCAAACCATGTGTGAGGATCCGGTTCTCCGGCCAGTCCTTCTCGGTTTATTTGGTTTTCTCGTTTTGAATGAAAACGAGTTTTGTAGAGTCGCCTGTTTGTTTTACGAGAAAACAAATAAAAGATCGTATAAAAGACAATTCGAGAATGAACTATCTTTCATACGTTTGAAACCAGAGATTGATTGAAAACTTACTTTTCTAGGGTTCGGGAACTACATTACGAATTAGGAAGGTGCTAAGCACCCAATTCGCCATTTCGGTCCCTTAATGGATCATGTATTTAATTCATATTTTAGATATCTTGTAACTAATTTGAATTGTTTTCAGAATAGTCCTTTCCTAATGAATTCAATTTAAAAATAATACTTATGAAATCAGACTCGAGCTTTGCGAGCGCCCATATATTCATTCGTAGAATGAAATTAGAGTCTCGTAGTTCCATTTGTTTGAAAACTGTTTTTTGTATTTTGTTTTGTTTTGAAAACGTGTCAAAGCAGGTTTTTATTTTCTTGTAAAACTTAGGAAAGACTAGTTTCGAAAACAGTGGACTTCTTTGCAAGTTATCTAATTTTCTGTATAAAAACTTGTATTTAAATGCGATATTGAAATTCAAGAAAGCTTATAAAAGACGTACCTGACACGCTTGAAGAAGAACGAAAATCACTTGCTTGGTCCTTTCTTTCTCTAGAACTTTATCTCTCTAGAAATACTCTTTCTAAGACTTTTTCTCTTTCTAATTCTCTCTTCTCTATAATTTTTCCTCTTTAAAAAGACTTTTTAATAACCTTGACAACGTTTCTCCTCTCTAAAAACTCTATTGAGTGTTGATGGATCCAAATGAGACCCCAAGGATCCTATTTATAGAGAAATTTTCGCCAAAAATGTTTCAAAAGAAGCCAGCCGCAGGGGGTGCGGCTGGGACCTGTGGTTGGGGCCTGCGGCTAGGCCCTGCGGTTGATAGTTACGGCTAGGGCCTGCGGTTGGGGGGCTGTGGATGCCCTAAAACACTTTAAAAAAAAATTCAATTTTTCTAACGGGGTGCTGCCCAGCACCCCGCGACCTGACCGGTCCCCGTCCTAGTAAGCGAAGTGGCATCATTGGTCATATCAAACTGCCCGTGGATTCAAAGTTAGAGTCTTTCCTAACAGTCTTCTGTATGCATGATGACTCAAGACCTAATGTGAAATGCTTGTTTTTTTTATAAAAAACCAGTATTCACACAAGAGTCGTGGATTGGAGTGTTCACACCATGTATTTATGGAACCCATCCATTCCGAAATTCGTCACCATTCCGACGCCTAAAGTTACCATTGAATCACATGGCCCTTTTGACCATGCTTTAGGATTTGGCTTCGACGCTGCAACCAATGACTACAAGATTGTGAGGCTTGCTTTTCTCCCATCAAAAAATATTAAAGCACTACTAAAGGTCGAGCTTTATGAGCTTAGTACGGGTTCTCTTGGCGAAGCGTTAATGATGGGGACTTCAAATACGTTGTTGATGGGAAGTACGAAGAAAACGCCTTTTTGAATGACATGATCCATTGGATCGGGCATGAAAAGGATGGCTTTTTTCCTAAGTTCATTGTGACATTCGATATGAAAAATGAGGAGTTGGGTGTTGTGAGGATGTTGCCTAGTCTAGCATGGCCATCGTCAATATTTGTATTTCGGGATTCACTTTATTTGACAGAACAAATTCAAACAGATAGGCATTACGGTATATGGGTGATGACTAATTGTGGCGTAGCAAAGTCTTGGACAAAGGTGATCAATATTGATATTTACGATTATTATTGGGTGCCACCATTTGGCTTTAGAGATAACGGTGAAGTCTTAATCTCGAGAATAAGGTCTTGGTTTGGGCATGCGGTTAGAGATTTAGTTTCTTATGATCCAAAAAACAAACAAATCAAGAAGCTTGGAATGCTTAGACACCCACGTTGTTTTTACAAAGACAATTATGTGGAGAGCCTAGTTGTAATTAACGACTTAGGTGAGGTCTTGGGGAGGAAGGAAAATTCTTGTGATGCAAAAGTTGTTTTCAAAGAGGCAGAAGAAGAAGAAGAAGACAATGATGATGAAGGTAAACAAATGAAAACATAACGGTGAAGGAGAAATTACGAGAACGAGACAGCGTTATACATTCTGTTTATTTCTATTTATTTTTCTGTTCTTCCATTTTTGTTCAAGTATCAAAAATGTCATTTAATCAATGATCTATATATATATATATATATCATGCATTAAATCATTACTCTGTGTGGCTTGCTGTGAATTGTGTATTCAATCGGGGGAGCATATCTCATGCGCACCACTATTCACGGACCGTCCGTACGGAATGGACCGTTTGGCATGCTTTCCGATGGAATTTTTTGATGAAATTTTGTGGGGATGTTCTTCATCGTGTGTAGAACATCTCCACCAAATTTCATCAAAAAATTCAACCGGGAAGTAGGTTAACTACATGATTGAAAAATATTGGATTTTATATATCTATTTCTGGACTAGTTTTTTGCAATCATGTAGTTAACCTACTTTCCGGTTGAATTTTTTGATGAAATTTGGTGGAGATGTTCTACACACGATGAAAAACATTCCCACAAAATTTCATCAAAAAATTCCATCGGGAAGCCTGCCAAACGGACCAATCCGTACGGATGGTCCGTGAACAGTAATCCGCATGAGATATTTGCCCTTCAATCGGATATAATATAGAAGACGTGAATGTAGTTTTTTCATTACCTGACCGTGAATCATGTAATGCTTCATATGTTAAGGTAATATTGAACTTAAATCATTTTATGTCATGTTAATTAGTTCTTCTTTATGTTTCTAAGGTTTATTTCGTGCTTACACTATTGGTATCTATTTTTAATACGTGATTACTTTTCATTTCCGTATGTCTACTTTTGACAATAGCAACTAGCGCCACAAAGATGAGGTCAACTAATTAGAATTTTAAATATAAGAATTAAACCACATCGGGAGTTACAAATGTTCGCTCCGTCCGCCCCTTATTAAGAGTTTTTGTTTGACTTTCACATTTTATAAAAAAAAAAGAAAAAAAAAGAAGCCTTTTCTATATTCATCACAATCGATGAAAGCAATTTCAAAAAGTTGGGCTCCACAAACAGCGATGATTGCATAAAAACCTGAATACAAGTCCATCAAAACTAGCAAGTTTCTTAAGTTTGGTGTAGCTGATGTGAATTGGTAACTCGAATTTTGCGCAGTTGTGAACGGAATAGTTTTCTTTAAAATCAAGGCAAAACAAACCAAGAACGTAATAATGTGTTCTTACTATGCTCTCTTTCTTATCAAATATCTAAACAAAGTTCAAGAAAGCAATTTTATATCGTATTGTCAAATGAATTATTAACAGTTGACTACGTTTGATCAATTCATTAGTAAGTGTTGCTTCTTAAATCACGAGCCCGTAACTGCATGCCAACTTATCTAACACGAAAACCAATGAAGATGCAACTGAATGGGTACCATTTATTTCTTAATGTTAAGTATCACAATATAAAGTCACCGTAAATAACTACCGCGAAGCTAAGTTAACTAAGGTAGCACCATTCCATCGTAAGCAAAATATTAGAAGTGATGAAAGAAAGATAAACCATACTCAGGCAGTTGCAAGTGATCCGAAAATGCTCATCACTAGAGAGGTCAAGCGATATCAAATCGTCACTAGACTAACAAATCCCATCGCGCATACATCAGACACCATATAATGTCTATAATATCAATGTAACCAATTTGTCAGGGATGAGAACTTACTCAATGATTCTTAATTTGGGAAGCCAGTAAAAGGGAAAATGCGATTATTAGTTTGGGGGCAGAGCAACTATACCTAGGACCGTAAAACGAAGAGGGTTGCGTGCACAAGCTCGGGTTGGGAGTAATTATTGGAGGGGTAATTCTGGTTCAGTTTGTAGGATAAACAAACCAAAAATTGAACCTTGTGAAACATTCTAATTTCGTAATGTTGGTTTGCAAAACATTTACCACACAATCTTAGTTTGTTGGCTTATACGACCAAAGCTTGAACACGTAATGTTATCTATACCCCTCGAGTTCAAGATTTTGCAAATCTAAAACAAGTAACTAATAACACCAGATTTTATTATTAAAAGAATCCAAACGAGTAAAACTAGGGTTGAAATCACATGTGCTAACAAATTAAAGGCCAGATCTGCAAGAGTTGAGATGCAACTAACTGACGAGTTGTAACAGTGAATTTAAAAGATCAGCAAGGTATTCCCAATATGAAGAGAGGTGTGTTCACCAAACATTGGAAATGAGTCTGAAATGTCAGAAAATCTAAAATACTTGAACCACGATCCTGTCACTGCATGCCAAGTTATCTGACACGAATACCAGTGAAGATGTAATAACCGAACGAGTACCAATTGCTTCTTAAATCTCAAACAGCAGAGTGTAAAAAAGAGAATCTCGGATGGCATTGATGATCACTTCGCACCCAGCCGAGAAAACAGTAGCAATAACGTAAAATCAGCAGCCACCTTAATTGCTGTAACCTCTGCCACAAAGGAAGAAGAACGAAGCAAACATTGTGACCTTCCACCGATGAACTTCCATTGTAGTCTCTTGATACAGAAGGAGCTGCCCCAAAAGCTAGGTTCACTATTAATGTTCTGTCGCAATTAAACTCTATTTATCATGGACAAGGAGCTTCCGAAGAAGGAAGGGTGGGACCGCGTGTCCCAGTTAGACTTATACAAGCTCGAAGAAGCCAAAGACACATCAATCGAAAGAGTATGCTTTTCTGAAGATTCAGCCTAGAACCTTCAAACACCTAGCTAGTCATTACGGGTCTTCCTGATATACCAATTAAGATTTGCCTTACGTTTTTGTTATTAATTATTCATTATATTTAGTAACCTCAAATTATAAAATATAATGTCCTAATTGGTAATGCAAAACTCGATATGCAATCAGGAAACCAAAACGCGAATTATATATATATATATACAGGTAACATGTTAATGTGAGAATCCAATATATACGACTATGAGTCAATTACAAAAATTAAACCTATTCCTAATAGAATATAGTGCACATGAATATTATTATAACTCAATGAATATATGAACTCTAAATAAATTGTATAATTCTGTATAGAGCAATAAATTATTTATAAATAAAGACGACTTTTAAGACAGAAACTTTTATTATAGCTCTTATTTACTACTTTCATTTGTGTTGGATATTGATATATTTTTATAAAGGGTGCTAGTTAAAGCACCCTTAATTTCTTGTTTTAGCACTCATTTTTTAAGCACCCATATTTAATTTTTAATTTAAAAAAAGCACCCTAATTATTTGACCCCTAATAAAAAATCTTTTATTGCAACATAGACGTTCCTTTTACTTCTTTCTCCAAGAAATTAAGAAAGTGGGGAGTTATAGGGATGCTCCTTTTACTTCTTTCTCCAACAAATCTTTTATTGCAATAAGCGTCACTTCCTTTCTTGCTGCATAGACGTCATCTGTGACGCCCCGAATCCCGTTAGGAGATTTAGGTCTCCGGGACCGGGTTAGTCACTGTGCCGTATGCGACGGTGAGTTTAAAATGCTTAAGTTAAAGCCGAGATAATGGGAAATTAAATATATGAGGCCAAATTTTTCAAAAAATTTCGACATGTGGAGTTCCTATTTTCAATAAAACCAAACCTATAAATAAGAAAATAAAGCTTAACTCCACGTCTATAATGATTTCTGTGAGAATCCGGACCCGCGACCCGAGAGAGAGTCCTCGTTCTCGGTTTTATTTGAAAACGTGTTTTGTAGAGTCGCCAGTTTGTTTTATGAGAAAACAAACAAAAGATCGTACGAAGGATAATTCGAAAACGAACTATCTTTCATGCGTTTGAAACCAGAGTTTAAAATATACTTTGCTAGGGTTCGGGAACTACGTTACGAATTGGGAAGGTGTTAGGCACCCAATTCGCCCTTTCGGTCTCTTAACGGATCATGTATCTAATTCCTATTTTAGATATCTTGCAAGTAGTTTGAATTATTTTCAGAATAGTCCTTTCCGGATAAATTTAGTTTAAAACAATATTTTGAAATCAGACTCGAGCTTTGCGAGCGCCTACGTATTCATTCGTAGAATGAAATCAGAGTCTCGTAGTTCCATTCGTTTGGAAACTGTTTTTGTGTTTTTGTTTGTTTTGAGAACGTGTCAAAACAGGTTTGAGTTTTCTTGTAAAATTTAGAAATGATTTATTTTGAAAGTAGTGAACTTTTTTGCAAGTTATCTAACTTTTCTGTATTAAAAATGAATTTAAATGCAGTATTGAAATTAGGAAAGGTTGTAGAAAGACGTACCTGATGCGCATGAAGAAGAAATGAGAGCCTTGCCTTGTTGCCTTGCTTGCTTCCTTCTCTCTCTAGAACTTTCTCTCTCTAAAGCTTTCTCTCACTAACTTTCTCTCACTAGCCTTCTCTCTCACTAATTTTCTCTCACTAGAAATTCTCTAAAAGAAGACTCTCTAATGATTTTGACAGAATTTCACCTTACTAAAACATTATTGAGTGTTGATGCCTAAAATGAGAGCCTAAATGTCCTATTTATAGAGAAAAAATGCAGAAAAACGGCCTAGGTAGCCGCGCGGCTAGGAGCCAGCCGTACGGCTAGGGAGGGCTGCGGCTAAGGCGTGCGGCTCGAAGCCAACCGTACGGTTGGGAGCCAACCATGCGGTTGGGGGGCGTGCGGCTGGCTGTCAAAAAACTCAATTTTTTTAACGGGGCGCTGCCCTGCACCCCGCGACCTGACCGGGCAGGTCGATCCCCATCCTAATAAGCGAAGTGGCAACATGGTTGTGGTAGATACTTGACGCGCTTGAAAATCAAGGCTTTTCCTAATGGTCTCCTGTATGCATGATGACCCAAGACTTGATGCATAATGAAAATTAGGTTCACACGAGAGTCGTGGATTGGGGTGTTCACAATTTCAATCCACACAGATCTAATACTTCAATATTTATGTACCAATCCCTCCAACAAGGTCCCACAAAATAATTAAATGGCCTTTACAACACTTATGAATAGAATTTGAAACAAATTAATGATACATTAAAATCAAATGGTTATAATATCTATGATCCATAACGGACAAGTCATCCATGGACAACTACAGGCATTTAGGGTCATCAGAGGTTCCTATACTTCATATTCGTGCCGCCCCCGAAGAGAATTACCTGCAAAACTGGTTTGAAAAATGGGAGTGAGCCAAACACGGGCTCAGTGGGAACTATAGGATTTTTAAATAGAAACTATGTTTTAAAACAATGCATGCAATGCATCATAATGAAAGTAATTTTTGTCTCTGTCATGCATATATATATATATATCTTCCATTTCTATAACTCTTTATGGATAAATATAGATTTATAGATTTTAATGCAATGTAAACCATTTTGTATGCAATGCACCCCAAGTGCGATCCCATCTTCATAAATACGATAAAGTATGGATCATGTAGATATAAGATAGTAGTATTATTCATAAGTATAATAGTAAGACATTATCATTCATAAATATAATAATAAGGTGAGCGTAGGCACTAATCTTATAATCACAAATTCAACTCGTACCCGTCTATCACATATCCATTTATCTCATATTCATTTATCTTGTATCCAACATCTAGGATTTTTCCGATTGTGCACAGCGATCGCGATCTAAGCCCCCAAGGCTAGGGTATGCAGCCCCCAAGGCTGGGTCCCTTTGTGGACCACCTAGATGTGCAAGGTATGGCGCCTGCGTGGTCCCCTTAGCTGGACCATAGAGTATGCTGCTCCCAAAGCGGGATCCCTCTACGCGGATCATAGAGTATGCCACTAATATAGCGGGGTCCCTCTACGCGGACTAGGGCTAAGTCAACCCCATGGACCATTAGTGCTTGCCCGAGCTCAAAATAGTATAATTTACTAAAATAGTGAATATCCAGTAAGTTATATATATATATATATCACATACGTACTCAACCAATACATATATCACATCTCTATATATATATGTGGATATCTCAAATCACATCTTGTAATTAATACCACAATTCCCACATGTATTCCGTTGTCATATAGCATTATTATTATTTTAGTATTTTGAAATATATACTAGCCCAAATACCAATTATTTATCCCCGAAAAATCTCCATACGCAAACTAAGTCTATACTCGATATACCCCTAAATCGTACAAGTATTATTGTTGAACTTAAGCCAAGTTTACCACGTTTGTTAAATACTAGTTCAATTAAGAATTTGTCTACTAGTTTCATCAATTGGGGAACTTTTTCAACAATTTGTTAAACCGGCACTAAACCATGTATAATTCATAACGTATACTCCTTACAATCATGATAAAATACCCCCAATGGTTTCCATACATCTTCCAAGTCAAAAGTACATTATAAGTCTGCTGGGCACAGTTATGGACTGGCATGTTTCTAACAAATCACACAAAGCATCAACTAATAGCTTAAGTTCAACAATAATATCATGTACATAAGTAATCATGGCCAAAACATGCTTTAAACCCATTTATCTATGAATTATATATACTTATCATCATTATATATCCGTTATTAAATCCGTTCACATGGGTTTTATACCAATCTTTATATATGCTATCAAATGATGGGGAATTCTTGTATAATTGATAAATTTAAGTTATAAACATCACAAATTCACCAAAAGATTCAAGTAAAATCATCCCAACCCACATGAGTATGCTATTTTCGAAATAACTTGAAAACATGTTTAAATACTATTGTTCTCACCTTTGTAAGGTTAATCCCTCGAAGATTTGTCGCTGAATCGAGCCGGAGAAGCACCAATCATGAAATCCCCAATTTCGAGCTCAAGAACCCTAACAATGGTGGAAGCAAGGATGGAGAAGGAGATGATGATGGCGTGGATGATTTGGTGGTGGTTTTTGATCATGATGATGGGTGGTCCAAGACCTCTCAAAATTCCTCTAAAATGGAGCTCTCACCTCTCTCTAAGACCTACAATGGTGGGGGTTTGAATGGGGATGAAAGGAGGAAGAATGGTAAATAAAAAATCAAAGAGAAATGGTTAAAAAACCCGCTGGACCCCCTCTGATCGATCAGAGGCCCCATTTTCTGAAGCTCTGCTCGTATTTTGCTCATAACTTTTCGTTCGGAATTCTGATTGAGGTGATCTTTATGTTCACGGAAAGATAATTCAAAGACCTACAACATCCTAAGAGAAAGTTTCCTCAAATTCGGGATGTATAATTCCCAGAAATTCATCGAAGACAGCGCTCTGCCGAAGCGCTACCGAACGATTAGATTTTACCACGTGGCCTATTTCGCATGCTGTTTTGACCAACGAGGAGTATGAATTGGCTTTCGGTCAAAACACGAAAGTTGTAGAATGGATAAAAACCTAGAGATAGGCATAAACATGGTCTCATTTAGACTTCGCATGAGAAAGTTATGGCCTCTCAAAGTTGGCCAAAAACTCATTTCGGCTAAAGTTTGATTTTTCGCCGTTAGCCTCCAATTTCTACCACGGCTTCCCGAAATAAGTTCCAACCATCCATGCATACTTAATATCATTAAAATGACTTGCTAGAAGTGTTTGATCAACTCTGAAGGTTCCAGAATGAAAAACGACTCCTCCAACGGAGGTTTGGCTTCAAACAGGCTTAAGAAGGAAATTGGCTCGAAAATGAAATACAGGATGTTACATCATCATCTTGCTATTGATTCACAATTGTTCAACGAAATGGCTCCCATAGAAACCACACTAACGAAAGAACCCGTTTTCTTGATGTCTTTTATCTAATCAAATTTTCCACCATGAAGGCTGATAGCGTAAATGCGATGATATCCCATGGCGTAAAAAGTGATTGAGAAAGAAGTATAAGGAACATCTATAAAAATATAAATAAAAATGCTTGTTCGTGTTCCCAATCATCATATAGATTGTTACAAAAACCCTAGATTATATTTATGATCGAGCCACTTCTTAAAGAGAGTGGTCTTGTTTTCTTATTAAGGTGCTCAAATTAGGGGTGTGCTTTAATTTAAAAAGTAAATTTAGGTGCTTAAGGGTGTTGAAATTAAAAACTAAGGGTACCACTACTAACACCATTTTATAAATAGTAGAGAAGTATATGTTATAGCAATAACAAAATTTCAGGTGGATAATAAATTTAATTCTAAAAATTGAAAAGGGCAACATAGTTAAAATGTAAAAGTAAACACACAATAAAAATAATTTAAAATGTATATTTAGTAATTATCCGCTCATTTGTGAAATTTATTAATTTGCTAAAAATAATGTGCTAAAAAAGAAAATCCAAAATAAATATAATAAGGATATAACAAAATCATGTTTAAACAAACAAAATCTTAACAATTTATTTCCTTTACATAATAATGAAAGTAATAATATTAATAAGGATATAACAATGACAGTGTAACCTAGGCCAATGACATGGTGCAATCCTTGTGTTTTAGCCAATTCCACCCAAACTGAGTCAATTTATTCAACTATTTCATACATTAATCAAAATAATCTTCTGTGGTAGTCCTGGCACATTTTCAAAAAGCCTCTTTCAAAATTTTCCCACCATTACTATCCTTTCTAAAGTTGCTATATTGGTGCCTAAAATAAAACTTGGTTTCACAATTTGGCACTACCTCAACCAAAGCAGGTACAAGACCCTACATAAGCAGGTACAATTCATCAATGTAAAAGCACTGTGAAGCAATTAGTGTGTGTGTTTATAGTAGTGTAATTAAAAGAGATGTAGCTTTTGTTGATCATTCATTGTTGTCCACATTGACTAGTTATCTTCTTCAATTCCAACATGAGCACACACCAATTTCAAGAACGATATGCAAGATGACTTGGTTTCTTTCTTCATAACTGTATAAGCAAAAGGATACATGTAACACCCCCACCCTAATCTACAGGATAACACCTATAATTAAGACCTGGAGCGTTACTAACCCATCTTAGTAAGACTAAGATAGGTATATACTAAAGGGAACAAACTAGCAACAACATGCATATCAAGGGTTCTAAGCAGGGGGTATATAAACATATCATAACATTTAAACATGCATCGTATATGTATACCCAAACCATATGAATTCTCAAAGTATATAACTCCTTGGGCTAGCCGTGGCTTCCCGAAAAATATATATATACACCAAAAATGAATTGTATCAGAGCTTCTATTTCGTCCCTGATCCTGTCGCTTCTTTATCCTCATGCGACTCATAAGTACCTATAAGGATTTAAAGAAAACAAGGGTGAGCCATTTTCTCAGTAGGGGGGGGGGGGTGAAGGGTATATGTTCAAAAACTAGTTTATAAACATATCTTTGAAATCATGTGTAATTCGATAATATCAATAAGAACCATGTTCATCAATTTACTATGCATGAACGTGCTAATGTAGTTTACCTCCCGTGTCAACTGATTACCAAACAATAGAGAGCCTGAGCTGTGAGTATAATCCAATGCCACCTAGATGTCAGATCATCAAGCTGATATCCTGGGATAAATTGTCCCGATCCCATTTGAATATATATAGCAACAGTCCTGGGATCAATCATCCCGATCCCATACAAACATCGATAACAACAAAACCATAGTGCCTTGCCAATTTGCCTAGATTCCCGGGCTCCACACCAGTGGCTTATAGGCGGCCAAACATTGCTCCCCCAAGGGTTTAGGGCTTTTCAACCCAAGGGCACAGGGCCCTTCCTATTTTTTCCATCCCGGCAAGTACTATTCAATCGATACAAGATATCCATTTTTGAGGAATACAAGCTCCTCGAACCAATACAAGAAGATATAAGCCTTTCACGAGATAGCCAATTAAATCACAAGCCACAATTGGGTTCAGGAACTGGCCGTAAAATCTCTGGGCCTTCGGTTGGCACACTATTGATGTGGATTATGCAAATCATGCCATTTACTAACCATATGGGACATTTATACCATTCACAATCAGCCAAATCCACTTTATATCATTTGGTGTGTATAATCCACCAACAATCCATTTTTAACAACAAATATTGTTCACACAACCAAGGGATATCTCATATAGTTCGGATAACACTTTAAAGCAAGTGTGGATGGCATATTTTGTCTCAAATCATGTCTTTATAGCTTCATCAATCATACTAATATCAAAATTTCACTTATTTTTAATAAACAAGCAAACACAAGTCAAAAGTGATCATTATTGAAGAATCAAAGCAAATCATTAAATTTTAAAAGCAAGAAAACCCCTACCTCGACTTATCAACGAGAAAGAAGAAGAAAATATGAAGGTTCAAGCTTTATCCAAGGAAATCCCAGCGAGGAAGATGATGAATAGCGACCAGGAGGATGATTCCGAGGATTTGAAGCTTTTATTTCGGATTTATGTTGAAAAATGAGTAAGAATCCTTCTAAGAACCACCTTTATCTCTCTTTAAAGCCCTCAAGTTGATAGGAGTGGGTTTTGGTCGAGTTTGGGTGAGTTAAGGTGATAAATGATGAGAAAATGGGGTTGAAACTCTAGAAAATTCGACACATAGGGGTCTGGGACCGATCCTAGGTTTTTTGGGACCGATCCTTGAAACATTCTGTCCAAGCTTTAATTTTGGCTGCATTGACCACTGTTGGTAATTTGGTCATAACTCCTTGCTCGGAACTCGGATTGAGGTGATCTTTATATGGAAAGGTAATTCAAAGATCTACAACTTCCTAATAGGAAGTTTTCCCAAATTATGGATAGATTATCTCCAGAAATTCTCCAAAGGCAGCGTTCTACCGAAGCATTACCGAATAACCCGAATTTAGCGATGGGCCTATTTTGCGCCCTATTTTGACATACAAGGAGTGTGAATTAGCTTCCAATCATAACACGAAAGTTGTATAATGGTATAAAAACTAGACACTTGTGCGAACGAAATCTTAATCGGACAAGAAATGAAGAAATTACGATAGCTCAAAGTTAGCCAAAATCAACGAATCGCAAAGAAACAAAACTCCCTATTTACTAACCGAATGCGGACCACCTGAATCACCAAACGATCATTCACATGTGTATAAAGGGATTAATATAACATAATTAAATACATGATGTTGCAATCTCTTCCACTAAATAAAATTTCGTCCTTGAAATTTAAAAATTACATATTAATCAAACAATTCGGGATACTTGCTACGAATTTCTGTCTCTAACTCCCATGTTGGCTCTTCAGCTCCGTGATGCAACCATAAGACTTTTACCAATGGGATGACTTTGTTTTGTAGCACCTGATCTCGGCAATCTAGGATCTGCATTGGGCGGGTTTCGTAAGTCCCGTTGTCTAACACCTCGAGGTTTACCCATTGAATAATATGGGAAGGATCATGAATGTACCGGCGTAGCATCGATACATGGAAGACATTGTGAACATTAGACAGCTGTGGTGGCAAAGCTAGACGATGTGAAACATTACCGATACGTTCGAGAATCTCAAAAGGCCCAATGAATCGGGGAGATAACTTCCCTTTACTACCGAACCGCGTGACACCGAAACGAGGCTTAGTTTTCAAGAACACATGGTTACCAACTTCGAACTCTAGCGGACGACGACACCTATCGGCAAAAATTTTCTGCCGACTCTAGGCAGTAAGGAGATGTTGTCGAATGGTCTTAATCTTTTTGGTAGTTTGTTCTACTAATTCTGGACCTAACAAGGTTCTTTCCCCGACTCATACCAGCATATCGGGGATCTGCAAGGACGACCGTAAAGGGCTTTGTAAGGCGCTATGCCTATACTAGCCTGGAAGCTATTGTTATATGCGAACTCGATTAATGGCAAATGTTCTATCCAGTTTTCTCGAAAGTCGAGGACACATGCTCTTAGTATATCCTCAAGTATTTGAATAACTTGCTCGGATTGTCCATCAGTCTGTGGATGAAATGTTGTACTAAAATTCAATTAAGTCCCCAAAGCCCTTTGAAGACTCTCCCAAAATTGAGAAATAAAACATGGATCTCGATCCGACACAATGGTTAATGGAACCCCATGGAGCTTGACTATCTCCCGAACATAGAGTTTTCCTAAACTCTCTACATTTTGGTTGTTCCGGATTGGAAGAAAGTGAGCGGACTTCGTCAATCTATCAATAACCACCCAAATAGTATCTTGACCCCCTAATGCCTTCGGTAATCCCGAAACAAAATCCATAGTGACATATTCCCATTTCCACTCAGAAATGGGTGATGGCTGGAGTTGTCCTGCAGGCCTTTGGTGCTCGGCCTTCACTAGTTGACATGTCATACATTTATTCACAAAATTCGCGACGTCTTTCTTCATGCCGCTCCACCAGAAGTTTCGACACAAGTCCTGGTACATCTTTGTACCACCAGGATGGATAGAAAATTTGGAATGGTGTGCTTGACTTAGAATTTCATTTCTAAGTTCTAAATTGTTCGGTACTACTAGTCTATCTTAAACTCGAATCCCACCGTCAGTCCCAAGTTTATACCCACCGTATTCGGCTTTCGTAGCCAATTGATCCCGTATTACTCGGAATGATTCATCTACCCGTTGAGCGTCTATCACTCGTTGCTGGATTGTCGGTTGGGCAATCATATTATATAAATAAGCTCGGTTCTCATCATGATTTACCATGAGGTTGTATCATTGTAATTCCTCCCTTAATCTCCATTCCCGACACCGCAACACGGCTAAAGACCCCTGAGATTTTCGGCTTAAGGCATCGGCTACCACATTAGCCTTGCCCGGGTGATATTGTAAGGTGAAATCATAATCTTCTAGATACTCTACCCACCTGCGTTGTCTAAGATTCAAATCTTTTTGGGTGAAGATATACTTTAAACTCTTATGATTAGAGTAAACTTCAAATCTCTCGCCATACAAATAATGGAACCAGATCTTAAGAGAGAAGACAACTGCGGCCAATTCTAGATCGTGAGTGGGGTAGTTTTTCTCATGTTGCTTGAGTTCTCGAGAAGCATAAGCCACAACATGCTCCTCCTGCATTAGAACACTATCCAAACCAAGCCTAGACGCATCACAGTAGATTGTATAACCCTTTTCTCGCTCGGGTAGAACAAGAACTGGAGCCGAAGTAAGCCTGTCTTTCAGTTCCAAGAAGGCTTTTTCACATGACTCATCCTAAATGAATTGAACGCCCTTATAAGTTAGGCGTGTAAAGGGTAAATCTATGCAGGAGAAATCTTTGACAAACCGACGATAGTACCCAGCCAAACCCAAGAAACTTCTGACCTTGGTGACATTTCGAGGTCTCTCCCACTTTAGGACTGCTTCTACCTTCCCTGGATCTACAGAAATACCATTTCTTGAGACGACATGTCCCAAGAATTTGACTTCTGACATCTAGAAGTTATATTTGCTAAGTTTTGCATACAGCTTTGTAATAATCCGTTCCTTCATTCCACGTGTATCGAGTCCCTTAATCGAATTTAGTCAAATTCGAGCCTCGGGAGATGAAATTATGTTCCGAAGGGGGGCCGTTATGACTTAAACTCTCTCAATAAGTTATATTAGTGTATTTAAGTAGGTTAGAATGACCATAAGTCATTCCGGGTGGATCGTAAGAAAATCTGCTCATAAATAGCGAGTTTTGGTCTTATGCGATAAATGGTTTTTACCCGACTTTGGAAGCCCATATCTTACATCATGTAGTCGACTCCATAAGAAGAATCTAGTCGACTACATCGATCTGGCGAGTTTTTTTTATATATTTCTTCTTCTCCTTTCTTCCTCATTTGACACCACCAATGGAGAGCTCTTAGAGAGAGAGTTGAGAGGATATTTTGAGTGGATTCAAGGTGCTTTTATCTACACACCTTCGTCACACAAACCCACACCAAACAAAACATCATCATCATCATCTTCTCCATCCTCATCCACCATTTATAGGGTTTTTTGGAGAAATTTGGGGGTTTTCGCATAGGCGCGGTTCCGGCTCGATTCTTCTGCAATACTTCGAGGGATTGACCCTCCTAAGGTGGGAACAATAGTATTTAAACTCCTTTTTTAACTTATTGTATCTATTACGTACCAAATCCCGCATAACCTAGGGTTTATACTCAAAATACATACTCATGGGGCTTTGGGGGTTATTTATCTTGTTTTATTGATTGGGTTTAACATATTATGATCATAAATTACTGCTTTGACATGAAATCCCAATTTCTATGCCATTTCTGGTAATATTCATATGAAACCCTTACGTACGGGTACTGGGGTGAACTAAATGATATGATATGCATACATATGGGTGTAAGCCTGAACTTAAATGTATGTTTTTAGGATAAAATTTCATATATGGGTGGTATTCGCGTTGTGTTGGAGCTATTGGGCCATTTTTATGAGACTTTTACTTACCTAGCCAGTCCGTAAGTATGTTGGGCAGTGGATATGCTTGTTTGGGAATGTAAAAGGTATTTTAACCTTATGGGAAGGTTATATGGGATTTATATGCCATATAAACAGTATGATCTTGTACTTAGTGCCAAGTTATGGTAATCCCAATTTGCTTTCCAGGTTCTAGTGCTTTATTCTTTAAACTAACAGTTGACGGACTTGGCTACCATAGTCACGCACGATGAGGATACCACCATAGTTTTCAGACACATATGTATGCGTATGAATATCTTTGGAAACATCCTAGTCTTATGCATATATATACATATCCTTATTGCTTATGCACGGTTGACAAAATGTACTATATGATACTTTGAAATGATATACATATGTACTTAGGATTTTCTTGGATTTTTATATCGGTTAGCTGAGACCGTTCGTACTAGATAGATATTGGTGATACCCGTAGCGTATGCCTTGGTGGTTACGTGAGGATTATTGTAGCGTATGCCTTTGTGGCTGCGTGAGGTAGCGTCTAGGTGGACCCGGTAAGTGGTCCCTGCCTTGGGGGCAGAAGAAACCGAGGATGACCAAGGTCCGTGTACACACGTATGAAAATCCTAGACGTGAGGATGATATATGATTGATGTGATAGATCTAGTCATGGTGTTGCGGCATCTTTTATACATATTCGGGCTATAGATTATTACTGTTTCTTAATTACAGCTGTATAAAGATATAAATGTATCTTGCAGATACATGTTTTTACACGATATACATAAAAGCCCGATAAACCTATGTTTTATCTATTTTATTACAATTTGGGGACTGGGAGAGCATCTATATGCATTTCACGAAATATTTTCAGTGTATTAGCTGCTTCAGAAATGTAGTATATATATATATATTTACACTTGTACATACAAAAAGGAATGTATATTACATAGAGGAGATTTATTACACTGAAGCAGCATATAAACCAACCTTACTTTCATTATATTGCATTGCATGGCATGCATGGTTTTCTAACCTATTTTCTTATATAAAAACCTTATAGTTCCCACAGAGTTTGTTTGGCTCATTCCCATTTTCCAAATAGTTTTGCAAGTGTTTCTCGGGGATGGTAAGCTTACGGATCCTAGTTAGCTCTGACGGTCGGTTGCCAAAGTCTTTAGGAAGAGACTTGCATTATATACCTCAAACTATTATCATATTGTGTATTGGATTTCCAAATGTATAATTTCTATGAGATTGAGACCTCGTTGGAGGCGTTGTACAAACATTTTTATATAAATGTAGAGAATCGATTGTAAATGGATTTATTTATATCTTATGACAGGTTTTGGTTTACCATATAAATAAACTCCACATGCCGAATTTTCTTTTAAAATGACTTTTTTACTTGAACATGTTTTTGGTATAAAATTCTAAGTGTTATTACTTCATACCCGTCGTCGCGTACGACTCCGTGGCTAACCAGGTCCCGGAGGAATAATCTTCTGAATGGGATCTCGGGGTGTCAGAATCTTATGATCTCGAAGAACTTGAAGAGCCAAACGAAGATGATTCTCATGCTCTTCATCCGACTTGGAATAGATAAGAATGTCGTCTATGAAGACTACAACAAAATGATTGAGATACGGACGATATAAACAATTCATTAAGTTCACGAATGCAGCTGGAGCATTCGTCAACCCGGATGGCATTACTAAGAACTCATAATGCCCATATCGAGTACGAAAGTCTGTCTTTGGAATATCTTCCTGACGGACCAACATCTGGTGATAGCCCGATCGAAGATCGATCTTGGAAAACCTAACAACACCTTGTAACTGATCGAACAAATCATTGATCCGCGGTAACGGATGCTTATTCTTAATAGTGACTCGATTCAATTGACGATAATCTATACATAGCCACAAAGACCCATCTTGGTTCTTAGCGAATAGAACAGGTGCACCCCACGGAGATGCACTGGGTCTGATAAACCCTTTTTGTAATAATTCGTCAATTTGAATCTTTAGCTCCTTTAATTCAGCAGGAGCCATACGATATGGGGCTAAAGATGTTGGTGTAGTACCTGAAACGATGTCGATAGAGAAATCCACCTCCCGATTTGGGGGTAGACCTGGAAGATCATTAGGAAATACATCAAGAAATTCCCTAATCACGGGTAGATCAGAGGGAAGAGAACCACTGTCCTCTCATGCTACGATACTAGCCAACCACCCAAAGTAACTTCGTTGTTCTTTGGGTTTCAGAAATGCACACGGAATAAATGACTCGAGTTCACACTGGAAGGGCAAAACTTCATTATTTGATAGCGGAATCGATACCCGATGTCTAGAGCATTCAATTACCACATGGAAAGTGGCTTACCAATCCATACACAGTATAAGATCATAATCCCCCGTATCAAGGACAATAAGATCAAACTCTACTGAGGACTCCCCAAAACTCAAGGAGCAGTTCCTAAAAACAGATCCCAATCGAATTCTATTTCCCGTGGGTGTACCAACCCATAAGGTTATATTCAATAATTCAACACACAATCCCAATCTATTAACCAACGCACGTGAAATAAAGGAATGGGAGGCACTAATATCAAATAGAACTTTAACCCAGGTATTGAAGAACAAGATAGTACCTTCCATTACTTTAACATCTGGCTGCTCTGACTGTGTCAACGTGTAGACCCAACCCTGTGTTCTGCCACTGCCTCGAGAGTACATATTTCCACCTCCCCAGGACCCATTCTGATTTTTCCCACGACCCTGACCACCTGGACTGCTAGAAAAAGACTGGCCCTCGCCGCCCGTGCGACTTGAGCCTTGAAATTGTGGCCAATTATTGAAGGATTGGGAGGGTTGTTGTCGCTCTCGTCTTATGTTTGGACATTCTCTCTTGAAGTGCCCCAATTGACCACACCCATAACAAACTATTTCTCGAGACCCTTGGCTTTTATTCCCCGAACCCGTAGACCGACCTCTACTATAACTTCCACTAGAGGACCCGGACTTAACCTTGTACCTCTTTTCCTGACTACCCGACTTTTCCTAGTACCTTCGTCATACCATCTATCCTTTCTTGTTCAACCTTTCATTGCCAAGCACCCGCCTAGTACACTCAAAATCTATCGAACTTCCTTCATTGTTCATCTTGCATCACGGCTTCTGCGACACTGCCGTGATTCAGGTGATACACATTTTCTCGAATATAAGGTTTCAATCCCTTCAAAAGCAAACGTATTTTCTCCTCTGGATCGTTGTCTAGACTCTTATTAAATTGACTCAAACTTTTGAATTTTATCTCGTACTCTGCCATAGACATGTTCCCTTAAATCAGGGAACGAAACTCATCTCTCTTGAGACTCCGATGAACCGACGAGAAATAACGCTCTAGGAACATTTGAGTAAATTGCTCCCAAGAAGTGGGAGCGTCCGCTCTCCTAGACACATTTCTCCACCAGATACCAGCTTGATCAACCAGCTGGTAGGTCCCCAAATTAGGCTTTAGGTCATCGGGTAAAGTCATGACTTCAAAGGCTCTCTCAATTTGATCGAGCCAAGACTCTGCCGCATCAGGACCAGACAACCCGTTGAAAATAGGTGGGGCTAGCTTCTTAAACTTCTCTAGGGCCACCATAGCCCTATTCTCTTGGACTCTACCCTGAGGTTGCTTAATATGCCCTAGCACGTTGGCTAACTCTCGGGCCAAGGCACGTATTTCATCTACCGATTCCCCGGAGGTGGAACTCTCACAGGTGGCATTGTGATTTGGTGAAGTCGTCATTCTATATGAAAACAAGAAAATAAACGTCATAACAACCCAATATACGTTAACAAGACAACAATCTATCACAATATGTCACAAATTTTGTCCCACAACCCAAGTAATCGCAAAACTTATGCTCTGATACCAATTTGTAACAGCCCCGCCTTAATCTACAGGATAACACCTGTAATTAAAACCTGGAGCATTACTAACCCATCTTAGTAAGACTAAGATATGTATATACTAAAGGAAACAAACTAGCAACAACATGCATATCAACGGTTCTAAGCAGGGGGTATATAAACATATCATAACATTTAAACATGCATCATACATGTATACCCAAACCATATGAATTCTCAAAGTATATAATTCCTCGGGCTAGCCATGGCTTCTCGAAAAAAATATATATACACCAAAAATGAATTGTATCAGAGCTTCTATTTCGTCCCTGATCCCGTTGCTTCTTTATCCTCATGAGACTCGTAAGTACCTATAAGGATTTAAAGAAAATAAGGGTGTGCCATTTGCTTAATAGGGGGGGGGGTTTGAAGGGTATATGTTCAAAAATTGGTTTATAAACATATCTTTGAAATCATGTGTAATTCGATAATATCAACAAGAACCATGTTCATCAATTTACTATACATGAACGTGCTAATGCAGTTTACCTCTCGTGTCAACCGATTACCAAACAATAGAGAGCCTGAGCTGTGAGTATAATCCAATGCCACCTAGATGTCGGATCATCAAGCTGATATCCTGGGATCAATTGTCCCGATCCCATTTGAATATATATAGCAACAGTCCTGGGATCAATCATCCCGATCCCATACAAACATCGATAACAATAAAACCATAGTGCCTTGCCAATTTTCCTAGATTTTCGGGCTTCACACCGGTGGCTTATAGGCGGCCAAACATTGCTCCCCCAGGGGTTTAGGGCTTTTTAACCCAAGGGCACCGGGCCCTGCCTATTTTTCCCATCCCGGCAAGCATTATTCAATCGATACAAGATATCCATTTTTGAGGAATACAAGCTCCTCGAACCAATACAAGAAGATATAAGTCTTTCACGAGATAGCCAATTAAATCACAAGCCACAATTGCGTTCAGGAACTGGCCGTAAAATCTCCGGGCCTTCGGTAACACACTATGGATGTGGATTATGAAAATCATGCCATTTATTAACTATATGGGACAATTTATGCCATTCACAATTAGTCAAATCCCACTTTATATCATTTGGTGTGTATAATCCACCAACAATCCATTTTTAACAATAAATGTTATTCACAAAACCAAGGGATTGTTAGAGTGATATACTAAAAGCCATAATTTTCTTGTTGGTTTGGATATGTTATAAATTTGGTTTTGCTATTTTAATGAGAATCTTTATGGGCAATGGTTGCATTAGATTATTTATTTAAATATTGTGCATGTGTGTCTTTTATTCCATATAGTAGATGATTTGGTGTGTAGAGTATAGCTTACACACAGAAGATCATATTATCGGTTCTTGTGGAATATAAATTTAATGGTTCATAGTCTTAGATGGAATTGGACACCCATCAGTAGGATTGTAGCAAAAGTTTTAGTAGTTTATCTTAACTACAAGAAACGATATAGTTTTAACTCGTTGTGCTTGTGCACTTTGTGTGTATTGAATTGGACCAGTTTGGGTTAATTGTTTTTATACTGACTATACAAAACAATTTACTATACAAAACAATTTAAAATCCCATGGTTATTATGATTACTTATGCTCTTAATCTTGAAATAATTAATAGACATATATATGTAGTGTTTGTTGTTTTGACTCATTAAGAGTGAGATTCATTTATGGATCAATAATCTTCGTGAGTTGGATAACGACACTATATGTATGATGAATATTAATTATTGATGGAATCCACGTCCCGGTACAGGGATTGATGATAACCCCTTGAGAAGCTTATAAGTTTTGATCATGTCAAACCTTGCAGGTGGATTATATTAATCCGACCTATCAAATAAGTTAAGTGGTATGCTCAAGGATTAAGAAGTCATTTAAATATAATTGTCAGTAATTTAATTTAAATGACGGTTATCTGTAATCTTAACGTAGAGAGAATAATAAGTATTTAATAACAAGGAGCTCGAAATTAAATTTTGAGATAAGGACGGCAGTGTAATTATAATTCTTTAGTGGTGTGAATAATAATTTATGGAAGGAAGTAATTCATAGTGGAATTAGGATTCCAACTTTCCATAGGAAGTCCAAACACTTATTTCTCTTTAAGGTCCATATTGTAGCCTTATATATACGCCGGCCTTGTCTCTTCTCATTATAACAATAATTCTCATGAGTTAGGGTTTTTTCTATTGAGAGAGGAGAAAATCTCGGTAATATTGTAGACCATACTTGGTACAAGATTTGATGGTGGAAGGAACACGATAGAGGTTTTCAGCACTGTAATGGTAAATCAATCGTAACTTTTGATCGCACCGTTGGATCGAGCTGATTTTTGGATATGTTGTTCGGAATGCAAAGTTATTTTAATTGAGCGAAAAATCAGGACGATCATAAGTCATTTCGGTGACAAAAATAATCGATTTTTGCAGCTTAGCGAGAATTAAAAAATCTGACCAAATTGTAATCTGATGCTTTCAAACCCTAGTCTCCTCATATGGATCCTCTACATGATCCATAAAGGTGAAATCCCTTTATTCTTATTGGGTTTTAGCAAAAGTATTTTATTCAATCTATACGCAATATCAAACGATCTTGTACTTATGTCTCCATCAGGGATATCTCATATAGTTCGGATAACACTTTAAAGCAAGTGTGGATGGCATATTTTGTCTCAAATCATATCTTTATAGCTTCATCAATCATACAAATATCAAAATTTCACTTATTTTCAATACACAAGCAAACACAAGTCAAAAGTGATCAATATTGATGAATCAAAGCAAATCAATACGTTTTAAAAGCAATAAAACCCCTACCTCGACTCATCAACGAGAAAGAAGAAGAAAATATGAAGGTTTAAGCCTTATCCGAAGAAATCCCAGCGAGGAAGATGATGAATAGCAACCAGGAGGATGATTCGAAGGATTTGGAGCTTTTATTTCGGATTGATGTTGAAAAATGAGCAAGAATCCTTCTAAGAACCACCTTTATCTCTCTCTAAAGCCCTCAAGTTGATAGGAGTGCGTTTTGGTTGAGTTTGGGTGAGTTAAGGTGATAAATGATGAGAAAATGGTGTTAAAACTCTAGAAAATTTGACACACAGGGGTCTGGGACCGATCCTAGGTTTTACGATCCCATCCTGGGACCGATCCTAGGCTTTCTGGGACAGATCCTTGAAACATTCTGTCCAAGCTTTAATTTTGGCTGCACTGACCACTGTTGGTAATTTGGTCATAACTCTTTGCTCAGAACTCAGATTAAGGTGATCTTTATGTCGACGGAAAGGTAATTCAAAGATCTACAACTTCCTAATGGGAAGTTTTCCTAAATTGTGGGTAGATTATCTCCAAAAATTCTCTGAAGGCAGCGCTCTGCCGAAGCATTACCGAATGACCCGATTTTAGCGATGGGCCTACTTTGCGCCCTATTTTGACCCATAAGGAGTGTTAATTAGCTTCCAATTATAACACAAAATTGTAGAATGGTATAAAAACTAGACACATGCGTGGATAGAATCATAATTGGACAAGAAACGAAAAAATTATGATAGCTCAAAGTTAGCCAAAATTAACAAATCGCAAAGAAATAAAACTACCGGTTTACTAACCGAAATCGATTTGGACCACCCGAATCACCAAATGATCATTCACATGTGTATAAATGGATTAATATAACTTAGTTAAATACAGGATTCTACAATACATTCCATTATTGGCATCAATCCCAACTGCACACAACAATTGACCAGGAAAGGGTCCTTTTAAGAAACATGCATCCAATCCAATGAATGGTTTACACTTTCTAACACCCTTTTTCAGTGGCCCAAAGCAGCAATACATTCTTTTGAACTTCCTCACACCATATGTTTCATCTTTATGGACCATAGTGGTTGTATTTGGCATTGCCTTTTGATTTATGCACAATTATCCTAAATGCATTTGTATTGCTCTTTATGGCCGCCTTTAATTAATTTTTGGGCCTTTGATTTAGTTCTGTAAAATTGGAATCTTGAAATATCAACTTTGTGGTTCTTCCTCACAATTTGTGTGCTTAGCATTTATAGTCTTCACTTGCAATGTGGTACCATTTTCTCTTGATTGCCTAGGTGTAAAAACAAACCAGTTACATGGAAGTTTACATTTTGCCCCCACTCTCCATTTTGCATTACATGGAAGCTTGATTTGCTTCTTATGTATAATGGAATACTCTGCAATTGCTTGTTTAAACCCTTTAGCAAAACCAAATAATTGCCATACTTCACATTAGGGATTATGCTTATGTTTCTCAATAATGTACTCAGAATACCTAGGCTTCTTACCCCATTTTTCTCATCAGAAGAAGCAAGACTCATTAGAATCACCCATATCAGACCACACTCCTTCAGCTACACACCACTAGTCCCCTCCCTTACTTCTTTCCCCACCCTGGTTCACCACCTACGTTGCTCTATTCACCCCCTACATTGCTCTAATCATTCACATTTTCAGGGTTCACAATGCTTTGTTCCCAAACACCCTCAACATCACCTACAACTACATCAAATCCTATAGAATTAATGTGATTCAAGAATTAGAACCATCTTCTTCATTCATAAAGCCCTCGTCTTCATTCATAAATACCTCTTTATTGTGGTATTCCTCTTCATGAGGATACACCATATTTTAAGGTTGATAATTCCTTTGTTTAACCATGTTCTAGGTTCAAATATATCACTCTATAAGGTGGAAACCCATTTTGTAATACCGGTAATGTAATTAGTGTAAATTAGTCATGTATTAACCTTGATTAAGTGTGTGAGTTAGGTGTTAAATTTGGGTTTCGGTAAGGAATAAATTTTAAAATGGACTAAAATGTAAAGTTGCAAATGTTTAGGGTTAAAATAATAAAGTTATGAAAATTAAGGGTTAATTATTGTAATTAAGCCAAAAGTTAATTTTTTTTTAATTTTTAACGTCACCAACTTTCACTGTCTAAATATGTCTTCACTTTTTTCATTCCTTATCTTCCATTTTAATTGCAGCCGAGAAAGAGATATAGAGGAAAAAAATAGGTATGAAGCTCTATTTTTATAAATTGGTCATCTAAATTCTGCCGAATCGTGTCGGGTCTTAAAGGAAAGTATTTCTATACGTCAAGGGCTACATGAGGATATTAGAATTTTGGAGTTGTTCTGGTCGGGGGTATCATCTCAAATTTCATTCTTTGTGGCTAAATATTTTGAGGTAGGAGCTAATTATGATTTTTTGTGTTTTAAATTGTTAAAATTTTAAATTTTCCTAAAATATATGATTTTGCATGTATAAGTTATTATAATTAATTAATTAATGAATTTTGATAACCAAACACATGCATATGAATAATAATTAGAAATTTTGAAATTAGAACACGGAGTTCTATACCCCAAGTGTTTATTGAATTGTTTAAAATTTAGGGTTGATTTACCTTCCATCACATGAGATTAAACATGAATAATTATTCTTAATACTGAGGTACTTGGCATCATAAGCATGAATTGCATAGTTATTGTGTCAACCCGACAGTTTGGCTATATCGAAGTTCTCTATGGCATATGGCTCGGATATTTATCTCTTGAGAGAGGTTATATCTATAATCTATATTTATTAAGAGCATTCTATGCTTATGTTGATACATTCTCGAGTGTGGTATGACCTCGGTTGATTTGCCAACGGTAATTATCCAGTATTATTGATATATTTATGGCTTCCCGACAGTAAGGGAATTGGGTATGGCTAGTGTTGGCTGGTATGGAAGTAGGCAGGGATCAGTGCCCTTGAGTTAAAAATCCCTAAACCTCCAGAGGGCAGCAAATCGTCGGCTGTCTAGAGCCAGCGGTGTGGAGTCTAAAAATCTAGACAACAGCAAGACACTAGTAGTTGTATTTATATGATATTGGTGGACGTGTGGTCCAATTATATTGTTATATATTATGATATTCCCTGAGACGGTTTGTGGCACCCCCGCCTTAATTAACAGGATAATACTTATAATTAAGACCTAAAGTGTCACTAACATACCTTATACTAGCTAAAGTAGGTCTAATATAAAAAATAAAACAACAAATTCAAGTGAACCATATAACATGGGACAAACAACCATGATATTCATATAGTGGATGATAATTTAAAACAAAAACACAACACGCATACATGTATCCAAAAGGAATACAAAATCGTGTCAACATGTAGATAAGCATACACCATAACTTAGGCTAGCCGTGGCTTGCCATATGAACATATACACAATAAAATAAGTTCGTATCAGAGGCTTCTATTTTGTTCACGACCCCGCCGATTCCTTAGTCTTACCCATCTCCTGGATACCTGAATTTGTTACATAAAAACGGGGTGAGCTTATAGCTCAGTAGGGGGAATATAACAAGATGTTTAAAACCATAATAGCATTTTTATAACAATTCAAACTGTAATCAATAGACCGATTCAGAAATTGTTAGTTTATAAACCAATGTGAGCACGTGCATATGCAGGTTACCTCCCTTCTGTCAACCATAATACCATATTGCTAAGAGAATACTAGGGCCGAACTGAATCATAATCGTAAGAATAAGAGTAGGCTTGACCGCCCCACAAAATCATTTGAACCTGATAATAGTAGAATATCTTCCGACCTAAGGAAGATCATCATTATTACATCATAATAGAATTGGACCACACGACCATTAATTTCAAATCAATACAGGGCAAATGCTGTAACACGCCCGCCTTAATCTATAGGATAACACCCGTAATTAAGACTTGGAATATTACTAACCAATCCTAGATTAAACTAAAATGGGTGTAGGAGTATATAAATAAACAAGAAAAACAAAGCAACAAGTATATCGTGTGCTAAGTCAAACATGAAGTATATAATTGCGAATTAACTTTCAAACATCCATATATTAATTATACAGGACCAACAAGGTGGAATAAAAAACATATACAACTATTGGGCTAGTTGTGGCTTCTTGTGGAAACATGTATACATCAAAAATGAATTGTATCAGAGCTTCTATTTCGTCCCTGATCCCATCGCTTCTTTGTCCTCATGGGACTCGTGAGTACCTGTAATATTTTAAAGAAAACAGGGGTGAGCTATTCGCTAAGTAGGGGAACATATAGGGCATATGTTCGAAAATAGGTTTATAATCATATCTTTCCAATCAGGTTTACTTAATTAATATCAACAAGAACCATTATCATCAAGTAACGATGCATGAACGTGCTAATGTAGGTTACCTCCCGTGTTAACCGATTTTCGCATAATAGATAGCCTGAGCTGTGAGTATATTTCATTTTTACCTGAGATATAAAATCATCATGTTGATACCCTGGGATCAATTGTCCCGATTCCAAATAAGCATAGATAATAGCAGCCTTGGGATCAATCATCCCGATCCCGTATAAACATAGCTAATAATAAAAGTCATAGTGCCTTGCCAATTTGCCTAGGTTTCCTGTGTAATACCCCGTACTTTAAATTATTTTAAATTGAATTATATTAGCTTATTTACACTCATGTGAGTGATTGTTTGATGATTCGGGCGGTCCGAATCAATTTCGGTTGGTAAGTAGGAAGTTTTAGTCCTTTGCGATTCGTTAATTCTAGCTAACTTTGAGCTATCGTAATTTCTTCGTTACTTATCCGAATAAGATTCCGTTCACAAAAGTGTCTAGTATTTGTACCATTCTACAACTTTCATGTTTTGGGCGAAGTCCAATTCACAATCCTCGTGGGTCAAAACAGGGCGCGAAGTAGGTCCATCGCTAAATTCTAGTCATTCGGTAGCGCTTTGACAGAGCGCTGTATTTGGTAAATTTCTGGGAAAATCCAATCCATAATTTGGTAAGACTTCCTTTTATAAAGTTGTAGAGCTTTGAAATACCTTTTCGTGGACATAAAGAAAGCCTCAATCGGAGTTCCGAGCGAAAATTTATAGCCAAAACAATACGCGGATCGGTCTGGGGAGTTTAGACTCATGCGCGGACCGGTATGGCCTTTTTCAATACTGGTCCGACATCGGGCCAATGTCGGTTCTGAGCATTTTTAAGCATTCTTTTGACCCCTTTTTGCCACAACTTTGACCCAAACACTCCTAAACACCCCTAGAGAGTTCTAGAGAGCTCTAGGGAGAGAGAGAAGGAGATTTCTACAATCTAACCTCTTAATCCTAGGATTAAAGCTTTAAACCTTCCAAATCTTCCTCTCCTTCACTATTCATCATTTCTTACCTTGTTGTCCACCATAGGAGCTCTAGCTTGAGCGTTGGATACGGGAACGGGGGTTCATATATCATTGGTTCGAGGATCTTGCCATGCTAGGAGCGTGGTGACGCGAGAGCTTTAAGGTTTCACCGAACGGAGCTTTGGATATGGATTGATGCCTGTGGTTAAGGTATAGGAAGTATTTCGTATGCATTTTGTAAGCTCTAGAGCTATTCTTTAATATCCGTATTCTTGTATTCATCTTGTTATTACTTATTCCTTGGCTCGGTTATGTTATGGTTGGCTTTGCTTGCTATATGTGATGTTTTTGGCTTAAGTGCTTTGGTGATTGATTGATACATGTTTAAGTACACCTACTGGGGATTTGCCAACAATCATTGCACCCAATGGCGGGGTGTTATATTTGGTATTAGAGTTTGGGTTGCGACAACCCTTGGCCTTTGGGTGAGAGATGGGTAGATTTTTCATACGGTGCGTTGAGAGACTGTTGCGACGCTAATTAAATTTTGAGGACGAAATTTTTATTAGTGGGGGAGGTTGTAATACCCCGTACTTTAAATTATTTTAAATTAAATTATATTAGCTTATTTATACTCATGTGATTGATCGTTTGATGATTCGGGTGGTCCGAATCAATTTCGGTTGGTAAGTAGGAAGTTTTAGTCCTTTGCGATTCGTTAATTCTAGCTAACTTTGAGCTATCGTAATTTCTTCGTTACCTATCCAAATAAGATTCCATACATAAAGGTGTCTAGCATTTGTACCATTCTACAACTTTTGTGTTTTGGCCGAAATCCAATTCATAATCCTCGTGGGTCAAAACAGGGTGCGAAGTAGGTCCATTGCTAAATTATGGTCATTCGGTAGCGCTTCGATAGAGCGCTGTCTTCGGTAAATTTTTGGAAAAAATATATCCATAATTTGGAAAAACTTCCTCTTATAAAGTTGTAGAGCGTTGAAATACCTTTATGTGGACATAAAGAACGCCTCAATTGGAGTTCCAAATGAAAAGTTATGGCCAAAACAAAAATACTGCATTAGAGCACCGAAATTACATGCGGATCGGTCTGGGGAGTCTAGACTCATGTGGGGACCTGTATGGCCTTTTTCAATACCGGTCCGGCATCGGGCCAATGTCAGTTTTGAGCATTTTTAAGCATTCTTTTGACCCCTTTTTGCCACAACTTCGACCTAAACACTCCTAAACACCCCTAGAGAGTTATAGAGAGCTCTAGGGAGAGAGAGAAGGAGATTTCTACAATCTAACCTCTTAATCCTAGGATTAAAGCTTTAAACCTTCCAAATCTTCCTCTCCTTCACTATTCATCATCTCTTACCTTGTTGTCCACCATAGGAGCTCTAGCTTCAGCATTGGATACGGGAACGAGGGTTCATATATCATTGGTTCGAGGATTTTGCCACGCTAGGAGCGTGGTGACGCGAGAGCTTTAAGGTTTCACCGAACGGAGCTTCGGATATGGATTGATGTCAATGGTTAAGGTATGGGAAGTATTTCGTATGCATTTCGTAAGCTCTAGAGCTATTCTTTGATATTCGTATTCTTGTATTTATCTTGTTATTACTTGTTCCTTGGCTCGGTTATGTTATGGATGGCTTTGCTTGCTATATGTGATGTGTTTGGCTTAAGTGCTTTGGTGATTGATTGGTACATGTTTAAGTACACCTACCAGGGATTTGCCAACAGTCCAACATCCTAGTTTGCAACGTCCGTGGAGAGGGCGTGGGTGAGGTGAGGCATGAATTGGTATGGTGGTACTTGGCATGTAGCCATGAGAGAGCCGGGTATGAGGCCTTGTGTGGTGATGGGCTTATGTATGTGTATTTGTTATTGTTCTATTGATTCACAGATTCATTTTTATCCTCTTTATACGGTTTACTTCCCTATACATGTTTTTCATCTACAGGTACACGTGGTGAGAACGCTGTATGGGACGGTGAGAGTTCGTGGGAGAACTTTAGAGATAGTTGTAGTGTGATAGAGGATTTTTCATTGTATTTTGGAAATCTATTGTAAATTGTTACGATTTGTATCCTATTTACTCATTTTTCATCGCCCCCAAAGGCGGGGTGTTACATTCGGGCTCCACACCAGTAGCTTATAGGCGGCCAAACATTGCTCCCCCGGGGTTTAGGAATTTTCAACCCAAGGGTGTCGAGCCCCACTTATTTTCCATCCTGACAAGCACTATACAATCATATCGAGAATCCGTTTCTGAGAGACACAAGGTCTCCAATCCAATAATAAATGAAATAGGCCTTTCATGAAATAGTAAATCATTTACGAGCCACGAGTTCATTCATGGATTCGCCATAAGATGTCCTGGCCTTCGGTTAACACATTAATGACATATATATACCGTGCATAACATGATACTAATGCATATAAAGAATTCTATGCCATATATACTCAAACCAATTCAACTACATATCCCTTGATATGTAGTATTTATCAATAAACCATTTTCAGCAACAATATCATACATACAACCAAGAGATATCTCGTTTGGTTCAATTAATTCTTCATACCGAGTATGTATGGCATATCTTGCCTTGAATCAAGCATTCATAGCTTTACAAATCATAAAAAAAGATGAAACTTTCTTATATTCAAGTTCCCAATCAAACATAAATCTAACACAAAGATTACCGAGTAATAAAACCATTTTATTAAGTTTTGTAAACAAGGAAACCCCTACCTCGAGTTATCAGCGAGAGGGAAGAAGAAAGGATGAAGATTCAGGCCTCTCTCCAAGCAATCCCCACGAAGAAGATGATGAATAGTAAACAAGAAGGTCATTCGGATGATTTGAAGCGAAAATCTTTGATCGGGGATGAAAGAAGTGTATAAACCTCTTAAGAAAGCCAATCCTTTTTCTCTGTAGAACCTTCTAGGGGTGTATGGAAGGTTTGGGTCGAAGATGGGTGAAAAAGATGGATAAAACGTACTTAATCAACTTAAGTAGGTGCACTGTTCTGTATGGCGGACCGGTATGCTAAAATGCAGTACTGGTTCGCAGCACATATTTTTTCAATTTTTTAAACGCTGGATCGGTATGCAAAAATCCCATACCGGTTTGCAGTCAAACTCTTTCCCAAAACTTATACGCCGAACCGGTATGCCAAAATCCGCATACCGGTCTGTAGGCAAAATTTTTGCCCTGCTATCTTGTTTTTGTTTGGCCATAACTTCTCGCTTGGAACTCCGATTAAGATGATCTTATGTCCCTGGAAAGGTAATTCAGATATCTACAATTTTTGGACAGAGCTTTTCTCTAAATTATGGACATAAAATTTTCTAGAATTACAAATTCCACACAATTAATACAACATAATTAACACTAACTTAAATACATGATGTTACAAGTACATTGCCATTATCTAGATTTTCGGGCTCTCCACCACTGCCTTTAGACCGCTAACGCTTTGCTATCCTCCGGAGGTTTAAGAATTTTTAACCCAAGGGCACTAAGCCCCACCTGTTTTCACACCGGCAAGCACCAGATAATACACATTCTCTTCATCATTGAAGGGCCATAACATAATCGTAACTGAATCCATCTCGGGATTGTATCACATCTCAGAATGTTACATCGAATATAAGAAGCTCTGGCTTCACAGATAAGTGATATACATCCACATGATATACCATAAGAACATTTCAAGCTCATCGAGAGATTTCCAAGATTTCAGTTGGCATAACAACGATGTCCAATATGCATAGCATGCCAATGAATGAACATTTGAAACAACTTATGCCATACAAATTTCAACAAGTCTCAATTCATATCCCTTGATGCACATAATTCATCAATCAATCATTATCATCAATATACAACATCCATATATTCAAGGAATATTACGTATGATTCAATCAACACATATGTATCAAGTATAAATGGCATATTTTGCTTTGAATCACATATTCATGCCTTTACAATTTACAAAATATCATTATCTTCATCATGTTAAATTTTTTGAAACAAATACAATTTAAACATGATGATTATCATACAATAAATTAGTATAAGTGGGTTTTAAAAACAATTAAACTCCTACCTCAACTCAATAATCCAAAGAGAAGAGAAGAAGATGAAGACCGAAACCTCGTTCAGTGAAATTTCAAAATTCCTATGTCACCGCGATCCTCACATCATGTAGAAAAATTTCTCCTAAAGTTGAATCGAATTTTGGAAGCTAAATAAATATGAAATCTATAAAGAGAAAGACAAGAAAGCTTCCCCTGATTTTCCTGGCTAAAAAATGGTAGAAAAGTGAAGAAAAAAGGTTCTGAAACCTTTAAAAATTGTGTTGTAATACCCTGTACTTTCAATTATTTTAAATTGAATTATATTAGCTTATTTATATTCATGTGAGTGATCATTTGATGATTCGAGTAGTCCGAATCAATTTCGGTTGGTAAATAGGAAGTTTTAGTCATTTGCGATTCGTTAATTTTAGCTAACTTTGAGTTATCGTAATTTCTTCGTTACTTATCCAAATAAGATTCCGTTCACATAGGTGTCTAGTATTTGTATCATTCTACAACTTTTGTGTTTTGGTAGAAGTCCAATTCGTACTCCTCGTGGGTCAAAATAGGGCGCAAAGTAGGTTCATCGCAAAATTCTGGTCATTCGGTAGCGCTTTGGTAGAGCGCTGTCTTCGGTGAATTTTTAAAAAATATATCCATAATTTGGGAACACTTCCTCTTACAAAGTTGTAGATCTTTGAAATACCTTGCCGTGGACATAAAGAACGCCTTAATCGGAGTTCCGAGCGAAAAGTTATTGCCAAAACAAAAACAGTGGTCCAGAGCCCAAAATTTAAAGCGCGGACTGGTATGGCCTTTTTTGCATACCGGTCCGTCGCCAAATTTTTGGGAAAATTGACCCCCAAGGATAGGTATTGGGTATTTTGCATACTGTTCCGCCAGTTAACTATTCCCACCGACTTAAGCTCGTTTTAAGGCCATTTTCACTCATTTTTCAACCCATTTTCGAGGCAACCTTCCACACACTTCTGAGGGAGGTTCTAGAGGGTTCTAGAGAGAGAAATAGAAAGATTTCTACGCATCTTTCATCCACGATCAAAGATTCAAGCTCGAAATCATCCAAGCCACCTTTAAGGTACTATTCATTATATTCTACCTTGATTTTCTTCTAGGAAAGCTCAAGCATGAGCTTTGGCTATGCGAGTTGGGGTCTTTGCATCATTGATTAGGGGTTTTTGTTATTCTAAGGACGTGGTGACGCGAGAGCTTGAGGATTTCACCGAACGGGCTTCGGTTTACAACCTTCTTCCTTCTTCTGGTCTATACACTTGAGGTAGGGGTTATATCTTCTCTATGCTTGATAATATAATTTTATTTCAACAAAAAATGGATGATTATACATATACGTGATATATAAACCGCATATCTCTTGTTATTGATTATACAATAATGATTTTATATATGTATGTTCATATGTTGGTCATATCATTGGATATACATAAGTTTTGCATGATTGATTTATGATTTTATGATATGAAGCAATATATGCCATCCAAGCTCCATAATTACATGTTATTGATTCATACGGATGTTCTTTGGATGCATATCTGTCGGTTTGACAAGAAAATGATTAGTAAAGGAGTTTCGTATAAACCAAAGAACATGGACGTGGATTGGGTAGAGTTTATATTGCATATGTGGTTTTTATTGTATCTATGATGCATGAGTTAAAACAAGATATGTGTAACACCCGATTTCCTTATCTCTTGCAAACCACGACCCATATCGCATATAAGACAAAATTTAGCTTCGGATAGCCAAATTGGGTTCTGTAAAGTTTGGCATGGTTTGGAAACTTCTAACAAGTCATATTAATATATTTAAGTGTATTATAATGACCATAAGTTGTTTCGGGTGGCTCGGACGGAAATCGGCTCGAAAATCACAAGTTTGGAACGTACGCGATAAATTATTTTTACCCGACTTTGGATGACCATAACTTCTTCATTCGAAATCCAAATGAGTCCCCTTTTTCGGCCACTTCTTCATTTCAATGCCCTCTAAAACTTTCATGTTTTGGCCGAGACCCAATTCCAACTCCTTGATGCCCAAAAGTGGGTGCGAAATCGAGTTGTTGACCAAAAGGTGAAAAGGGAACCTTCAGGCCTATGGAGTCGACTCCGTGAATAGTGGGGGAGTTGGCTACATCGACCTGGGCGAGAAATTCATATATTTTCACCTCCTTTCTTCCCCATTTAACACATTCATTTGGAGAGCCTTTAGAGAGAGAAAGAGGGGCGAATTTGGGGGATTTTAAGGGATCATTTGAGGGTGCATCTTCCACACAAAATTCTCACCATCATCATCATGTTCATCATCATCTTCATCCTCCTCTTCATTTGGTTCACCATTTTTAGGGTTTATAGCTACCAATTAGGGATTTTCACTTCTACTCAGTTCCGGCTCGATTCTTCGGCAATACTTCGAGGGATTGACCCTCCTAAGGTGGGAACAATAGTATTTTAACAAGTTTTCTTACGATTACAACTTATTCATCTCAAATCAAACTAAACCTAGGATTTTTCTACCTAAATTGCAGATTCATGGGGTTTGGGTTGATTTCTCTTATTTCTTTGGTTGATTTGGACTTGATATGATTGTGTATGGTGGATTATACTATAAATCGCTATTTCTATCTTAATTTCCTAAAGTTTGGCATAAAACCCCTATATACGGATATGGTTATGAACTATATGCTATGATACGCATACATACGACGTGATACATGATTTTAAAAGTATATTTTGTACAAAGTTACACATATTGGTGGTATTGTTGCTATGTTTTAAGTTATAAACTACATTTATGAGATTTTCTACTTACCTAGCCAGTCCGTAAGTATGTTGGTCAAATACACATATATGTTTTGAATAAATGAAGTCTTTCAATCATAGTGGGAGGCTATTTGGGAACTCATACACCTTGTTTGATTATATTAGACTTGGCCTAGGGCTAAATTGATGAAAAATATGAAACCTCCCAAACTAATGATTTTATGGTTTCATTTCTTAACTGACGGACTTGGCAGATCTTGTTCAACCTCAACAATACCACTACATGTTTTACAATATGTATATTTACACATATCTAGAATGGATACATATATACAAGTTTTACGAATACATCTGGAATGTATGTATATTCATATTTACATATGTTGGATTCTATATTCTTATGATTTCGTGGATTTGATGAGTTTATTGTTGTTTGGATATATTATCGGATGGCCACACCGTTCGTACTAGATAGATGGTTATTACCCGTAGCGTATGCCTTGATGGCTACGTAAGGATTATTGTAGTTGTGGCTGCGTGAGGTAGCGTATGACTTTGTGGCTCCGTGAGGTAGCGTCTAGGTGGACTTGGTAGGTGGTCCCTGCCTTGGGCAGAAGAAATCGAGTTGTCGGCTATCTCTGTGCACAGTAGATGTATGAAAATCCTAGACGTGAGTATGATATATGTGATTGATGTGATAGATCTAGTCGCGGTGTTGTGGCATATACTGTATGATGATGTATATACATATATTTATTTTCTTATACTTTGGGTTGGGGACATTATATATACATTTCACGAAAGGTTTCTGTGCATTAGCTGCTTCATATGTGTATATGTATTTATATTTGTATATACGTATTTCTACCAAGAGGTGGCTTATTATAGAGAAGCAGCTTATAAACTAGATTTACTTTCATTATATTATACATGGCATAGCATGCATGATTTCCAACCTATTTTCTTATACAACCCTTATAGTTCCCACTGAGCTCGTTTGGCTCACTCCTATTTTTCAAACCAGGTTTTGCAGGTATTACCCGGGGAATGGTGTGCCATTGAGTCTAGATAGCTCTAAAGATTGGATTGCTAAAGTCGTGGGAAACGACTTGTGTCTTCTTTGTTTAAGTATTCATATTGTATTGTGTTAAACTCTTAAGCCATATATGTAAAGTACTTGTACGAGATTGGAACCCTGTTAAAGGGATCACTTGGTAATGTACTGTGCTTTTTATTTGACAAGATGTTTACAAATGTGGAGATATTATTTTAAGTTAAACATATGTTATTTGACAGGAAATGGTTTTATCAATAGTATAAACTCCACATGTCAGATTTTCTTTTAAAGTGATTTATTACTTGAACATGTTTTTGGTATAAAATTCTAAGTTTTATTACTTCATGCCCGTCGTCGCGTACGATTTCGTGGCTAACTGGGTCCCGGAGGTATAATCCTCTAAACGGGATTTTAGGGCGTCACAATATGCTATTTGAACTTGACATCTTTGTAACATAGATTTGTAAGTGATGTTCCTTGGACATATACGCTTGATTGAATCCAAGTGGATTTGTAAATGGATTCTATATGCGCTAAGGAACATGGATACATGATGAATGAAGTTTAAGTGGCATGGGTTGTTTCTAGTTTACAATTAGAGCATGGATTGCATGTTATGCATAATTATTGTGTCAACCCGGCATCTGGATGATCTCATGGCAAGCTCGGAGCATTCTTATGGCATATGGTGCGAAAATTGTCTCTTGGGAGAATTATATCTCTTCTCCATGATATGGATGGCTATCTATGCTCTTGTGGCCTTCTTAAATAAGTGATTATCTATCTCCGGGAGTTCTTCATTCGTATGTGGACATATTCTCGGTTATGTTATATGGTGGGATGTTGCCCACAATTATCTATATCTGTTTGGCCTCCGTCGGTGAAGGGGAATGATTATGGTTAGTACTTGCCGGGACAGGGAAAATAGGCAGGGCCTGGTGCCCTTGGGTTGAAAAGCCCTAAACCTTCAGGGGGTCCTTTAGTCGTTGGTTGTCTAGAGCCCGCGGTGAATAGTCCGAAAATCTAGACAACGGCAAGGCACTAGTGAGTCATCTGCTGTCTATAGCCCACGGTGAATAGTCCGGAGATCTAGACAATTGTTGAGGAAATCGGTATGAAAATGATCAATTGATGTGATATTGCGGACTGTGGTCCAATTGTTAATTATTTGTTGGTTTTCACCTGAGAGGGATAGGCCATATTCTGGTTATATATGTTATGATCTTGATACTCTTTCTCTTGAGGGCGGTTAGGCCTATTGTCATTATGATTATGAAGTTGTTCAGCTTTGGTATCTCTTGAGGGCGGTCAGGCCCATCATTCTAATTATTATGGTTCGGTTTAGCTTTGGCACTTCTCTTGGAAAGGTGGCCCACATTCTGTTATGGTGATTCGACGTAATAGTTAACACAAAGGGAGGTAACCTGCATATGCATAAGCATGCATTGTTTTTGTGAAATCATGATATTTACATGGATTGATGGTTAAGGAGTAGATTATCATCAAATTGCATTGTTTTATAGAATTACCATTGAAGTATAAACTATTACCAAATTAATGATTATGATATTCAAACATGTTATCCCCTATATTCCCCCTACTGAGCTGTGAGCTCACCCCATTTTCTTTTAACTAATACAGGTACACAGGAGACGTGTGATGTTAACAAGACGGCGGGTTCGGGACCAATATAAAAGACTCTGATACAGATTTATTTTGTTTTGTACATATTATGTCGGGAAGCCACGGCCAGCCCGAAATGTAGTATATTCATTTGGGTTACTTAGTTGGTTATGTAACATGAATATGTATATGCTTGTATGTTTGAGTGCAGTACAAACATCATCAATATGATTATGAATTTGTTGTTTGACACTCATATTATTACTGGTTGTATTTCTTTATGCATTTACATAAATACCCATTTTAGTCAATCTAAGATGGGTTAGTAGCACTCCAGGTCTTAATTATGGGTGTTGTCCTATAGATTAAGGCGGGGTTGTTACATGTGCAACCGACTCAACAATAGTTTCCTGTTGGCCCCAACAGGTGCCTATCCAGCCACTAATAGGCGTCTGCTTAATAAGCACCTCTTGTAACACCCCGTATTTCCATTTGTGAGTTAATCCTTCCATTAAGCTCGGTTAAGGCTTTATCGTTGTTAGATCGTGAACATTGGGTTCCGAGGATCTCTTATATGACCCGACACCTCTAGCATGTCATATTAGATATATTAAGTTTGTGGGATCAAACGTTTCATTATTCGGGTGGCCCGAATCGAAAATGGGAAGTAAATTACGTGTTTTCAACTTTTCGAAAAAATTAATTTTGGTCAACTTTGAGAGGCCATAACTTCGTCATCCGAAGTCCAAACGACTCTCCATTTGTGGACAAGTCTTCATCTCTATCCCCTCTACAACCTTCATGTTTGGCCGAGGCCTAATTCTCATTCATCGATGGCCAAAATTGGGTGCGAAGTTGATCCTATGACCAAACAGCAGAAATCTGTGCTGTGAATAGTGGAAGTCGACTACATGGCTTTTGATGTAGTCGATTACATCCACCTGGGTGAGATTTTTATATTTCTTTCATCTCCTTTCTTTCTCATTTGTACACATCCATTGGAGAGCTTCTAGAGAGAGGTTGGATGTGCGATTTTAGGGGTTTTGTGAGTAATTCTCACCACCATCAAGCCATCCTCCTAAATCACCATTCCTGCACACTATTCATCATCTTCCTCCTCTTGATTCCTCCATTGCTACAAGTTAGGGCTTTTTGGCAAAAACTTGGAGATCTTGCACCAAAGCTCGGATTCATCGCATCTAGCTCGAGGAAAGCTTCATACAAGGTGGGAACAATATTTCTAAACCTATTTTCTAACTTATTACTCGTTGCATCAAAGATTTTCATACCCAAATGGGATTTTTCTTATAAAACCCTAGGTTTTGGTTATTATATGTGAATGGGCTAGATATATCCTAAATTAATGATGCATAATGATAGGTTATTACTCCAATAACATCATTGATCAATTGTTTACATGCTTTGGCATATATATGTTAAGTTTCCTAATAAACTCGCATGTTACTATATGTATAGATTATGTAGTTAGAGATATTGGGGATTTTGGAAGCTTTCAACTCAATAATTGGTGGATTATAGGTTACACAAGTAAGGTAAACATATTCATGCTAGTTAAAAGGGGATATGGACCTTATCCTTGAGATTTCTCTACAACGCCTACATATATAAAACCTAGCTTTAGTCAATCCTTGGTATACTAGTACAAAAATGTCCAATGGGTAATGACTTACGTTAAATCAATAAATTGGCACCCTAGATGTGTTGTAGGCAAGAATTGTGAGAGCGAAATTTGACCTAGGGGCAAGTGAAGAAGTCTAGCGCGTTACATATACTTCGGTTGAGTTATAATTACCTAGTTTGGGTGGAATAGTGTAAATATCCGGATTGTACCCATAAGGTAACGTCCTAATCATTAAAACGCGTGATGACGACGCACATGATATGCTGATGGGCTTTAACACCTGAATGACCATATAGATGATGATTATGATTACGATAAGTGAATAGTAGGCTATTCTATATTATATCGATACGATAAGAATCTGGCATTGATAACAATAACCTTACATTCTCAAGGATTATAAAATAAACCACCCTTGGTTCCCTTTGGATACGCAACAAAGAAATACACTTCTATTATTGATTTCAACAAATCCGCATTACCTTTCAGCATGTGTGCTGGACTACCTCATACCCGAATATGCCGCAAACTGGGTTTACGCCCGGTCTACAATTCTATGGGTGTAGTAGATATTGACTTTGATGGTACCAAGTTCAGAATATATCCAGCTATTTCTAAAGTATATCCCCAAAAAGAATAAGGTAGGTCTGAATAACTCATCATAGATTTTACCATTTCTATAAGAGTCTTATTCCTTCTTTCTGCTACACCATCATGCTGTGGCATCTCCGATGCAGACAACTGGGATGCAATCCCATTCTCTAATAAGTGTTCCTTGAAGTCTCCCAAGAGGTATTCACCACCACAATCTGATCGTAGTGCCTTGATACATTTTTCTAGACGTTTCTCTGTTTTTGTCTTGAATTCTTTGAATTTCTCAAAGACTTCAGACTTACGTCACATTAAGTAAATGTATATATACTTTAAATAATCATATACAAATGTGATGAAATACTCAAAGCCTCCTCTGGGCTGGACATTCATGTGACCATACAAATCAGAGTAAACCAGTTTTAACTATTCTTTAGCGCTATAGCCTTTTGCCGAGAATGATCTCTTAGTCATTTTACCTTCTAAACAGGATTCACAAACTGGAAGTGCCTCCACTTCCAATGAACCTAATGATCCATTTTCGACCAGTTTTTGAATTCTTTTTAGATTAATATGACCAAGGCGTAAGTGCCAAAAATACATTTGGTTCATTTTGAAGGTTCCTTTCTTTTAATTGGTAAACTATTAATGCTATTCAATTCACTCAGTTGTAGTACTCACAAGTCAGGATTAATAATGTAAAGATCAATTACTAATGTACCAGAACAAACAAACTATTTATTTTTTTAAACGATAACTGATTTACCATTAAAATAAACAAAACATTTGTCCTCAACCAATCTAGAAATAGAAATAAAATTCCTTCTAATGGAAGATACATATAGACATTCCTTAATCATTAATACTCTATTCTGACTAGACTGAAGATAAATATCTTCTACTGCAACTGTTGCCATATTCGTAGCTGCCCATATGTAAATTTTTTTTATTTTTAAGTTGTTTGGTTTCCTAGAACCACTGCAAAGTATTGCAGACATGATTAGTGACTCCCGAATCTACACACCAAGTATTGGTAGATCGGACCACTAAACAAGATACAACAACAAATAGATGAAATTTACATATATTGTTATAACGGTTTAGGAAACTGCAACTTATGCATTCTTCTTCTTCATTTCTTGCTTTTGGGCATAGAAGTTGAGGCTTTCTCAGCCACTAGAGTACTAGCCAGCTTACCAAGGAGTTGTTCAACTGCTTGGAATTCTTTAAGAAGTTCCAACGATGAATAAAGCTTATTCATGTTGTAATTATGTCAGAATCCCTTAAATAAATCCAACAGCGACTGGAGAACAATATTGACCTGAGTTTTTCCATCGATTTCAACCCCAAAGATCTCTTAGTTCATTCAGAAGACCGATCATCTTCAAAACAAGATCCTTAACTCGGGTTCCTTCAGCAATGGTCGTGTTCATGAGGCCTTTCATCGAAACCTGCCTTGCAACATGATCCTGATCTTCAAAAATATCTTTGAGGTTCAGCATTATGTCGTAGGCGGTGGTAAAAACTAATGCTAATGTTGTAGCACTTTGACAAAAATGCCAGAATGTAAAACCACGCCATCTCATCAGCCTTTTTCCACCTTCGGCAAGCCTGGGTTTCCTCATCGGTCGCCCCATTACCAGGTTCTGCTGGACAAGACTCAGTGAGCACAAACTTGTATTCTTTAACAGTAAGCACGATGTTCAAGTTCCCTTTTTTCGGTCAATATAATTAGGTCCAATAAATTTGTTTTAGTTGAGAATAATTGAAAGTGAATCGAAAGAGTTTGCCATTTTAAAACTTGAGAATCACATACAAATTATGATGGACAATAATAACTTTGAACACATATTTTAAATATGGTACCCTCTACCATTTCAAAAAGTATTCGCCAGCAGCCTAAGACTTTGAAGAATATGCCCCGTTAGTGAGGTCGTCTATTATTCATTATTTTTTAGACAGATGTAAACCTATTAAATTTTACTATCTAGACAATGCCTTATTGTCAAGCAATACATACTATATAGAAAATCCTTTATTGTCAAGTAAAATTTAAATAACGGACTTTCTTTGGTCCTACAAATAATAGTAGAGACTCAGTTGGAGAGCATACTATTGTTTATATCTAAGTGTATACCATCATTTAATTTAGTCCAATGATTTTGCAATTTATTCTTTCCGAAATGGAGGTGAGCACTAAAACCCACACGAAAAATAAATTACATTATTTAAAATTATCAGTCAGTGAAATTTGTACAATGATTCCGCAATCTACTCTTTTCGATATGGAGGTGAGCACTATAACACACACGAAGAATAAATTACATCATCTACAAACCAATGATGGAGACCGTGGGATTTTTATGTGAAAAAATCCCTCACCCACTTAGTATTTAAAGCATTATTTTCTGAGGGTTAAGAAAATTTTATATTAAATTCTAGTTAATTAAAATACAAGGGTATAAAATATAAAAGACATGTGCATTAAAATTATTTTGCTGCTTTTTTTTTAAAAAAAAACTTATATTTTTCAATTACGCAAAATTTATATTTATATACCCTTTTTAATTTGACAAGAACTAAACATAAAATAAAAGGTGATTAGGTATGGTCATGTATTCATGTTGTCCAAAATTATAAGGAAACCTAATAATTAAACACATATGACCAACACACAATCACACAAAGCATTAAACCATTCAATAATAAGAATAATTAAATCCCTGCTATTATGGTCCAAGCTTCATCATCCCTAATCCGTTGAAAACTTGTAACGACCTATGTCGCCACTTCATTGACTATGTCGGGAAATAACCTTGGTGGAAACGCCTTCTTCAACGTTCTTCATTAAAGAAGCTGCAATCTTAGATACAAAGGTCCTATGCTTCAATTTAAGGAGTTCACACATAAACTATTATAGCTAAACTGTAAATAAAATTATATAGATCCTATACCTCCTTTTAAGGAGTTCACAAATCTGATCTAAATTTAATTTACAACCATGAATAAAACCCAAATCATCATGCACAAAAAAATAAACCACGAATATGCCATCCACACTTGCTTTAAAGTGTTATCCGAACTATATGAGATATCCCTGATGGAGACATAAATACAGGATCGTTTGATGTTGCGTATAGATTGAACAAATTTTTTTTGCTAAAACCCTATAAGAATAAAGGGATTTCACCTTTGTGTATCATGTAGAAGATCCATATGAGGAGACTAGGGTTTGAAAGCCTCAGATTGCGATTTGGTCAGATTTTTTAATTCTTGCCGGGCTGCGAAAATCGATTGTTTTTGCCACCAAAATGACTTTTGATCGTCCTGATTCTTCACACAAGAATGGTAACTTTGCGTTTCGAAGGACATATCCAAAAATCAGCTCGATCCTGTGCGATCAAAAGTTACGATTGATTTACGATTGCTGTGCCGAAAACCTAAAGATCTTCTATCGTATTCCTTCCGCCATCAAATCTTGCACCGAGTGTGGGCTACGGTATCACCAAGATTTTTTACTCTCTCAATAGAACAAACCCTAACTCATGAGAATTATTGTTATTTGAGAAGAGACAAGGCCGGCGTATATATAAGGCTACGATAGGGACTTTAAGGAGAAATAAGTGTTTGGGCTTCCTTTGAAAAGTTGGAATCCTAATTCCACTATGAATTAGTTCCTTCAATAAATTATAATTCACACAACTAAAGAATTCTAATTACACTCCCGTCCTTATCTCAAAATTTAATTTCGAGCTCCTTGTTATTAAATACTTATGATTCTCCCCACGTTAAGATTACAGATAACCGTCATTTAAATTAAATTACTGACAATTATATTTAAATGACTTCTTAATCCTTGAGCCTACCACTTAACTTATTTGATATGTCGGATTAATATAATTCACCTGCAGGGTTTGACATGATCAAAACTTATAAGCTTCTCAAGAGGCTATCATCAATCCCTATACCGAGACATGGATTCCGTCAATAATTAATATTCATCATACATATAGTGTCGTCATCCAATTCATGAAGATTATTGATCTATAGATGAATCTCACTCTTAATGAGTCAAAACAACAAACACTACATATATATATGTCTATTAATTATTTCAAGATTAAGAGCATAAGTAATCATAATAACCATGGGATTTTAAATTGTTTTATATAGTTAGTATAAAAACAATTAACCCAAACTGGTCCTATTCAATACACACAAAGTGTACTAGCACAACGAGTTAAAACTATACCGTTTCCTGTACTTAAGATAAAATACCAAAACTTGTGCTACAATCCTATCGATGGGTGTCCAATTTCATCTAAGACTGTGAACCATTAAACTTATATTCCATAAGAACCAATGATATGATCTTCTGTGTGTAACCTATACTCTACACACCAAATCATCTACTATATGGAATAAAAGACACACATGCACAATATTTAAATAAATAATATAATGAAACCATTGCCCATAAAGATTCTCATTAAAATAGCAAAACCAATTTTATAACATATCCAAACCAATAAGAAAATTATGGCTTTTAGTATATCACTCTAACACCCTCTGAGGTTGTGGCTCGAAAATGGGAGAGGAGGAGGCTTTAAATGGCGTAAAAGTGGTCAAAACCAACTTACTGTTGTACCACGATCGAACATGGTCTCCCCCATGGTCGATTATGGAGTCCATTGCTGGCACAAGCATTTTGGACCTGGAGCACTGTTCGTAATTCTGCCATAACTTCTTTCTTGAAACTCTAATTGAGGTGATCCTTATGTCCACGAAAAGCTAATTCAAAGATCTACAACTTCCTTAGAGGAAGTTTCCTTAAATTGTGGAAGGATAATTCCCAGAAATTCACCGAAGATAGCATTCTACCGAAACGCTACCGAACGATCAGATTTCGCCAAGTGGCATACTTCGCACGATGTTTTAACCAACGAAATGCAAGAATTGGCTTTCGGTCAACAAACAAAAGTTTTAGAATGCATCAAAATCTAGACATAAGTGCTAACAGATATTAAATCGAATAAGAGACGAAGAAGTTACGATAGCTCGAACTTGACTAAAATCATCAAATCGTGTAATACCGAAACATATGATTTACGATCCAAAATTGATTAGAACTATCTGAATGACAAAACAATCACTCACATGAGAGTAAGCATACTAATATCACTACTACAAAGTGCTATAACACTACGAGGCTCCATAATACAAGATTTCACCACTCATGGTGAAATAAGCAGACGAACGAAGGTGATTGAGGTAGAAGAAAAGGACGGGGTATCATAAAAACTTAGGTTTTCGAAATTACTCGAGTTGTGGGATGAATATATAATATTATATGATTAATTGTCTTCTTAAGTTAATATATATTGAATTATTTTAACACACATTTCTTGCTTTCGTATAGAAAAGAACGACACCACCTGCTGATAGAGATCACATCACACAAGATGCACATGATATGGAGAATGACACCACACGTGGGGTTCCATGTCGGGAGAGTCAATAAATGTTATCAATATGATGGCCAGGGAGTTGGCCAATGTCTTGAGTCATGTCGAGCAACAAAGGGAACAAGCCAAAGTTAGTGAAAATCGGGCTTTGGTGGCCCTGGAAAAGTTCAAGAAGTTGTCTCCTCCTACCTTCAATGGGATGTCTGGTCCCGATGCTACTGAGTCTTGGCTCGATCAAATTGAGAAAGCCTTTATTGTCGTGGACTTGATAGATGATTTAAAGCTTAATTTGGGTACATATCAGTTAGTTGACCAAGCAGGGCTTTGGTGGAAAAACGTGTCTAGTAGGGCTAATGCTCCAACTACTTGGGAGCAATTTAAACATTTGTTCTTGGAACGTTATTTTTTGTTTGTGCATCATACTATTAAGTGTGATGAGTTTTGTTTTCTTATTCAAGGGAATATGTCAGTGATGAAGTATGAAGCTAAGTTTGAGCGTCTTAGCCGATTTAATAGAAGTTTAGAGAATGGCCAAGAGGAAAAGATAGGTTGTTCTTGAAAGTGTTAAAGTTGTGTATTTGGGAGAAGGTATTCCACCTTAACCATACCAATGTCGCTGATGCCATAAAGACGACTATGAAGGCAGAGCAAGAACGGGTGGATACTAGTTGATTTCTTGACCAAAACTGAGGTAGTCATACAAGAAAATCGGGAAACCAGGGGAAGAAGTATAGAAGTGATTCGAGGCCTTCTAGTGGAGGTTTTGGTAAGGGTCAATTTTCAAGTATTGGCAATGAGAACTGGGAATCGAGGGAAAGCGTTTGTTTTGGGTGTGGTCAACTATAACATCCTATATTTATATTAATTTTAATTAAGTTATATTAACTCCTTGATACATATATGAATGATCATTTGGTGATTCAGGTGGTCCGAATTGAGTTTGGTTGGTAAATAAGAAGTTTTGGTTCTTCGCGATTCGTTAATTTTAGCTAACTTTGCACTATCGTAATTTCTTCATTACTTATCCGATTAAGGTTCCGTTCATGTGGGTGTCTAGTATTCATACCATTCTACAACTTTCGTGTTTTGGCCGAAGTCCAATTCACAATCCTCGTGGGTCAAAACAAGGCGCGAAGTAGGTCCATCGCTAAATTCTGGTCATTCGGTAGCGCTTCGGCAGAGCGCTGTCTTCGGTGAATTTCTGGGAAAAATATATCCACAATTTGGAAAAACTTCCTTTGTAAAGTTGTAGATCTTTGAAATACCTTTCCGTGGACATAAAGAACGCCTCAATCGGAGTTCCGAGCGAAAAGTTATGGCCAAAACAAAAACAGTGCTCCAGGGCCCAAAAATTAAAGCGCGGACTGGTATGGCGTTTTTGGCATACCGGTTTGGCACCAAATTTTTGAAAAATTTGTGCTCCGCGGACCGGTATTCAATATTTGGCATACCGGTCCGCCAATTTACTTTTTCCACCGACTTAAGCTCGTTTTAAGTGCGCTTTAGCTCATTTTTCATCCATTTTTCGACCCAAACTCTTCCACACTCAAGGAGAGGTTTCTAGAGGGTTCTAGAGAGAGAAAGGAAGAGATTTCTACGCATTAATCCTTCCGCATTAACGATTTAAGCTCAAAAGCATCCAAATCATCTTCAACTTCACTATTCATCATCTTCCTCCTTGAGATTCCTTTGGGAGGGCTCGGATTCTCTTCTTTCTTCCTTCTATACGGCTAATAAATACGAGGTAGGGGTTCTATGGCTTTCAAAACTAGATAATATGCTTTTATTTGTTAAGAATTATTGTTCATGATTATCAATTGCTTGAGAATCTTGAATATTAAAGTGTTTATGCTATTTTTATGACTTATAACATTGTGATTGTAAGATTTGATGCAAGATATGTCATATACACTTGCTAATAAGTGTTATTTAAACTATATGTGGTATTCCTTGGTGATGTAAATGTTGTTTAAGGATAAACTGGATTGATTAACGAATTTTACACACCAATGGATATGATATGAGAGTTATGGGAGTCGATATCTCATAAATTGCTTAGAATCCTTGAAATAGCATGTTTTGCATATCATGCATCTTATTATTGTGTCAACCAAGTGCTTGAAGGATTCTCAGCATATGTGGATCATTCTTATGGCTCAACATATGGGCGTACTTCTTATGATGATTACTATGATGATGAAAACTCGCTATGATCTGATTCTGGATGTGATATGGATCCGAATATGATTCTATTGTGGTCCTTCGATTTTGAAGGAATGATATATTGATCTGTGCCTACCGGGATGGAAATAAGTAGGGCCCGGTGCCCTTGGGTTAAAAATCCCTAAACCTCCGGAGGGCAGAAACGCGTCGGCTGTCTAGAGCCAGTGGTGTGTAGCCCGAAAATCTAGACAACGGTAATGCACTGATGGTTCTGTGGTTATCTTTTTATTGGTGGACATGTGGTCGAAATTGATTATGATCGATTAATTTGCTCTGTGCCGATGGGCCAATTTTTGATCATTGTTATATTTTCTCTCGGGCGGTCAGGCCTTTGCTATAATCCGATTCGGTATGGATGTATTATGGCTACATGGCTCTAAGGTTGAAACAAGGGAGGTAACTTGCATTGGCATATGCATGCATTATGAAATGAACACATGTTCTAAACTGAATTATGTTTTGTACGTGATTACTTACCCCTACTGAGCGTATAGCTCACCCCATTTCTTTAAACTATTTCAGGTACTCACGAGTCCCAGGGGGACAAAGAGACGATGGGTTCGGGGACGAAGTAGAAAGCTCTAATACTACGGTTCATTTTTGTAATAGATGTGTTAGTCTGGGGAGCACGGCTAGCCCGAGGACTGTCTATATATTTTTGTTATTCACATAATGCATACTATGTATATCTATGACGCATGTTTATCAGTTATAGTATCATTTTTGCACCCAATGCTTGTCGTTGCTTGGTTTAAATGTTGCCGTTGATCTATATTCTTCTTATAAGTGACTCTCCAGGCCTTAATTACAGTTGTTATCCTGTGCAATTAAGGCGGGGGTGTTACATCAACAGTGGCACTTTAGGAGAGATTGTTCGAATTTGAGTCGGGAACAATAGTGGGTTTAGTCTTCGTATAATCAACCACAAATTTAGAGCTCGAGGGAACAAGCTAATCCTTCTCAACCAATCACGGTAGTGATTAAGGTTAGTTTAGGTCCAGTGGGGGTGGAGTCTCCTACAACCGTGGTGGTGGACGAACACCAGATTATGTGTACAACCTGGCTCAAGTGGAACAATCTAAGGATAAAGTACTAGAAGGTACAATTATATTCTTTAGTTCATGGGTTAAAGTCTTATTTGATATTGGTGCTTCTCATTGGTTTATATCATGTGTAATTGTTTATAGACTGAGATTGGTTGTTGATTCATTAGATACACCCTATTTGTAGAAATTGTTCTGTGGGCATAGAAGACTTCTCGGGAGAGTTTGATCTTATCGTCCTAGATATGGGTGTCTATAATATCATCTTGGGGATGGATTCATTGATTACTTTTCGAGTCACGATAGAATGTTTAAAATGTAGGGTATCAATTCTACTACCAAACAACGAGATATTGATATTCTATTTCGGGTCTGAGTCGTTTACTCATTTTATTTGGGTGGTTGGCTAGTATTATGGCACGTGAGGAGGGTAGTTCTAATCCTTCTAATCTTCTCGTAGTTAGGGAATTTCGTAATGTGTTTCCAAACGATCTTCCAGGCTTACCCCACATCAGGAGGTGAATTTCTCTTTAGATATTGTTCCGGGTACTGCATCAATTTTGCTTATTCCTTATCGTATGGCCAAGCCGATCTAAAGGAGCTAAAGATCCAAATCAACGAGTTGTTGAAGAATTGATTCATTAGACCTAGTGTATCCTTGTGGGGTGCACATATTCTCTTTGCTAAGAAGCAACAGGTCGTTGAGATTGTTTATAGATTATCGCCAGTTGAACTATGTCACCATTAAGAACAAGTATCCGTTGGCTCAAATCAATGACTTGTTTAATCGACTGCAGGGTGCTGTTAGATTTTCCAAGATTGATTTTGATCGAGATATCATCAAATGTTGGTCCGTGAAGAAGATATTATGAAGACGACATTTTGTACCTAATATAGTCATTACGGGTTCCAAGTGATGCCATTCGGGTTAACGAATGCACTAGCTGCATTCATGGATTTGATGAATCATCTATATCATCCTTATCTTGACCAATTTGTGGTAGTCTTCATAGATGATATTCTCATTTATTCCAAATCTGTTAAGGAGCACGAATATCATATCCGTTTAGCTCTTCAAGTTCTCCGATACCACAAGTTGTATGCAAGGGTTTAGTAAATGGATGTCTAAAGTCAAATTTTTGGGACACGTTGTCTCGAGAAAGGGTATCTATATAGATCCAGCAAAGATAGAAGCTGTCTTAAAGTAAGAGAGGCCTTGGAATGTTACCGAGGTTAGGAGCTTCTTGGGTTTGGCAAGGTATTATCGCCGGTTTGTGAAGAACATCTCTCTTATAGCTTTATCGTTACTTATTTGGCCCATAAGAATGTTCAATTCATATGGGACAAAGTGTGTGAGAAAGCATTCTTGGAGGTGAAAGATAAGTTGACTTCAGTTCTAATTCTTATCTTGCCCGAGTGTGGCAAATAGCATACCATCTATTGTGATGCTTCTAGATTCGGGTTGGGTTGTGTCCTTATGTAAGAAGAGCACACGGTGGCATATGCTTCTCGTCAACTAAAGCAATATGAGAAAAACTATCCTACCTATAATTTATAATTAGCTGCAGTTATCTTTGCTCTTAAGATTTGGCGCCATTATCTATAGGGCGAAAGGTTTGAAGTTTACTCCGACCATAAAAGCCTGAAATATATCTTTATCCAAAAAGATCTAAATCTTAGGTTACGCGGGTGGATAAAGTACCTGGAAGATTATGATTTCACCTTACAGTATCACCCAGGCAAAGCTAATGTGGTAGCTGACGCCTTAAGTCAAAAATTCCAAGGGTCTTTAACTGGTGTACAATGTTGGGAATGAAAGCTAATGAAATAGTTGCAACGGTATAATCTCATGGTGAGTCAGAATGATGATCAAGACTACCTTTATAATATGGTTGCTCAACCAGTAATCCAATAACGGGTGATTAATGCCCAACATGTAGACGAGGAACTTCAGATGATAGGTGACTAAACAGCTACAGAAGCCGAACAGGTGAATACAAACTTAGGGCCAATGGTGAAATTCAGGTTGGAGATAGATTGGTGATACCAAAAAATTCGAAACCTAGAAATGAAACTCTAAGTGAAGCTCATCATTCTACACGTTGAAATTAGAGATAACTGTGAGAATCCGGACCTGCGACCCGAGAGAGGCAGTCCTTGTTCTCGGTTTTCTTTGTTTTGAATGAAAACTTGTTTTATAGAGTTGCCAGTTTGTTTTACAAGAAAACAAACAAAAGATCGTACGAAGGATAATTCGAAAACGAATTATCTTTCATACGTTTGAAACCAGAGATTTATTTCGAAAATTGACTTTGCTAGGGTTCGGGAACTACGTTACGAATTGGGAAGGTGTTAGGCACCCAATTCGCCATTTCGGTCTCTTAATAGATCATGTATTCAATTCCTATCTTAGATATCTTGCAAGTAGTTTGAATTATTTCATAATAGTCCTTTTCGGATAAATTCAGTTTAAAACAATATTTTGAAATCGGACTCGAGTTTTGCGAGCGCCTACGTATTCATTCGCAGAATGAAATCAGAGTCTCGTAGTTCCATTTATTTGGAAACTGTTTTTTTTGTATTTTTGTTTGTTTTGAAAACGTGTCAAAACGGATTTTAGACTTCTTGTAAAACTTAGAATGGACTGGTTTAGAAAACAATGAACTTCTTTGCAAGTTATCTAATTTTATGTATTAAAACTGATATTTAAATGCAGTATTGAAATTCAGAAAGGTTGTAGAAAGACGTACCTAATATGCTTGAAGAAGAAATGAGAGCCTTGCCTTGTTGCCTTTCTTGGTTCCTTCTCTCTCTAGAACTTCCCCTCTCTAGATTTTCTCTCTCTAAAACTTGCCCTCTCAGAATTTCTTTAAAATGACTCTCTAAAGATTTTGACAGAGTTTCTACTTATTGAAAAACACTAGTGAGTGTTAATCCCTAAAATGAGAGCCCAAAGGTCCTATTTATATGTCAAAAATGCAGGAAAATGGCCATGGTAGCCGCGCGGCTAGGAGCCAGTCTAACGACTAGGGAGGGCTGCAGCTAAGGCGTGCGGCTCAAAGCCAACCGTACGGTTGGGAGCCAACCGTGCGGCTAGGTCGATCCCCGTCCTAGTAAGCGAAGTGGCAATATGGTTGTGGTGGATTCCTGACGCGCTCGAAAATCAAGGCTTTTCCTAGTGGTCTCCTGTATGCATGATGACTCAAGACTTGATGCCGAATGCTTGTTTGTATAAAAACCAAATTCATACGAGAGTCGTGGATTGGGGTGTTCACAATAACTCGATAACTTATCTGCTAGGGTTCGGGAACCATGTTACGAATTGGGAAGCTGTTAGGCACCCAATTTGCCCTTTCGGTGTCTTAGTGGATGTGACGCTCCATATCTCATTAAGAGGATCTCTCATTCGGGACCTAGTTAATCACGAATGTTGTACGCTGACGGAGGGTAGACAAAGTAATACTCTCTAAAAATATTGCAAAATTCAAAAAGTAATTGTTAACATCCCTACATCTGTCTAAAAAGTAATACTCTCGTTAAGATTACACAAGAAGATTAGGATTTATCCTACATCTGTCTCATATAAATCATATCCAACACAAAGAGGTAGCATAACTTATCCACAAGCCTCCAACGACAAATACAAGTCTACAACTTTTTAAGTTACAAACATCAGTTTTAAAAGGAGTACAGTACATAACATGTTTTCCCGAATAAACAAAGTTCTAAAAACATTGGTCCTTCTGGTTGAAGGACCTTCGACTAGCTTAAGTAAAGAGGAAATCTTCCTTTTCCCTTTTCCTAAAGAATATGCATAGGTACCTATATAGAAAAATAGTATGAGTGAGTCAAACGGATATAGTGGAAATCGTATAATAGATTTAGTGAAAATAGTATGTGGAAATCTTTAGTGTAATATCACATGACAAACCCATTGTCAAACAAATTCCTATGGCACAGTTCAATATCCATTCATCTTATAGGCTTCGAGTCATAATCGTGGTAATCCTCGCAACTATCCAGTGTACACGAGGTCTGCATTTCGTGGCCTTTCATCCATGTGGCAGCAGGGCCTCATGATAGTTTTTGTGCAATGTTTCGGGTCTTGCACTCAGGAGACCCGTCCCAACTTCCAACCCCATCTAATGAGACCACACCTGGGACCGATCATAGACTATTGCTAGTGTATAATCTCAACAATACATCAACCGACTCATTTAAGAAGCAATTATGCCATATACATAAATTTCATTAATCACACATAACATCAATTATGTAACTGACGGGAGAAATCTCATATTCATAAACAAGTGTTTTGGATAGAGAAACCACCACTTGAACCCTTAAGAGTGAGTATTAAGCTTTATGATAAGGGTTATTGACAATAAAGTGGGTTCCAAGTGGATTTTTGTGCAAATCAAGTGATTAGCTATAATTTTGTGTTAAATCATGTAATTTCAACTATATTTAGGCTACTTGAACCATTGATTTCAATATTAACATAAAATCTCGAAATCAACCCTAAAACCCATGCAGACAAGCTATGTTTCTGTGTAATCATGTAGTAAAATCATAATCAAACACTATTAAGTTGTAAAATAGGATTTAATACTAGATTCCTACCTCAATAGAGTTAGATCTTTGAGTTTGGATGGTTGAATTGAGCCAAAAGTCCCCAAGCCACGAAATCCCCAAATCTAAGCTTTGAGCCCTAGAAATGGAGGAAGAGATGATGAAAGAACTGAAGATGGTGTTGATGGAGTCTTGTTTTTGGGATGAAAAATGGATGGAAATCTTTCCAAAAAGCCTCACAAGGGAGCTCTCAACTCTCTCTAACTCTCTCTCTCAGTGTATCGCTCGCATATGGGCAAAATAAGTGGAGCTCAACCTTTAAAACGAATTTAGTTTAGCCTGGCAGACCAGTCTGCCAATTTTTGGGACCGGTCTGCAGACCACAAACTTCCATCTCACAAAGGGCGCACCGGTATGCCAAATATGTGGACCGGGTTGTGGTGTAAATTGCTCTAGGCTAGTTTTCGACAGTTTAGCTACTCAATGCTCATTTTTCGCCACTGAGGAGTGAGAATTGGATTTCGGCCAAACGCAAAAGTTTTAGATAATTTAATTACCTTTCCAACGGTGTAAATGAGAACTCATTTGGACTCCGGATGAAGAAGTTATGGATTTTTAAAGAGAAGAATGTCAATTTGCTGGTAAAGCGAAAATAAGCGATTTAAGAACCGATTCTCATTCAGACCACTTGAATCACTTAGTGACTACTCAAGGGAGTTATATAACACTAATATAACATACGGGCAGTCTCCAAACTGCATCGACCCTTCCGAAATAAAATTTCACTATCCGAAACTTGAATTGACTTTAATAACAATTAAAAAGTCGTAATTAGCATGAAATGAAGGAATGGGGTATTACAATGGATCATGTATTTAATTCCTATTTTTGATATCTTGCAAGTACTTTAAATTATTTTCAAAATAGTCCTTTTAGATAGGTTCAATTTAAAATGATATTTATGAAATCAGACTTAAGCTGACGTATTCATTTGTAGAATGAAATCTGAGTCTCATAGTTCCACTGTAACGCCCCGAATCCCCTTATGAGGTTTAGACCTCTGGAATCCAGTTAATCACGATGCCGTACGTGACGACGGGTTTTAACGTACATAGTTTAAAACTTATTTAAAAGTAAATTACATAAAAAGCCTAATTTTAAGAAAATTTTGGCATGTGGAGTTCGTATATTTAACAAAACCAACACTTGTACATAAGAAAATATAAGTTTCCTTCCTTTGAATCAAACTCCACATTCATAGCATAAATGTTTCGTAAAATAAAAATCCTTCAACGAGGTCCCAAAGTTAATAAAAAGGCCTTACATCTCTTATGAATAAAAGAATATATAAGTTAATTATACAAATGATACATACCCACTAAATACATGCAAACTAAGTCGTCTACGAACTACAAATGGTCTAAGGTATTTCAGAGGTCTTTAAACTCTGCACACGCATTATCCTACAAAGAATACTTGCAAAATTGTTATGGAAAATGGGAGCGAGCCAAACACGGACTTAGTGGAAACTATAAGGGTTTTATATACAAAATACGTTTTGAAACCATGCATGCAATGACTTTTTCACCAAAATGATTGATATATGCATACATGGGGTATTGGGTTGTAATTTATTGTTATTTTACTTGGATTACACATGTATATGTTGATATATTACCTTATTATGACGAAATCTCATTATATGCTAAATGATTATAAGTTTGGGTCGATACCTATTTGCGCGTATACTCATTTTAGGACTATATATTTACTATTATGATTTACAAAAGAGGATATTTGTATGATTTGCACCCAGTACTAAATACCTTACAAGTAAGTATGTTTAGATATATGTTTGGAGTATTAAGGGAATTATTTAATAAGTGTACTACTACTACGAGTATTGGATATACATATATGCTTAGTAAATGAGTCGGTATTATATATATATATATTAGATTTGCTTGATATATATAATATACATATGCCTTTGCTTTCTTAACATCGTGACTTTGGCAAGGACCCATTCTTTTGGAAATAAACTCGTCTTATAATTTAACTAGACATTTGAGATATGTTGGGTTTGATCTCTATATATATACATATGCTTCCCTACCAAAAGTCATTATGTTTATATACATGAGAGACATCCGCCATTGAGTGGACAAATTTCTCTATGAATGATACATTATCAAGTTTAAGGTTTATTACGAATGGATTATTACTCCACTCATTAGATTTATTCATTTCATGGATGTAGTCATGTGAGGGATATTATTTGCTTAAGAAGGCACATGTATATTAGATATATCATAAGATGTATCTATCTATCTATCTATCTATCTATCTATCTATCTATCTATCTATCTATCTATCTATCTAACTATCCATCCATCCATCTATCTATCCATCTATCTATATATATATCTACCACATATACACATTGGTGGTACATATAGTCTGTGTGGAGACCAGTAGGTGAATTGGAGATATTTATATATATATATATATGTGTGTGTACATGTATGCGTACTATGTATAAGTATATTCTTTGGGAGAATATGTCTTATTGAGATATCCTCGAGATATATGCATAGATATTGATGTATATATAGATCTATGTACATGTATGTACTATATATATATATATATGTTTATGGTCTTTGGAAGTTACTTTCTATTGATACTTTGATTTAGTAGGGCACTAATGGTCCATGGGGTTGACTTAGCCTTGGCGGCTACATACCCTGGTCCGTGTAGAGGGACCCCGCTTTCAGAGCGGAATACTCTATGGTCCGTAGGGGGACCCCGCAATGCGGCATACCCTACACCATCTAGGTGGTCCACGGGGGGACCCATCCTTGGGGGCTGCATACCCTAGCCTTGGGGGCTTAGATCCGGATTGCAGTGCACTGTAGAGTAAAATCCTAGATGTCAGATGTTGGTTATGAGATGAGCTGTTGAATGAGATTAGTGCCTACATTTGTTTACTTATTTTATATATAAACTTATAATGTTGTTGAGATTTAAGATTAGGTTTATACTTCCTTATTTTGGTTTATTGTTCTTTGGAAATGTGTATACCTTGTTGTTACAATTATGTATATCTTGGCAGTACTTTTGGATACGTATTTTCTCGTATTTTCAGGGATGGGATAGCATTTGGTATGCATTGCACGTAAAAAGGATTTTCATAGCATTTAATATATATATATTGAAGTTCTCGAAGATTTATAGAGATGGCATGCATGGTTTTAGAACTTATTTTGTATACGAAACCCTTATAGTTCCCACTGAGCCCGTGTTTGGCTCACTCCCATTTTCCAACAGTTTTGCAAGTACTTCTTTGGGGCTATACACATACAGATTAGAACCTCTAATGACCATAAACCATTGTAATCGTCCTTGGACAACTTGTATCTCACTATAGATATTAGTACCATTTGATTTATTTGTATCATCAATTTGTATTAAATTCTATTTAAAAGTGTTGTAAAGTCCATTTTAATTATTTTGGAACCTCGTTAGAGGGATTGATATATATATTGGAGTATTGAATTTCTAAAGAATGCAAACCATTATAAATGTGGAGTTAATTGTCTAGTTGAACTTTACTTTCCTATTTACAGGTTTGGTTTTGTTGAATATACGAACTCCACATGCCGAAATTTTTTGAAAAATGTGGCCTTACATATAACTTTTCCTTTATATCAGTTTTAAATTAAGTATTCTACACCCGCCGTCGCGTACGGCACCGTGATCAACCGGGTCTCAGAGGTCTAAACCTCATAACGGGATTCGGGGCGTCACAATTCTCTCTCCTCCATTGTTGAAGGTTCAAGCTCAAGAATTGTGGATTTCGCAATTAGGCAACTCTCGGCTTGATTCGACCTTCCAAGCTCAATCATCTAGCTTCATTGAGGTGGAAATCTACTATCAAAACCTATTTTCTAATCTATTATTGCTCAATTTCCATTTTATCAATTATTGGTATATGAAGCCTAAGTTATATACATATATATACACATGTTTTGGGTATATGGTGAAAGTAAGAATAAATGTTGAAATTGATGAATCAAGTGGCTTATATATTGTTCAAATGACTTTGTTCAACGAGCTTTTTGCGAGGAATCGCTTGTATTAAGCAAAACCAACTTGAGCCCCAAATTCCATCAAAGGTAACTTTTGATATGAAGTTAATACTTCTCCCAATGGTTTGAATAACCTATATATGCATACATAAATGTATTAAAATACATGTTTCAACTATTAAACTCTATTTTTATAACTTGTTATCGCTTGATTACGATTCTACCATGTATATATATATAAAAACATAGCTTGTATACGTGAGTTTGGGAATTATGTTGAAACCTTTCGTTGATATCGAAATTGATGATTCAAATAATCTATATATGGAATAAAACACATGTTTCAACAAAAAATAGAAGCTATTTACTTAATTAGCATAAAACCCACTTGGAACTCGTTTGGTTGTTAGTGCATTATCCTACAAAACTAAATACCTACACGTTCAAGTGGTGGTCTTTATGTCTTCAAACACTTGTTTACGAATTATTAAACAATATAGAATGGATGGTACGAGATTTCTTCCGTTGGCATCATATGGTGTGTATTGATTTAGAAAACTATGTATATATCACAATTACTACTTAAATGAACCCGTTAATACGTTGTTGAGATCATATGTTGGCACTAGTCCATGATGGCCCCAGGTTGGTCTCTAAAGATTGAGACCTTAAGTTGGGACAGAGTGCCCCTGGGTGTAAGACCCGAAACGGTGCACGGAAACTAACGGGAGGCCCTACTATCACGTGGGTGAAAGGCTACGAAATGCAGACCTGGTTGACGCTTGGATAGTTACTGGAAAATTACGAGATTTGGGCTCGAGATTTATGATGTGAGATGAATGTATGATTAATTGTGCCATTGGTTTTATTTAGTATCAGTTATACATTATTTGTGAATTTTAAAAGTATTTTAACAACATGAAAAGGGGTTTTCTACAACTATTAGATATATGATTATGTAGTTTATTTATTTAAGGTGTTACAAAGGATTTACAAATCTTATTTTTACATTAAATTTATTATATGATTCCCACTGAGTCAGTTTGATTCACCCTACCTATTTTCCAAATAGTTCTTTTGCAAGATCTTTTGGGAAAGGGAAGAGAGAGGACGCTACATCTTAGATTGCCTCGATACCATTATTTGGTAGTAAGGTCCTTTACAATAAAAGGACCACCGTGCATGTAGTATAGTCATCAGTGTATATGTTATTTAAGTGTAAGAACTCATGTACTACTATCATTCTAGAGATTGTTTATATTTTATGCATTGTGGAGATTGTAAATTTTGTACTTGGGAACTCGTTGGAGGCTTAGCTGTTGAACTGTGTTATTTATCGTTCTTTTGTGGACATGTTTTGTGAAATGGAAAATGTTCTTATTATTTAGATAATGGATTTTTACGTTTTTACACAAGGAATATGTCTAGTTAACCCATCGTCGGTGTACGGCACATGTGACAAAGTAGGTCCCATAGGAGAGATCATCTTAACAGGATTCGGGGCATTACAAGTTGGTATTAAAGGCATAGGTTTGTTTTTCCTTTACCGAGAGTGGGGTAGATTAGGGGATTCCATTCGATATCGAACCTGTTCATTTTATCGCATCGATAATTTGGAAAAAACTCGAGGCATAGATTTTGGTTTTTGTGTAGCAGTAGAGGGACTATTGGATTATATTATAGTCAGCCACAGCGCAACGGATGACTATATTATAAATCATTAGTCGTCTACCGTTAACTGGAACTGAAACGCAGAGATTAGGCAAGTTCCACCCAAAATGTCTATTCCTTTCATTCCTCGAATTTCTGCCTTATTTTCCAATCCGCGTTTTCTTATTACATTGTCTCGTTGACCTCATCAAAATTTGGAGGATATTTATGATATTATTAGCAGTGTCAGTCTTATCCACACCAGAGTTTCAGAGACACTCCAAACGACGACGAGGATATGGTGATCTTCTAGCATAACCCTTAACGAATGGAGAGCAGTGAAGTTCATTACCTTAGGGAGTTTAACCGTTCATAACCACCACAACTTAACGGGTGAGCTGAACTTGAAGCTATTAAAGGGTGGCTTTCTCACAGCGACTTCGAATTTCAGATTTTACAGGTTTCTGAGCGTAGGTGGGCTAGTTCTACTTCATTAGAACTCAAGAGTATTATATTACTCTAGTAGGGGTCTAATGACTGTCCTAATGCAATTGCTAGGGAGACTAAGTTTGAATAGGTCCTTCTGCGATAGATACGCGTCCAATGCTTACAGTAGAGAAGGAAAGGATGAGTTTATTAACTTGACTTAGAGTAAGAAACTCCGCTTAAATCCAAAATCCTCTAGGGGAAACAACGCTATTAGTGGTGGCAGTGGTGGGCCACGCACTAAGTAACCCTATTGTGAGAATCATAACCAATGTAGTAAAAATGGCCCAAACCTTGGTGGGAGAGGATAGGTGAACCAAGAATGGCGAGCATGAGTAAAGACGACGGGAATGATTGGTCAAGTAAGCCTTTGATGCCGTTCTTTCCGATCATTGCATTAAGATCTGACCCCAAATAAAAGCCAGTGTCAAGAGAGTTCCACACCCAATAACATCAATCTACTTATCGCCTAAGATTAGCCACAAGACTAAGGGAGCTAAGGTGGTTGAGTTTTTAATTCAACTCTAAGAGCAGATTAAGAAAATTTTACGATAATGGAAGATAATCTTGTCCTTTTATGTTGTGATTAAAGTTTTATTTATAGTGGGTGCATCTCATTCCCTCATATATATTGCATGTGTTGTAAGACTGGGTTTGAACCTGAAGAAGCTTAAATCTCCCATTAGTATGGAGATGCCAACAAGTGATAATACCTACTTGAACTAATATTGCACCCTACTGTTGGGCTATAGCAGAACATGGCAAGCTTAAGACTGAGCGAGATGATCTTTTGTCCAAAGAATCCTCTTGGCACATCGCAATTCCATAAAGAGCACTCGTTTCAATTGCTAGAAAAGAAAAAAAAGGTTACCCCATCGCTGTGTTGGTCACCGTCAATTTAAGCAAGTTATGATCAATAACTAGTATTTCCTAGACATAGACGATCGGTTGACCAGCTTTCGAACGTTCATTATTCTAAGATCGATTTACCATCGAATTATCATCAATTGCATATTTATGAGACAGATAACCCCAAAACAACAGTGTCTCGTATTCGTTGTAGCCATAAAGAATTCTTGGTGTAGCCATCTAGGCTAACCAATGCATCTACTGTGACGCCTCGAATTCCGTTCTGAGATTTTCACCTCCGGGACCCGGTTAATCACGGATGCCGTGCACGACGGCAGGTTTAAAATATAAAATCCACAACTTTTTAAAAACTTTTCTTAAATAAAACGTCTAGTTTTACAAATGCTCGGTATGTGGAGTTCATTTAAATAAAAACCAAACTCGTGAGGTTTACAAGGCACATTCACACAAACACAATCATATCCAACTCCACATATATATATATATATATAAACCATTTATACAAATCCATAGTCCATTACCCAAAATAGTTGTAAAGTCCATACATAATTATAAAAAGTTTAATACAACAAAAGATTATATACAACCAAGACCTTGGTTCAAGGACTACAAAATTATAGGACATCAGAGGCTACTTGACTCGTAGACCACACGCCAATCCCCGATGCTTAACCTGCAAAACAGTTTAGAAAACGGGGTGAGCCAAATCCGGGCTCAGTGGGAACTATATAGGTTTTATATAGAAAATAGTTGTTTTACATCAATGTAGGAATTTGAAAACCATGCAGTGCAATGCAACTCACACACCCGTGTGTGCAAAACCCACTAGGAATCCTATCCTAGTCACCAGAAAGCTGACTATTCGATCAACCAATTCCATCCTTAGACTTCCCTTGGAATACCCTAAGCCAATTCTCACATTACTAGGGAATCAAGGATATAAACCTACTTGAATCCGCTTTGAAGTGTAACTCAAGGTTATACTATGCTAATCGGTGCCTATACCATAAGTTATGACAATTGGCCAAGCATCTATTATTTTCTCTTTAGTTATAGTACATTACGGATTCTATACTTGGCCATCTACAAGGCATTACCACTAGCTCGTCCTCACAACCAAACCATGTTCTCACGCTCGTATATTATGTTTCTATGGCCATTAGCTAATAATGCTTTCCACTTTATCTGTTAGTACGTTATGAGTGGCCAACGTTGTCCTATGTATATTATGTTCTTTACGATAGTGTATGTATCATTATTCTCACTAAAAGTACACTTGTCCGAGGCAATATATAATCAACCATGCCATATAAGATATGGTACAATACAATAGTAATGATAATATAAACAATTCACATCCACAACACAACAATCCGTATCATATCTTCAGTATGGTGCCTTAGTTTCTCCCCGCGGTCGTCTAGGCCCAAAGCAACAGATCCCGAAGGCACTGAGGCTTTCTTCCATGTCTCCTCCGAGTGGGGATTGGTTCAGGGACTTGGTTCTCCAAGTAAGTCATTCGGAGATAACCCTCAAGACATTTTCCCGGGAATAACACTCCGAATAGTTAACGAGGAGAACGCCTCATACAAACCACATCGACACTCTGGAAGGAACTACACCAGGTGATACCCTAGCAGGGTGATGACCATTAGTAGCCCGACTATTTCCCGGGAAACTCACGATTTGGGTAAGTAGTGGCACACGAGACCTACTCATCTTGTCGGGGAAACTCATCGAACCCAGAACACATAGTCCTGTGTGAAAGCAAAATACAAAGAGTGGGCACTCCTTTGTGGACACACACAACCACCGGCGGAGTCACCCACTTCATTTTCCCGTGCACGGTTTAGGGCCTTTTCACCCACGGGCGGCAATAGGCGGCCCTCCTTCGAGTCACGGGGAGCTACCTGGTGCTCGGTAAATCATCATATCCAGCCCATATGTGTGATCACAGTAACATATATCACATTTATTCATTTCCCACAATGAATATCATCATCATCAATAATCAAACATCACACATATGGCTCAACGTCATACATATAATCATATAATCGCCCACTATCCATTTATCATCATTAACATCATTGTTGATCATTTCTACAAGCGTATTCATCACTCGTATACTCCATATGTTTATCATCAAGTGATTACTCTCACTATAAGGCAAATTGGTTCGATAATCGTGTTATACACCTCATCATATGATACGTGTATTAAACTAAGGCCATATGTGTTCCATAATGATTCACTAGCTATATCATTAAGCCAAGTATCTATTTGCATATCTCTAATTCACCCGGCATATTAATACAACTCACCTAGATGTTCATATACATGACCGAGGCAATCCACGCCCCACCAAAGTATATTCTCTACGCGGCTAGAGTGTACAAGGGTTGTACGTTCATTGCTAGTGATAACCATACTCCATACAAGGTGCTAAGCTTAGGGGTTATTGCGTATTAATCCGCCCTAGTGGGTTTTATGTACAAACACTACCATTAATAACCCATAATCATCCATTTATAAGCACAAGACCTAAAAACCCCAATTTATAAGTCATACGAATAGCTACGGAGTTGGTTTCACATGAATCTCTAGGGACACTTGCTAAATCGTGAAACTAGAAGATCAATCGCATCGTAGGAGTGATGATCTATCAATATCTATTACTAATCTAAGAATTATCTAGCCCAATCCCCAAGAGATGCAAACAACACATGCTTTTGCTAAAAATCCCCAAGTTGAGTGCAAGACTCTAATTCACCAATCAAACATTGAAAAACAAGTTTTAGTACTAGTGTCCCCACCTTAGACAGCCGAATCCGCAAGTTAATGAAGCGTAGAAGTTGTATTGCCCAAGCCCTAGCTCCAACGCAAGCTCCAACCGGGGAAGAAAGCGAGAAATATAATGAATAGTGAAGAAGAAAATGATTCGGAACTCAAATCTTGGATGGGAGATGAGAGGTGTGTATGATCTCTTCTCTCTCTCTCTCTAGAGCTCTCTAGACTCTCCCTTATTTCCTCTCTGTGTTGGATGCACGAAAGTGGGGTTGTGGGGGTGTTAAACGACTTAAAAACGGGTTAAAAATGCTCAAAACCGACTTACATGTGAACCATGATCGATCATGGGTCTCCCATGATCGATCATGAACCGTTCTGGAACTCTCTGGAGGACCATGATTGATCATGGCACTTCCATGATCGATCATGGAAGTCACTGCAACAGCAAATGACTTTCTGAGCCAGAAACGGACCTCGAAACGGCCGAATCTCGACTCGACCAAAACACGAAAGTTGTAGAGGGAAAAGAAATGAAGACATGGCCGTAAACGGAGAGTCGTTTGGACATCGGATGAAGAAGTTATGGCCTCTCAAGGTTGTCCAAAATTGACAAATCGCGAAAAGTCGAAATACGCGATTATCGCCTCGGTTTCGATCCGAACCACTCGAGTCACTAAAGGAATACTCACATGAGTGGAAGGAGGCTAATGTGACCAATACGGAGTGCTAGAACATTACGAGGCTCTCCGAATAATAATTTCACCACCCGAGGTGAAATGAGCGGACAGACGAAGGCAACTACGAGGAAACGAAAGAACGGGGTGTTACAACCTCCCCTCCTTAAACAAATTTCGTCCTCGAAATTTAATAGGAGAACTACGAAACAAGAGAACCTACAAGTACTGGACTGGCACTTAGTCTCCCCTCCTTAAAAAGGAGATACCGTGACTATGAACGAAACAAATCCAAATCTATAGCTCACATTAGGAGGTACCACCTCCTCAAATGACAAGAAAACGTAGTACCAAGCTAGAAATCCCTCACACACTCTTGAGAGAATACCATCAATACAGTATATCTGCATAATGAGGCACAAGACCTTTACTAGCATGGAAACAACCATGGTTGGGAATTCGAAATGAAACACTCCCAAACAAATCGGAATGCTAAACCAAAATGGATAAGGTACATATAGCGTATCCACAAATCCAACACATCAAGTCACAACTAAAATGATTAAAGCCCTCAAAGAGGATCCAGATCCACAATCACAATTACGTCAAAAGGATATGTCTCTCATCCTAGTTTCCTATGAATACAAGTCTAACCATACTCGGGAAAACGACAGCAATCGCGTTACATGAATTACTCAGAAAAAAAAAAAGCTAATCAATCTTGAGGTTCACCCATTGAAATCAAAGAACGCATAAGGTGAACACGGGAAGTGGGATTAATTGGCCACTAACACTAGTAAGCCACGTTTTACTTTCCGTTGGCTACATAAGATCATTGATTTATAATTTAGTCATCCGTTGGCCATTCGGCTGACTAAAGTGTAACTCAGCAATTGCCCATTGCTAACTTGATAGAAAAACTTACCCCGAGTACAAATCAAAGTTCAAGAAAAACAACGGATTCAAAGGAAACAACACAGTTATATTATGGATGGTACGAAGCAGTTTATGAAAGTAATCGATACAAAAAGAACGAAATGAAAAGGGATTACCTATTCCCAAGACTTACCCTAACCATGTGGACGTGCACTCGATGACCTGTTAGTTCCCGAACCACTAGCTCCACTACGCTTCCGCTGGGCCACTCCGGACAGACGCCTCTCTCCACGCCTAGGACAATCCTTACGATAGTGATCGGGGCTATGGCAAATGAAACAACCAGTTGTAGAGCCCATTGGTGTAGACTCGATCGGTATAGATACGGGTGGAGAAACCTCCATGGTTCCCACAATCGGCTCTCGACGATGACGCTTAGATAACGGAGCTCCACCACTCTCTACCCGTACAGAACCACTCGTCCTAAAAGGGCAATGCTCCACCATATGCTCAGATGACCCACAATTAAGGCACGCATGTGCTAAAGACCTATGCTCCTCCTTAGCGATGTACGAGTCAAAGTAAAAGATCTCAAACTCGTCGGTTTGAATTGCCCTATCAACCTTCTCTACCATTCCCAAGGCAGAGTCAGTACCAACACCTATGCTCACGGTAGATGGAGGAGTAACATTTACGTCACTCGAAAAGGACATCCTGAAAGAAGAATGCGCACAACGAACAAAAGATAAGGGTGTAATATCCATATGGACGACCCCTTACGTGGAACAAATCGCTACTCAACAAGACACACGTGTAACGCTAACTCTAAATGCATAACTACCCATAAACCCCGCGAAGTTAATAGAACCTATACCTCTGATACCAACTTGTGACGCCCCGAATCCCGTTCTGAGATTTTCACCTCCGGGACCCGGTTAATCACGGATGCCGTGCGCGACTGCAGGTTTAAAATATAAAATCTACAACTTTTTAAAAACTCTTCTTAAATAAAACGTCTAGTTTTACAAATGCTCGGTATGTGGAGTTCATTTAAATAAAAAATAAACTCGTGAGGTTTACAAGGCACATTCACATTCACACAATCATATCCAACTCCACATATATATATATATATATATAAACCATTTATATAAATCCATAGTCCATTACCCAAAATAGTTGTAAAGTCCATATATAATTATAAAAAGTTTAATACAACAAAAGATTATATACAACCAAGACCTTGGTTCAAGGACTACAAAATTATAGGACATCAGAGGCAACTAGACTCGTAGACCACACGCAAATCCCCGATGCTTAACCTGCAAAACTGTTTAGAAAACGGGGTGAGCCAAATCCGAGCTCAGTGGGAACTATATAGGTTTTATATAGAAAATAGTTGTTTTACATCAATGTAGTAGTTTGAAAACCATGCAGTGCAATGCAACTCACACACCCGTGTGTGCAAAACCCACTAGGAATCCTATCCTAGTCACCAGAAAGCTGACTATTCGATCAACCTATTCCATCCTTAGACTTCCCTTGGAATACCCTAAGCCAATTCTCACATTACTAGGGAATCAAGGATATAAACCTACTTGAATCCGCTTTGAAGTGTAACTCAAGGTTATACTATGCTAATCGGTGCCTATACCATAAGTTATGACAATTGGCCAAGCATCTATTATTTTCTCTTTAGTTATAGTACATTACGGATTCTATACTTGGCCATCTACAAGGCATTACCACTAGCTCGTCCTCACAACCAAACCATGTTCTCACGCTCGTATATTATGTTTCTATGGCCATTAGCTAATAATGCTTTCCACTTTATCTGTTAGTACGTTATGAGTGGCCAACGTTGTTCTATGTATATTATGTTCTTTAAGATAGTTTATGTATCATTATTCTCACTAAAAGTACACTCGTCCGAGGCAATATATAATCAACCATGCCATACAAGATATGGTACAATACAATAGTAATGATAATATAAACAATTCACATCCACAACACAACAATCCGTATCATATCTCCAGTATAGTGCCTCAGTTTCTCCCCGCGGTCGTCTAGGCCCAAAGCAACAGATCCCGAAGGCTCCGAGGCTTTTGTCCATGTCTCCTCCGAGTGGGGATTGGTTCAGGGACTTGGTTCTCCAAGTAAGTCATTCGAAGATAACCCTCAAGACATTTTCCCGGGAATAACACTCCGAATAGTTAACGAGGAGAACGCCTCATACAAACCACATCGACACTCTAGAAGGAACTACACCAGGCGATACCCTAGTAGGGTGATGACCATTAATAGCTCGACTACTTCCCGGGAAACTCACCATTTGGGTAAGTAATGGTACACGAGACCTACTCCGCTTGCCGGGGAAACTCATCTAACCCAGAACACATTGTCCTGTGGGAAAGCAAAATACAAAGAGTGGGCTCTCCTTTGTGGACACACACAACCACCGGCGGAGTCACCGACTTCATTTTCCCGTGCACAGTTTAGGGCCTTTTCACCCACGGGCGGCAATAGGTGGCCCTCCTTCGAGTCACGGGGAGCTACCTGGTGCTCGGTAAATCATCATATCCAGCCCATATGTGTGATCACAGTAACATATATCACATTTATTCATTTCCCACAATGAATATCATCATAATCAATAATCAAACATCACACATATCGCTCATTGTCATACACGTATAATCGTGTTATACACCTCATCAAATGATACGTGTATTAAACTAAGGCCGTATGTGTTCCATAATGATTCACTAGCTATATCATTAAGCCAAGTATCTATTTGCATATCTCTAATTCACTCGGCATATTAATACAACTCACCTAGATGTTCATATACATGACCGAGGCAATCCACGCCCCACCAAAGTATATTCTCTACGCGGCTAGAGTGTACAAGGGTTGTACGTTCATTGCTAGTGATAACCATACTCCATACAAGGTGCTAAGCTTAGGGTTTATTGCGTATTAATCCACCCTAGCGGGTTTTATGTACAAACACTACCATTAATAACCCATAATCATCCATTTATAAGCACAAAACCTAAAAAACCCAATTTATAAGTCATACGAACAGCTACGGAGTTGGTTTCACATGAGTCTTTAGGGACACTTGCTAAATCGTGAAACTAGAAGATCAATCGCATCGTAGGAGTGATGATCTATCAATATCTATTACTAATCTAAGAATTATCTAGCCCAATCCCCAAGAGATGCAAACAACACATGATTTTGCTCAAAATCCCCAAGTTGAGTGCAAGACTCTAATTCACCAATCAAACATTGAAAAACAAGTTTTAGTACTAGTGTCCCCACCTTAAACAGCCAAATCCACAAGTTAATGAAGCGTAAAAGTTGTATCGCCCAAGCCCTAGCTCCAACGCAAGCTCCAACGGAGGAAGAAAGCGAGAAATATAATGAATAGTGAAGAAGAAAACGATTCGGAACTCAAATCTTGGATGGGAGATGAGAGGTGTGTATGATCTCTTCTCTCTCTCTCTAAAGCTCTCTAGACTCTCCCTTATTCCCTCTCTGTGTTGGATGCACGAAAGTGGGGTTGTGGGGGGGGTGTTAAACGACTTAAAAAGGGGTTTAAAACGCTCAAAACCGACTTACAGGTGAACCATGATCGATCATGGGTCTCCCATGATCGATCATGAACCATTCTGGAACTCTCTGGAGGACCATGATCGATCATGGCACTTCCATGATCGATCATGGAAGTCACTACAACAGCAAATGACTTTCTGAGCCAGAAACGGACCTCGAAATGGCCGAATCTCGACTCGGCCAAAACACGAAAGTTGTAGAGGGAAAAGAAATGAAGACATGGCCGCAAACAGGGAGTAATTTGGACATCGTATGAAGAAGTTATGGCCTCTCAAAGTTGGACAAAAATTGACGAATCGCGAAAAGTCGAAATACGCGATTATCGCCTCGGTTTCGATCCAAACCACTCGAGTCACTAAAGGAACACTCACATGAGTGGAAGTAGGATAATGTTACCAATACGGAGTGCTAAAACATTACGAGGCTGTCCGAATAATAATTTCACCACCCGAGGTGAAATGAGCGGACGAACGAAGGCAACTACGAGGAAACGAAAGAACGAGGTGTTACATCTGCCGCTTTAATGGAATTTATATATGATTCTCCTCATGATCATTAGGAAAATAGCACTTGAGTAACCATATTGTGGATATGATAAAGTACATTGATGAACGGTCCTAATATGATAAGTGTGGAGAGGTTAAGAAAGTTAAATTTGTGGAAATTGCTCTAGATGGTAAGATATCTGATTATGTGCTCATCCTCATTCTTGCGGAACTATTAAGATCCTCATATTTCAGTCTGGATGCCGATGAGAATGATCAGAATCTGGTGGCGTGTTCGAACATTTAAAACCAGACTAGGACAAAAACTTCGATCTTCTTAATATGTCTTTTCCTTTATATATCCAAGATGTATGTGGTTCATAAGAATAGGAGTAAGGGGCTTATGGTGGAATTCCTTTGACATATCGATCGTAATGAGATGTGCATCCATCTTATTTCACCCTACGATAAGAAACAAACTCCGTAACAACTTAGGGTCTAGTTTCCACTCCTTCCGGCTGAGGGAAAATTTATCAAAGTGCGTAGCGAAAGGGAAATACTTGCTAAATCCATATTTGATTCAACTCTTCAGTTAACGAACCAGTAGATTTGATTTTAAATTTATTTTGTATGTATTCAACATGATTGATTTGTGTCGAACAATGACCTTCGACTGATCCCCTAAGTTAACGTTTGTGTATTTGTTTTATTGGGGAGAAGTAGGTAGAGTTATGACCCTTCTCCTACCCAAATCCTTATTCTTCAAGAAATGCGGACAGAAAGAATGATATAATTTCATTAGAGCGGCCAACATTTTTATATTCTAATTCTTGGTATTGGGTGCCCTACTTTATAAGTGTATAGGCCAACATCGTGATTCATATATAATTATCTGCTTTTTCTCTAAAAGTGTTGAAAAGACTGTAGGGGTACTCTATGTTTGGACTATCCGATTTATACAAGTTAGTGACCAATCCTCTAAGGAGGGGAGTGATATTCGATTTTGTAAAGTGGATCTTGTCTCCTCTGAACTCTTTGTCGAAACTTATTGAAACTTGTGGATTAGCGGATTCAATACATCTTTTCTACTCACCTTGACTTTGTTTATCATAATTGTATCCCTAGGATAAATTTGGGACTGAAACCTTAAAGGAGGTTGAAATAAAAGGATGACACGTTTAACGCACACAACCTACTCTGCTTGTTATGAGTGAAGGGTGAATCCCAAATTTCTTTTCTATTTAGTGCGGTTTCATACTATAACATCTTTCTTAACATATGACCTAAGCCATGAGATTTTGACTAGATATTTTCTAATAGAGCCATATTGATCAAGTTCGAATTGTAATGGGTCCTTGTGGATAGAAAATCCAATTCACTATGTTTGATGACTAGATAGTGTTGGGCATAGCCTTATAATTTGGACCGGTTATATGTGATGTAAAGAAAAGTTTCGCAATGGATACATGCTCGTCTATGAGAAATTGTTAACCCAGATGATTATGTAATCAATATAGTTCCTCGTTACTCACCGATGACCCTCTTACTTAAATTCTCAATTGATTGTGTCACCATGTGAGAAGGATGAAATGCAATCCGAATGGTAGATTCATAATTCAAGACTCAGTCCTTGTAATTCAACAATGATACCCCCTTCATTTCTTTTAATTCCAAAGGATAAGGTAGAACATAAGCCATATAGCGCTGAAAGAGATTCACAGCCTATCCAGTCTAGAAAATTGCTTATGAGGCATATTCTTGGTGAAGTGAACACCATGACGATAAAGTGCATGTTGAGAATTAATTATGTTTAGCCTGGAATGTTATGTGAACGTTTGTTAGATATTTTAAACTTACATCTCAATTGCTTAACAATTTTTAAGTACTTGAGAAGTTGCTTCAGAATCGTACTTAGAAGGCCATGTGTGCTTAGGAATCCACCATTGTCCATTTTTAAGAGAAGCGGATATTAACCAATCCTCAATTTGATGATTGCTTTGGTTATAGACATTTCCATGTAGATTTTAAAGACGAAATTTCTTAAGGAGGGGAGATTGTAATACCACGTTCCTTTATTTTCGAGCGAATCTTTCTCATAAACTGGTTAAGGCTAGATCTCCGTTAAGGAGAAAACATCGGGTTTAGAACCCCTTGTATTCGACCCGACACTTTTAGAATGTCATATTAGGTATTTCAAGTTTGTGGGAACAATATTTTCGTTATTCGAGTGCCCCAATCGGAAACGGGAAGTTAATCGCGCATTTTGAACTTTTCAAAAGAGTTGATTTTTGGCCAATTTTGAGAGGCCATAACTTCTTCATCCGATGTGCAAATGACTCTTTATTTATGGACACATCTTCATTTCATTCCCCTCTACAACTTTCGTGTTTTGATGGAAAGTCATTTCACGCTCCACATTGATCAAAACAGTGTGCTAAGTACGCTGATCGCTAAAATATGATCGTATTGTAATTCGGTGGCAGACTGTTGTCTTCTACGAATTTATAGGATTAATCAATCAGGAATTTAGGAAAACTTCCTCTTGTAAAGTTGTAGACTTTTGAATTAGCTTTTTGCGGACATAAAGATCACCTCAATTGAAGTCTCGAACGGAAAGTTATGGACAAATTACGAATAGTGCTCCGGGTCAAATTATGTAACAAGTGCTGGATCGATCCAACTCCATCAGCAACGAATTTTTACTCCATTTTCACCTTTTAAACACATAAACACTCACACATTCAACCATTATACCTCCAAGAGAGATAGAGAGGATTGAGAGCTCAGTATTGGAAGATCTCTTGGAGTTATTCCTCTTCTCTTTTCACCCCCAAATCTAAGTTCCATCTTCATCTTCTCCATTCTCTCTCCTCCATTGTTGAAGGTTCAAGCTCAAGAACTGGGGATTTCGCGATTGGGCAACTCTCGGCTTGATTCGACCTTCCAAGCTCAATCATCTAGCTTCATTGAGGTGGGAATCTACTATCAAAACCTATTTTCTAATCTATTATTACTCAATTTCCATTTTATTAATAATTGGTATATAAAGCCTAAGTTAGATACATATATATACATGTTTTGGGTATATGATGAAAGTAAGAGTAAATGTTGAGATTGTAAATTTTGTACTTGGGACCTCTATGAGAATCCGGATCCATGACCCTCTCGGAATTCTCTTATCTTTTTTCCATTTTAAATGAAAACTTGTTTTGTTGAGTCACCAGTTTGTGTTTCGAGAAAACAAACAAAAGATCGTATAAAAAACAATTCGATAATGAACCATCTTTCATACGTTTGAAACCAGAGATTGATTAAAAACTTACTTTGTTAGGGTTCGAGAACTATGTTACAAATTGGGAAGGTGTTAGGCACCCAATTCGCCTGTTCGGTCTCTTAATGGATCATGTATTTAATTCCTATTTTAGACATCTTGCAAATAATTTGAATAGCTTTCAGAATAGTCCTTTCTAGATAATTTTAGTTTAAAACTGTATTCTGAAATCGGACTCGAGCTTTGCGAGTGCCTACGTATTCATTCATAGAATGAAATCAGAGTCTCGTAGTTCCGTATGCTTGGAAACTCTTTTTGTATTTTTGTTTTGTTTTGAAAACGTGTCAAAACAAATTTTAGTTTTCTTGTAAAATTTAGAAAGGACTTGTTTTGAAAGCAGTGGACTTCTTTGCAAGTTATCTAATTTTCTATATTAAAACTCTTATTCAAATGTAGTATTGAAATTCAGGAGAGTTGTAGAGAAATGTACCTGATGCGCTTGGAGAAGAACGAGTATTGCTTGCTTGATCCTTTCTCTCTTTAGAACTTTGTCTCTATAGACCTTCTCTTTCTAAGACTTTCTCTCTCTAAAAATTCTCTCTCTAAGACTCTCTCTCTAAAACTTTCTCTCTAAGACTTTCTCTCTCTAAAAACTTCTCTGAAAAAGACTCTCTAATAATGTTGACAGAGTTTCTGCTTTCTAAAAACTCTATTGAGTGTTCATGATCCCAAATGAGAGCCCAGGGGTCCTCATTTGGAAGGCTATAACTTCTTCATACGAAATTCAAATGAGTTCCAGTCCTAGTAAACGATCCCCGTCCTAGTAAGCGATCCCCATCCTAGTAAGCGAAGTGGCAACAATGGTCGTATCAGACACTTGACAAATTCAAAGTCAGAGTCTTTCCTAACAGTCTTCTATATGCATGATGACTCAAGACCTAATGTGAAATGCTTGCTTTATAAAAAAATAGTGTTCACACGAGGGTCATGGATCTGGATTCTCACAACCTCGTTGGTGTAACACCTCAAATTTCAGTACCACGATAATTTTCCTCTCAAGCCCGGTGAAGGCAAAAGTCTCCGCCAAGGAGCCGATTTTTGTTCCGAGACCTCGGTGGTTGAACCAATACTTCCAATAAGTCATTTTAATGATATTAAGTATGCCTGTATGGTTAGAACGCATTTTGGGAAGCCGCGGTTGAATTTAGCGATTTTCGGCGAAAAATCGAATTTTTGTCGAAATGAGTTTTTAGCCAACTTTGGAAGGCCATAACTTCTTCATACGAAGTTCAAATGAGTTCCCATCCTAGTAAACGATCCCCGTCCTAGTAAGTGAAGTGGCAACAATGGTCGTATCAGACTCTTGACGAATTCAAAGTCAGAGTCTTTCCTAACAGTCTTCTATATGCATGATGACTCAAGACCTAATGTGAAATGCTTGCTTTATAAAAAAATAGTGTTCACACGAGGGTCATGGATCCGGATTCTCACAACCTCGTTGGTGTAACACCTCAAATTTCAGTTCCACGATAATTTTCCTCTCAAGCCCGGTGAAGGCAAAAGTCTCCGCCAAGGAGCCGATTTTTGTTCCGAGACCTCGGTGGTTGAACCAATACTTCCAATAAGTCATTTTAATGATATTAAGTATGCGTGTATGGTTAGAACGCATTTTGGGAAGCCGCGGTTGAATTTAGCGATTTTCGGCGAAAAAGCGAATTTTTGTCGAAATGAGTTTTTAGCCAACTTTGGAAGGCCATAACTTCTTCATACGAAGTTCAAATGAGTTCCCATCCTAGTAAACGATCCCCGTCCTAGTAAGTGAAGTGGAAACAATGGTCGTATCAGACTCTTGACGAATTCAAAGTCAGAATCTTTCCTAACAGTCTTCTATATGCATGATGACTCAAGACCTAATGTGAAATGCTTGCTTTATAAAAAAATAGTGTTCACACGAGGGTCATGGATCCGGATTCTCACAACCTTGTTGGTGTAACACCTCAAATTTCAGTTCCGCGATAATTTTCCTCTCAAGCCCGGTGAAGGCAAAAGTCTCCGCCAAGGAGCCGATTTTTGTTCCGAGACCTCGGTGGTTGAACCAATACTTCCAATAAGTCATTTTAATGATATTAAGTATGCCTGTATGGTTAGAACGCATTTTGGGAAGCCGCGGTTGAATTTAGCGATTTTCGGCGAAAAATCGAATTTTTGTCGAAATGAGTTTTTAGCCAACTTTGGAAGGCCATAACTTCTTCATACGAAGTTCAAATGAGTTCCCATCCTAGTAAACGATCCCCGTCCTAGTAAGTGAAGTGGCAACAATGGTCGTATCAGACTCTTGACGAATTCAAAGTCAGAGTCTTTCCTAACAGTCTTCTATATGCATGATGACTCAAGACCTAATGTGAAATGCTTGCTTTATAAAAAAATAGTGTTCACACGAGGGTCATGGATCCGGATTCTCACAACCTCGTTGGTGTAACACCTCAAATTTCAGTTCCACGATAATTTTCCTCTCAAGCCCGGTGAAGGCAAAAGTCTCCGCCAAGGAGCCGATTTTTGTTCCGAGACCTCGGTGGTTGAACCAATACTTCCAATAAGTCATTTTAATGATATTAAGTATGCGTGTATGGTTAGAACGCATTTTGGGAAGCCGCGGTTGAATTTAGCGATTTTCGGCGAAAAAGCGAATTTTTGTCGAAATGAGTTTTTAGCCAACTTTGGAAGGCCATAACTTCTTCATACGAAGTTCAAATGAGTTCCCATCCTAGTAAACGATCCCCGTCCTAGTAAGTGAAGTGGAAACAATGGTCGTATCAGACTCTTGACGAATTCAAAGTCAGAGTCTTTCCTAACAGTCTTCTATATGCATGATGACTCAAGACCTAATGTGAAATGCTTGCTTTATAAAAAAATAGTGTTCACACGAGGGTCATGGATCCGGATTCTCACAACCTTGTTGGTGTAACACCTCAAATTTCAGTTCCGCGATAATTTTCCTCTCAAGCCCGGTGAAGGCAAAAGTCTCCGCCAAGGAGCCGATTTTTGTTCCGAGACCTCGGTGGTTGAACCAATACTTCCAATAAGTCATTTTAATGATATTAAGTATGCCTGTATGGTTAGAACGCATTTTGGGAAGCCGCGGTTGAATTTAGCGATTTTCGGCGAAAAATCGAATTTTTGTCGAAATGAGTTTTTAGCCAACTTTGGAAGGCCATAACTTCTTCATACGAAGTTCAAATGAGTTCCCATCCTAGTAAACGATCCCCGTCCTAGTAAGTGAAGTGGAAACAATGGTCGTATCAGACTCTTGACGAATTCAAAGTCAGAGTCTTTCCTAACAGTCTTCTATATGCATGATGACTCAAGACCTAATGTGAAATGCTTGCTTTATAAAAAAATAGTGTTCACACGAGCGTCATGGATCCGGATTCTCACAACCTTGTTGGTGTAACACCTCAAATTTTAGTTCCGCGATAATTTTCCTCTCAAGCCCGGTGAAGGCAAAAGTCTCCGCCAAGGAGCCGATTTTTGTTCCGAGACCTCGGTGGTTGAGCCAATACTTCCAATAAGTCATTTTAATGATATTAAGTATGCGTGTATGGTTAGAACGCATTTTGGGAAGCCGCGGTTGAATTTAGCGATTTTCGGCGAAAAATCGAATTTTTGCCGGAATGAGTTTTTAACCAACTTTGGAAGGCCATAATTTCTTCATACGAAGTTTAAATGAGTTCCCGTCCTAGTAAACGATCCCTATCCTAGTAAGTGAAGTGGCAACAATGGTTGTATCAGACTCTTGACGAATTCAAAGTCAGAGTCTTTCATAATAGTCTTCTATATGCATGATGAATCAAGACCTAATGTGAAATGCTTGCTTTATAAAAAACTAGTATTCAGACGAGAGTCGTGGATTGAGGTGTTCACAGACCCTCTCGTCCCGGGATTCTTGCTTGCAGGAATTCTGGGACGATAAGAAGACAACGATTCACGACTCTCGCGTGAATCTTAGCTTATTGATACTTAAATCAAAATATACCCTTATGGCACGTGAATTTCGTTGTGTCTCAGGCGATGCAATCCACGACCGCCCCTTTCCTTTCGATAAGGCTACATGATACATCGGTCTTTTCTTTCGTCTACCATTAGTGGCGCATTTCTACCCTCGGCGTACTGGACTTTTAACTATTCGTACAGGGAGTTTTGAAATTTTATTGAATCCAGATGATTACGGAAAAAAAGTGTTTCAAAGAAATTTTTTCATCTTCTGGGGAAAAGTGAAAAGATGATTGTTGTTTTTTGATGATTCCCTTTGTGGGGATTTGTGCTGAATGTGAAAAAAGATTCCCTTCATGGGGAATATGTGGACAAAGTAATTCTAATCATGTGGAATGGACGGTAAAGGTTATTTCCCTTCGTGGGGAAAGGGCATCGAAAAAATTCCCATCGTGGGGAATGCGAAGAATTCCTTCTTTGAGGAATCCAAAAAATTCTCTTTGTGGGGAACACGTGAAAAGTGTTATTTCCCTTTATGGGGAAATTGATTTCAGAGAAATTTCCATCGTGGGGAATGCGAAGAATTCCTATCTTTGAGGAATCCAAAAAATTCTACTTCGTAGGGAACACGTGGAGTCATTATTTCCCTTCGTGGGAAAAGTGATTTCGGAGAAATTCCCATCGTGGGGAATGCGAAGAATTCCTATTTGGAGGAATTCAAAAAAATTCCACTGAGATCGTCTTGTTGTCTCAGTTTTATTATTCGAACACTGCTTTGTTGGTTTTTCAAAAATTGATATGCTAGAGAGAATTGCTTGTAATTTGAAGAACTCTTTTTTCTTTTCTTCATTTCACCCTAAGTTTTGACCTTTGGTGTTACCGGGAATCAAACTTTTGAATCAACTTTTCCTAGAAACTTTTGGACTGTTGTGCATGGATTTTTTGTGATTTGACATCTCTCTACCCTCAGTTTTCTTCTCTTTAGTCATGCTGATAGAATTTCGCTTGGAATTCTCAATCATCGTTGGGCTACCCTCTGATTTTTCCACAGGGAAGATGCTGGTCCTGTATCGTTTTATGTTTTTCGATACCCCTATTGCTCCCTCTTTTGATTATCTGGCCTCTTATTTTTTACTTTCGAATTTTGATTTTCTTCCTTTTTCTTTTATTGATTTTTCTAAAATAGGAGCCTTGCTCACCTAAGATGTAGCCCTCCGCCTTTTGGCACAGCTGTCACTTTTAGTGTGGCTCTCCCTGTTGATTTTTCCTTTCTGTTTTCACTTTTTTTCTCACTTGGACCAACGGGACTTTCCCCTTTTCTACTTTTTCAATTTTTTCTTGTACCCGATTCCTCTTTTACTTATCCCCTGTTTATTCATCAGATTCGAGCTTTTCGAAAAATTGATCCATCCCTTTGAATTTCGATTCTTCCACAGTCTTTTTAGTACCAAACTTTGGGTTTTGATCAGCCATCTCATGTGTGTATGAATCTTGGTCCTTTCGTTTTTAGAAAAACTTGATTCATGGTCTTCATCGTCATCATCATTCATTTTTTTATTTTTATTTAATTTTTTATTTTTTTTTATCAAATTTGGTCAAAATTGAAGGGGCAGCCACAGGGTATATACCCCCAGCCGTACAGCTGGCAGCCAATTACACGGTTGGGGGCTAGCCGTACGGTTGGTGACAAAATCCTACAAATAGTGGCTTGTTTTGGTCCTTTCTCTTCATTTCCACTTGCAATTCTCTCTCTAGCATATGCTTTCTGATTTTCAAAAACATTTAATGAATGTTCTTTAGTAGCGTTAGGGATGACATTTGTGAGGCTTTTAGTGATATTTGTGTTTATGATGATGGGGGGTCCACCTGAGGGCGGGGAGGGGTCGGAGCAGCTTCCAGGGGATGAGTTTGAGGCTATTACTACTACTGTGGATGAGCGTCTTATCTGTACTCCACATCATGATGACTGGACGGTGTGGCATAGGAGGGGCCACTGGGGGCAGACGGGGCATTGCAGCGAGCGATGTACCGTTACGTGCCTTGATCTCGCTGGGAGAGGGATGGGAGTGGCTGCTGTTAGAGCCCGCGGCACACGAGATCTGTTGTGACGCCCTGAGTGATGAGTACTCCCTTGTGCGGAGGAATGGTAGCTCGAGCGATGAGTACTCCCTTGTGTGGAGGAATGGTAGCTCAAAGGGGGCATCCCACACCGGAAGTTGGGGGATCCTTGGAGACCCATGTAAGTAAGATATGGTCGCTAATTAAGTACGAGGCCTTTTGGGAGGCTCACTGGCTTCGGATTCCATGAAAACTCCGAAGTTAAGCGTGCTTGGACCAGAGAAATCCCAGGATGGGTGACCCCTGGGAAGCTGGTCGTGAGCTCCCAGAATCAAAGCCGTGAGAGTAGATGTCCTGGGGCTGAGGCCTGTCTAGGACGCTACCCAGAGCGGACAATACGTACTGAGGTGCGACCGGGTCGTTACAAATGGTATCAGAGCGGACCCCACAGAGTACGGTGTGTCGACGAGGACGTCGATTCCCTTGGGGGGAAGGATGTGACGCCCTGAGTGATGAATACTCCCTTGTACGGAGGAATGGTAGCTTGAGCGATGAGTACTCCCTTGTGTAGAGGAATGGTAGCTCAAAGGGGGCATCCCACACCAGAAGTTGGGGGATCCTTGGAGACCCATGTAAGTATGATATGATCGTTAATTAAGTACGAGGCCTTTTGGAGGCTCACTGGCTTCGGATTCCTTGAGAACTCCGAAGTTAAGCGTGCTTGGACTAGAGAAATCCCAGGATGGGTGACCCCCTGGGAAGCTGGTCGTGAGCTCCCAGAATCAAAGCCGTGAGGGTAGATGTCCTGGGGCTAAGGCCTGTCTAGGACGCTACCCAGAGCGGACAATATCGTACTGAGATGCGACCGGGTCGTTACATCTGTCGCCGGACTGGGTATGCTTTGATTTTCATTACTTGCGTACTTAAGTGATATTTGTAGCAAAAATGTAATGACATGATATGCATGAAATGTGATATATTTAATAATTACTCGCCATGGTAGATATACTTAACATAGTGTATTTTTTTTAAATAAATATTACTTGGTATTATCTTAAAAACTGTTAAAGAATGAACCATATAATTTATTTGAAATCTTTAATATAACAGAGGATTGGTCGTTGCCATGGTATCACACGTGTAGCGCCCGAGCTACGAGACCAGCTATCCCAGTTGGTGAGGGCTTATTTGAGTGCGACCCCGTTTGGACGGTTTATAGAGGTGTTGTCGGGTGGGGAGTTTTAGCGTTTGGTGAGTTTGTCGACGGTGTTGGGGGAGAGATGATGGGATATGACACACACTTTCCATTGGGGTTGGGGAGAGATGACGTTGATCCCAGAGGATGTATTCGTTTTGACCGAGTTGCCTTTTGGTGGAGAGAGTTGGCACCCAACTCACGGGTGCGGATTACTCTAGATGGTATGGGAGTGGCCTTAGGATGGAGACCGAGTAGGATAATGGCAGATGGGATCCCCCACACAACGATGATTCAGCATATCGAGGCTGAGAGTGAGCGGTTTAGAGACGGGCCGATGACACGTCAGGAGGTGCGACAGCTGTCATGGTGTTTTTTATTATTGGTGCTGCACAACTTCTTTTACGCGCGTGGTGGGGACAACTTGCGGCTTTGGTGGTTGCCGTATCTAAGGTTCTTCGACCAGCTGTACATATTTGCATGGGGCAGGTACGTGCTAGCAGCCTTGTACGAGTCGATGGATTTGGTTTGTCGTCATATGGAGCTCAACCATCGCGGGCTTGTTACGCTTTTGGATGTAATTTAATTAAATTATATTCACAATTTTTCTTTATGAACAAAATATGTATTTTAATAAAAATGTGATGGTTTGTGACATATGTGGTTTATAGCTCATACCCAGCAGGGTATAGGGCAGATTCAGTTGCACCCCACACATGCTGATGAGTTCCACCTATTCCGGCAATTTTATAGTGGGAACGTTGTTAGAGTATACCGGTATTTGACACCGAATCTGAGTGATGGTATGTGTCTGGGCTTCAGTTCGAGCAGGTATGAGAAATTAATATATGATCAAATTAAATTAAGTTAGTAATGTTTGTAAAAACTTAACTTATTGTATTGTTACATAACGGGTACAGTGGAGCCCATGGCTCGTGTTCGTGACCCAGCAGTGGGGTTATGCGGATGCATTGGTGGCGGCACGCTCGAGACGACTATTTGCGCATGAGTATGGGGTTCCGTTCTATTTGGGGGAGCGGGTGATTCAGCAGCATACCCCGGCATTGGGAATGATGGTGCCGGCATGGCCTCCGGCTGCGATGAGGAGGGCTGGGGTTGCTTCTGTGGAGGAGCGAGCGACTTTTATGGCTGGGGTTCCGTGTGAGGGATTTTTAGTGAAGGGAGACTATGAGTTATTCGCGCACCAGTATTTGATGAGGGAGATGAAGGGGGTGTGCTGACGAGTGTTTTATGCGAGGTATGCGGCGATTGGAGGGAACCCATTGTTCAGTCGAGGACAGTTATACATATCCCAACGGGTGCCGCATCATCTTGTGCCGGCCCCGAACAAGCGGGCTAAAGGTATTGCGGATTCAGATGATGAGCATCCGAATGGGGAGAGAGAGAAAGAGCAGCAGCCAGTAAAGGGGGAGGATGAGGAGGCATCGGAGGAGGTGCCATTGGGACATGGGAATGGTGGGGTCGCACCTACTGAGCCTGGAGTAGCTGAAGGAGGACCTGCGGCTGCGGCTGTATCACCCGATCGGGGGAGAGGGGTGAGAAGAGGTAAGAGTCTGAGAGGGGTTAGGAGTCCGGTATCGAGGCCGCCCATCCTACCAGCCATGTCGGGGAGGACCCCTCAGATGCCTGTAGAGATGGTAGCGCAGGTGGTGGAGCTGTTACGGACACCGGAGCGACGCGGGTCTTCGGGACGCGGGTCCATATCGGGTTCATCGCCCATATATGGGTCGGGGGACATGGATTGGGCTTAGCATGTCTCCTTCTCTCAGTTGTTGCGCACTGCTGTTGGTCTCCTAGTGCCGGGTCAGTTGGTCTGAGACCTTATTCATTATCTACTCCATTGTCGGGCGCTACTTGTGGTGTTGTTTTCAGAGAAATAAGAGAGTTTGCATCTCGATTGGGGGTCAATGTGGGCATAGGTCAAGGTCCAGCGGGTGAGGGAGGTGACAAGGGGAAGGGGAAAGAGGTGGCCCCAGAATCGGAGAGGATGGAAGAGTCTAAGGAGGATATCCCCTCGGCAAGTGGACGAGTTATTGGAGCCGAGGCTGGTCCATCACAGGTTGGTGGGGCGTCAACATTGTATTCGATCCCCGAGTATCCGAGGGAGATTCCTTACATGGATTGTGACGCCCCAAATCCTATTATGAGATTTTCACCTCCGGGAACCGGTTAATCACGGATTCCGTGCGCGACGACGGGTTTAAAATATAAAAATCAGAACTTTTAAAAAAAATTCTCAAATAAAATGGTTATCCTGTTTAAAAGCTCATTTTAAAAAATCAAGGCATGTGGAGTTTATTTTATTAATAAACCACCCTGTAACATTTAATATCGTTTTTCATACAAATGGAATCACATCAAACCATACTTAAATTAACTCCACATATATAAAACCATTTATACAAATTTACAATACAAATCATTTATCAAATCATAGTCCGTTTACAATCAAAAGGAAATCAAAATGATTATACAATGTAATCCTTTCCCGAAGAAGGACTAGACGCAGACTGTGGACATCAGAGGCCTCTATACACGTACATCATACTCCACCCGAGATGCTATGTCCTGCAAAATTGTTAGAAAACGGGATGAGCCAAATCCGGGCTCAGTGGGAACTATATAGGTTTGTATAGAAAATATTTTTTTTAGCTTTATAGTTTGAAAACGTGCAATGCAATGCAATGCAACCCCGAGTGCATGCAACCCCATTAGGACTTCTATCCTAGCTACCCGGAAGCCATTTATCCAACTATCCGATCTCTCCTCTAACTAGCGATAAGATAAAACCCGAAGGAATTCCACAACTCGAGGAGATCCTAGTCCAAAGTCACCTCGTATCAAACACTAGCTTCCTAAGGTTCGACATGCTACGGATTATCCTCTTTCAACAGTAAGTCCACATTATACTATGCTATCCGTCGCCTACACCATAAGTCATTGTTATCACTTTAATTATAATTCATTATGAATCTTATACTTGGCCAGCTAATAGGCTTCGCCCCAAGATCTTTAGCCTAAACCATTATACTACGTTGTACTCTCATAAGGCTATCTCGTTAACTACGATTTCCCTTCCAATTATGAGTAAATTATATGTATTATGACGTGGCTCGCTATTTCGTAATCCGTACGCGTTCGTATACCTTTACATCATTTCTAAGTTCAATAATCATTATCTCTTTCCACTTTATATATTAATATATTATGAAAGGCTTGACAGTTCTCTATGTGTATCCTGTTCTGTTTAGATGTGTCTGCATAAGTCTTTACATCACTTATATCAGAGTCGAGGCAACACATATAAATCAATACGAGACATGACACGATACAACAATAATCACAGAACAATCACAATCTCACAACAACCCTCGTATCACGTCTACAGTATAATGCCTCAGTTTTACCCCGCGGTCAGTCCAATCCCAAAATAGAGAATCCAGCGAGTCCCGAAGGATCCAAGGTTCTTGTTCATGTCTCCTCCAGGTGGGGTGGTGACTCAGGGATTTAGTTCTCCATGTAAGTCATTCAGAGATAACCCTCAAGACATTTTCCCGGGAATAACACTCTGAATAATTAACGAGGAGAACGCCCATACAAGTTCCCACGACACTCTAGAGAAACTACACCAGGCGATACCATAGTGGGTGATGACCATTAGTAGCCCAACTACTTCTCGGGGGCTCACCATTTTGGAAGTAGTGGCACACGGGACCTGCTCCGTTTGCCAGGGGAAACTCGTCTAACCAAGGACACATAGTCCAGTTGGAAGGCAAGATACCTAGAGTGGGATCTTCTTTGTGGACATGCACAACCACCGGCGGAGTCACCGACTTCATTTTTCTCGTGCATGGTTTAGGGAATTTCACCCAGGGGTGGCAATAGGCGGCCCATCTTCGAGTTACGGGGCGCTACCCGGTGCTCGGTCAATCATCATATCTAGCCCATACGTGTGATCGCATCAACATGAATATATCGATTCCTCATTCAACAATATATATAATCATCAAATCATCCATCACACGTATGGCCAACAACATATATGTACAATCACACAATCATCATCATCATCATCATCATCATCATTATATTCATCGTTCATTCATCATTAATCACGTCATCATTATTATCGATCTTATTATTCGGGACTTTATCATTTAATAAATAATTCTCATTATACAGCCGATTGATTCATTATCAGTATATTACGTCTCATTATATGCCATATGTATCAAACTACGTCCATAAGCATTCTATGTTAATTATGTAGTTAGTCATTAAGCCAAGTATCGATCAGTGTGCTCCTCGCTCAACTGGCATATTAATACAAATCACCTAGTTGTTCATGTTCTTAACTAAGGCTATCCATGCCCTAGTAAGTGTGTTCTATGCGTTCTTAAAGAGTATCAAGGTCATATTCTCGTTGCTAATGCCTAGCACACTCCACACAAGACATTAAACCCGTATGTTATGGTATATCGCTACGCCGTAATGGGTTCTTGGTTCAACAATCATGGGTGGAGTTCAACACTCTCAACTATATACATATAATCCATAATCAACCATGATTCAAGCATTAATCCCGAAATCCTCTCTAGCCTAATTCATTCTCTTAGTTACAATGAGGATACGATGTGTAGGTGAGAGAACAAGGCTCACAGCATGGTAATAAATGATGATACGTGATATCTAAGAGATAATCTATCCATAAACATCATCAATCTAAGGTTTACCTCGCCCAAACCCCATGAGTTGCAAACAACATGTAGTTGTGATAAAAATCCTCAATTTGACTTCAAAGCTCTAACTCAACGAGTAATAATTTGAAATCAAGGGTTTAGTACTAGTGTTCCCACCTTAGACAAGCCGAATCCGAAAGTTGATGAAGCGTAGAAGCCGTACTGCCAAAGCCCTAGCTCCAACGCGAGCTCCAATGGAGGAAGGACGTGAGAAAGATGATGAATAGCGAAGGAGGAAGCGATTTGGGGCTTAAATCTTGTAAGAGGATGAAGAAGCGACAAGAATCTCCCTCAATCTCTTTCTAGAACTCTCTAGAGAGTGGTGGATGTGTGTGGCTCGAAAATAAGGAGTGATGGGTTATAAATGGGTCAAAACGGGTTAAAAACGCTCAAAATCGACATTCAAGTGAATCATGATCCATCATGGGTCCCCCATGATCGATCATGAACCCTTCTGGAATTCCTTTGGAGGACCATGATCGATCATGGCCTTCCATGATCGATCATGGAAGACATTACATAAACAAATGACTTTCTGAGCTAGAAACGAACCTCGAAATGACTGAATCTCGACTCAGCCGAAACACGAAAGTTGTAGAGGGAAAGGAAATGAAGATGTGGCCACAAACAAATAGTCGTTTGGACATTGGATGAAGAAGTTATGGCCTCTCAAAGTTGGCTAGAAATCGACAAATTGCGAAAAGTCGAAACACGTGATTATCGCCTCGGTTTCAACCCGAATCACTCGAATAACGAAACGATCACTCCCACAAACTTAATATACCTAACAAGACATACTAGAACTATCGGGTCAAATACAAAGGGCACCGAAACCAATGTTCTCTCTTTAATGGAGATTAAGCCATACCGGGCTTAAGAAAAGGTCAAAGCGGAAAAAGAAAAACAGGGTATTACAATCTCCCTTCCTTAAGAAATTTCGTCCTCAAAATTTACATGGAGATAGGTATGGAACAATAAAAATACAGGATCTCCAACATTGCTTCCGGTCTCCCCTCTTTAGGAGACTCGCTAGAGTCAAGCACGAGTTAGAATCGAATCCAAAAATAATTGAGTAGAACAATCCTAGGGGACATCGAGGAGATGGAACAACAAGGATAGAAATTCCAATGGGCCAATGCAAAAATGATTCTACTCCCTCACATGACACACCTAGTGAAGCACGGGATAAATCCTCAAGGCTAGGATACGATCGCATGACCCGAAACTCCGAATAGGCTCAATCACAAGAATGGCCAATGATGAACTCCACAACTAAAGTCGGCAATGAAAAAACTTGCCACGCCGTGTGGACTAGCAACTGGCAAGCTCTAGGTGAGCTAAAAGATACGAAACACAACCTCAACTCCGAAATGTAAGAGTTAACACACGACAGTAAGAATACAGGGATAACAACCACTAACATACACCAACACAATCTTATGCGTATCAACATACTAAACCAAAGTCAATACCATTCCTAAGGCGCACTCTCAATTGAAGAATCATATCGACGGAAAAGCTCACGCATTCTAGTTTCCTATGAATCTAATCATAATGATACTCGAGAAACAAATACAAATATGCTTAGTCAATTTCCAAAACACAAACAATCCATGTTTCACTTTTCGTTGGCGACAGAAGACCGCAGATTTATGAGTTAATTATCCGTTGATCAGGCGGCTGACTAAAATATAACTCGACAGTCGCCTATTGCTAACTTGGTAGCAAAACACATCTCGAGTATAAAACACATTCTTAAGAAAATAATAGATTCGTAAGGAAACAACACAGTTATAACATAAATCACCAATAAAACAAGTTATAAAAATGGTCAACACACATAGAATGAAGAAAGGAGGAAACATCTTTCCTTGAGACAACCGCTCGCCTGAGACTTACTTACACGATAACTCATAAATATCTAAACCAATAGTCCCACTACGGTTCCGCTGTGCTACTCTGATTAAAATACTCTGTCCACCTTCTCCACTATTCCCAAAGTGGGGTCGACACTAATATCGATACTCACGGTAAAAATAGAAATGTAGCGCTTATGTTTCTAAAATAATACATCCCTAGAGAATTCAAATGCACAATGCTCATAAGACAAGGGTGTTATATGCAAACAAGTGATCCCTATTGCGAAACAATTCGCGACTCAATCGGGTTTTGCTCGTAATACTTATCCAAAACACATAAGTACCCATAAACCCCGAGAAGAAAATCGGACCTATTCCTCTGATACCAACTTGTGACGCCCCGAATCCCGTTTTGAGATTTTCACCTCCGGGACCCGGTTAATCACGGATGCCGTGCGCAACGGCGGGTTTAAAATATAAAAATCAGAACTTTTAAAAACTTTTCTCAAATAAAATGGTGATCCTGTTTAAAAGCTCATTTTACAAAATCAAGGCATGTGGGGTTTACTTTATTAATAAACCACCCTGTAACATTTAATATCATTTTCCATACAAATGGAATCACATCAAACCATACTTAAATCAACTCCACAAATATAAAACCATTTATACAAATTTATAATACAAATCATTTATCAAGTCATAATCAGTTTACAATCAAAAGAAAATCAAAATGATTATACAATGTAGTCCTTTCCCGGAGAAGGACTAGACGCATACTGTGGACATCAGAGGCCTCTATACACGTACATCATACTCCACCTAAGATGCAATGCCTGCAAAATTTTTAGAAAACGGGATGAGCCAAATCCGGGTTCAGTGGGAACTATATAGGTTTTGTATAGAAAATACTTTTCTTTAGTGTTATAGTTTGAAAACGTGTAATGCAATGCAATGCAACCCCGAGTGCATGCAACTCCATTAGGACTTCTATCCTAGCTACCCGAAAGCCATTTATCCAACTATCCGATCTCTCCTCTAACCAGCCATAAGATAAAACCCCAAGGAATTCCACAACTCGAGGAGATCGCTAGTCCAAAGTCAACCCGCATCAAACACTAGCTTCCTCAGGTTCGACATACTACGGTTTATCCTCTTTCAACAGTAAGTCCACATTATACTATGCTATCCGTCGCCTACACCATAAGTCGTAACTATAGGCCAAGTGGTCATTGTTATCACTTTAATTATAATTCATTATGAATCTTATACTTGGCCAGCTAATAGGCTTCGCCCCAAGATCTTTAGCCTAAACCGTTATACTACGTTGTACTCTCATAAGGCTATCTCGTTAACTACGATTTCCCTTCCAATTATGAGTAAATTATATGTATTATGATGTGGCTCGCTATTTCGTAATCCGTACGCGTTCGTATACCCTTACATCATTTCTAAGTTTAATAATCATTATCTCTTTCCACTTTATATATTAATATACTATGAAAGGCTCGACAATTCTCTACGTGTATCATGTTCTGCTTAGATATGTCTGCATAAGTCTTTACATCACTTATATCATAGTCGAAAAACACATATAAATCTATACGAGACATGATACGATACAATAATAATCACAACACAATCATAATCTCACAACAACCCTCGTATCACGTCTCCAGTATAATGCCTTAATTTCAACACGCGGTCAGTCCAGTCCCAGAACAGAGAATCCAGCAAGTCCCGAAGGATCCAAGGTTCTTGTCCATGTCTCCTCTAGGTGGGGTGGTGACTCAGGGATTTAGTTCTCCAGGTAAGTCATTCGGAGATAAACCTCAAGACATTTTCTCAAGAATAACACTCCGAATAGTTAACGAGGAGAATGCCCATACAACTTCCCATGACACTCTAGAGAAACTACACCAGGCGATACCCTAATGGGTGGTGACCATTAGTAGCCCAACTACTTCTCGGGGACTCACCATTTTGGAAGTAGTGGCACACGGAACCGCTTGTCAGGGGAAACTCGTCTAACCAAGGATAGATAGTCCAGTTGGAAGGCAAGATACCTAGAGTGGGCTCTCCTTTGTGGACACGCACAACCTTCGGCGGAGTCATCGACTTCATTTTCCCCGTGCACGGTTTAGGGAATTTCACCCAGGGGCGGAAATAGGCGGCCCGTCTTCGAGTCACGGGGTGCTACTCTATGCTCGGTCAATCATCATATCCAGCCCATACGTGTGATCCCATCAACAGGAATATATCAATTCCTCATTCAACAATATATATAATCATCAAATCATCCATCACACGTATGGCCAATAACATATATGTACAATCACACAATCATCATCGTTATATTCATCATTCATTCATCATTAATCACGTTATCATAATTATCGATCTAATTATCCAGGACTTTATCATTTAATTAATAATTCTCATTATACGGCCGATTGATTCATTATCAATATATTACATCTCATTATGTGCCATATGTATCAAATTATATCCATTAGCGTTCTATGTTAATTCTCTAGTTAGTCATTAAGCCAAGTATCGATCAGTGTGCCCCTCGCTCAACCGGCATATTAATACAAATCACCTAGTTGTTCATGTTCTTAACTAAGGCAGTCCATGCCCTAATAAGTGTGTTCTATGCGTTCTTAAAGAGTATCAAGGTCATATTCTCGTTGCTAATGCCTAGCACACTCCACACAAGTCATTAAACCCATATGTTATGGTATATCGCTACGCCGTAATGGGTTCTTGGTTCAACAATCATGGGTAAAGTTCAACACTCTCAACTATATACATATAATCTATAATCAACCATGATTCAAGAATTAATCCCGAAATCCTCTCTAGCCTAATTCATTCCCTTAGTTACAATGAGGATACGATGTGTAGGTGACAACATGGTAATAAATGATGATACGTGATATCTAAGAGATAATCTATCCATAAACATCACCAATCAAAGCTTTACCTCGCCCAAACCCCATGTGATGCAAACAACATGTAGTTGTGATAAAAATCCCCAATTTGAGTTCAAAGCTCTAACTCAACTAGTAATAATTTGAAATCAAGGGTTTAGTACTAGTGTTCCCACCTTAGACAAGCCGAATCTGCAAGTTGATAAAGCGTAGAAGCCGTACTGCCAAAGCCCTAGCTCCAACGCGAGCTCCAATGGAGGAAGGACGTGAGAAAGATGATGAATAGCGAAGGAGGAAGCGATTTGGGGCTTAAATCTTGTAAGAGGATGAAGAAGCGATAAGAATCTCCCTCACTCTCTCTAGAACTCTCTAGAGAGTGGTGGATGTGTGTGGCTCGAAAATAAGGAGTGATGGGTTATAAATGGGTCAAAAACGGGTTAAAAACGCTCAAAATCGACATTCAAGTGAATCATGATCCATCATGGGTCCCCCATGATCGATCATGAACCCTTCTGGAATTCCTCTGGAGGACCATGATCGATCATGGCCTTCCATGATCGATCATGGAAGTCATTACATCAACAAATGACTTTCTGAGCCAGAAACGAACCTCGAAATGACTGAATCTCAACTCAACCCAAACACGAAAGTTGTAGAGGGAAAGGAAATGAAGATGTGGCCATAAACGAAGAGTCGTTTGGACATTGGATGAAGAAGTTATGGCCTCTCAAAGCTGGCCAGAAATTTACAAATCGCGAAAAGTCGAAACACGCGATTATCGCCTCGGTTTCAACCCTAATCACTCGAATAACGAAACGATCACTCCCACAAACTTAATATACCTAACAAGACATACTAGAAATATCAAGTCTAATACGAAGGGTAAGAAACCCAATGCTTGCTCTTTAATGGAGATTAAGCTATATCGGGCTTAAGAGAAGGTCAAAACGAAAAAAGGAAAACAGGGTATTACTTGGATTTTGGTCAGTTGAAGTAGTACCAGATTCCCGACGTGCCCATAGATGATGAGAAGATGGGTGCCCTGGCGCATGTGTCAGATGCAGAGGTATGATTGTTATTTTATAAGTTTTCAAAGTTTTTAAAGTTTGGTATATATGCAGTGTTTATAGATAGTGATGGATTACATGACTGTTTTTGACAGATGGGCTTATTCTGGCTTGGGAGGTGGAGGAGTTGTTGAGGAGCTATTTTAATGCCTATGGGTTGTTGACTTTTGCGGCTCCTTTTCCGACGGAGTATATGGGAAAGTACAGCCGGCGTTTGGCAGGTGACGTGATGGATACCTACCATCCCTCACGCTCGCGTTCCCAATCAGTGGTACCTACGCAGTCTGTGCATGGCGGGCAGCAGTCGGGTCGAACGTCTAGGCTCGCTCCTCCACCTCAAGGCCGCGGTCGCACACCTTCAGAGAGTCTGACAGAGGGCGTTGGTGAGACAGAAGCGAAGCACCCAAGTACAATAGATCCTCCCCCTTCCCCGCAACATTAGCGATGATGGTTCAGTTTTTAGGTTTTAGTTTTGGTTTTAGGTTTTTTGAGGAAAACATTTGAGTTTGAATAAGTTATTTAACTTTAGGTGTTTTTATTTTATGAATAAGTTTGTTTGTTTATTTATTTTTTAAATTATTTGGGACTGGGCTTTAATTATTAATTAATGAAGTATTTATTTTGGAAGAAAGTATGTTTGTGTGTGATGTTGCTCGTTTTAAAATGGAAATGTAGCATAATTGTTGTGAATTTATTTTGCAAAAATGGTTAAGTACATATGTTGGGAAGTAATTATCAAACCTATATGCATGCAATGATGGATCGGTCTTTCTGAATAAAATCTGGCAATATTCGTATCATGATGTATTATGAAAAAGTTTGAATTTTTTAACAAAGGTGAGGTCTAACCATAGGCCCCACCCGCAGGGGGTAGCCGTATGGTTAGGAGTCAACCGCACGGTTGCCTGCCAGCTGTACAGTTGGTAGCCAGCTGTGCGGTTGGCCTATGCTTTTTGCTATAAATAGAGCGCGAATTTGTCCTTTTTTTCTCATTGTGTTCAATACCCATTCTATCTTTCTAGCCAAAATACTTCTTCTTTCTTTGTCATCATGTCTACTTTTCGTACCAGTGCTTCTTTTTCCCTTCTGTCCGATTTTGTGTTTTTAGCTGAGTTTGACTATGGCCTCAATTGGGGCGACCTGAGCCATCTTCATCGATGGTGTTCTCATGATATCAACTGGTCTTTCCTCTTAGGTCTTGTTCAGTGACTTGATTTTCCAAGATAACCCGTAAATATGGTATTTCCATTTCCACAGGTAAAATTACTTCCATTCCATATGTGAGGAAGAAAGGCGTTGATCCCGTAGAAACTCTTTCAGTGGTACGATACCCCCAGAGTGCATATGGGAGTTTTTCGGGCCAATCTCTATTGGATTTCACCATTTTGCTAATAATGTTCTTTAAATTCTTGTTAGCAGCCTCAAAAACCCCATTAGTTTGTGGGCTGTACGGGGAGGATTTGTGGCGTTTGATTCCGTATTCCTCCACGACTTCATTAACTTCGCCTTCGAAATGTGAGCCATTATCGGATATGATTTCATTTGGGACCCATACTGGCATATAATGTTTTGTCAGATAAAACGAGTAACATTCTTGGCATTCAATTCCTTGTAAGATTCTGCTTCGACCCATTTTGTGAAGTAATCAATGGCAACTAGTATGTACTCATGTCCGTTGCTACCTTTCGGTGTGATTTTGCTGATTATGTCGATACCCCATATTGAAAATGACCACAAAGATGTCATTGGATATAGTTCTTTTGGCGGCAACTTTTGAGCTTTGGCTTATGTTTGGCACTGATGGCAGCCTTTGACATACTCAAAACAATCCTTTTGCATTGTTAGCCAATAATACTTTTGTCGGATGATATTTCTCGCCAATGTATGACCGCTCATGTGTGGGCCACATTCTCCACTATGGATTTGTTCCATCATTGCTCGAGAGTTTTCCTCGTCGAGGCACTGAAGATGTATACCATCGTCATTTCTTCGGTTAATTTTCCTGCACAAATGATGAATCGGGATGCAAGTCGGCGAAGTGTGACTCGAGTGGCTTTATCTGTATTTTGTGGGTATTCATTGTGCTTAAGTAGTTGCCAGATATCATAATACCAAACACCTGGTTCAACCCCATTTCCACTTTCAACATCTAGTGATAGACAAAATACCGGATTTGCCCGCTTCTGAATTTGTATCTAGATTTCCTTTTTCTCCCCGAAATTTCAATCGTCGAAGCCAGAGTAGCCAATGCATCAGCGAAGTTGTTCTGCGTTCTTGGGATATAGAAGAATTCAATACAATCAAATTTCTCGGAAGTTTCTTCGAGTTGGGCTAAAAATGGTACAAGTTTTCTTCTTTGATCTTCCATTTTTTCAGAATCTGATGAATAATGAGGGCGGAGTCCCCAAACACTTGGATCTTGTGAACCCCTTTTTCTAGAGCGATTTCTAACCTGACGATACAAGCTTCATATTCCACGATGTTGTTAGTACAAGGAAACTCCAAGCGAAAGGACATGGGGGCATGGGTCTGATCCGGTGAAATCAACAGAATCCCGATTCCGTTTCCATTTCGATAGCAATCACCCTCAAAGTACATTTTCCACTCGTCACCTTTCGTAATCCTTATGATACCCTCATCGGGGAATTCGAATTCCTCTAGCTCAGTATCGATAACAGGGTTTCCAGCTAGGTGATCCGTTATGACTTGCTTTTTGACGGTCTTTTGAGTTATGTACGAGATATCGAACTCTGAGAGCAAAAATACCCATTTAGCCATTATATTAGTCAATACCGACTTCTTAAACAAGTATCGTAAGGGATCCATAAAAGAGATTAAGATTACGAAAAAAGCCAACATGTAATGCCGCAACTTTTGGGTGGCCCAAACCAATGAAGCACATGATTTCTCTAAAGCCGTGTAATTTCGTTCTCCTGGAGAAAGCCTTGTGTTAACATTGCCCCTACTGACGAGTTATTGACATACATGTATAATATCAACGGAATGCCCACTAGGGGAGGTGCTAAGACTGGCGGGCTGGACAAGTACTGTTTAATCTTATCAAATGCTTTCTGGCACTGTTCATTCCATTGCCCATCTGAGTTCTTTTGAAGCAGTTTAAAAATTGGCTCGCATGCTTGAGTCAGTTGCGAAATGAATCTGCTTATGAACTGTAATCTCCCGAGGAAACCCCAAATTTCCTTCTCAGTTTTAGGAACTGGCATTTCTTGAATAGCTTTTATCTTTGCCGGGTTAACTTCGATTCCCTTTTTACTGACTATATACCCTAGCATCTTGCCTTTAGTGACACCAAATACACACTTTTGAGGATTTAGGCGCATTTGAAATCATATCAGCCTCTTAAAGAAAGTGCGAAGAGTTGGGACGTGGTTCTCACGATCTATGGATTTGATGATCATGTTGTTGACATACACTTCTACTTCCATATGGATCATATCGTGGAACAAAGTAGTTGCCGCTCGTTAATATAAAGCCCCAGCATTTTTCAACCCAAACGGCATGACAGTGTAGCAGTAACTTCCCCACGGTGTGATGAAGGCTATCTTGTTTGATGATCAGGTTTCATTTTGATCTGATTATACCCAGCAAATCCGTCGACGAATGATTTTAAAGCATGATTTGTAGTGTTGTCGACAATGAGGTCAATATTCGGAAGTGGAAAATCATCTTTCAAACAGGCGGCGTTCAGATTGCGATAATCAACATAAACCCTCATTTTTTCGTTGGGTTTTGGTACAGGCACTACGTTGGCCAACCAAGTAGGGTATTCAATGACCCGTATGAAGCCGACATCTAAATGTTTCGTCACTTCTTTCTTCACTTTGAGGGACCACTCAGGTATTAATTTTCTTAACTTTTGTTTGATTGGTTTACATTCGGGTTTTGTGTGTACTTCATGCATCACAATGTTGGTATCTAAACCCGGCATGTCAGCATATGACCAAGCAAAAACATTGACAAATTCTTTCAACAAATTTTCTAAATATGTTTTTTCAACATTATTTAATTCAGCCCCAATTTTTATTTCCTTTTTATCATCACTGGTGCCCAAGTTTATTGTGATAATGTCCCCTTCAATGGGTTGTATTCTTTGTTCATCTTTCAAATTCTCATTCATCTCTTCCACATCATAACAATCAAAGTAAGGGGGAACATTGACAATTTTATTGATAGAGATATCATTTTGTACAGATAACATACATTCTAAATCTTGTAGATTTCTATCAATATTCTTTTCTTTCTTCTTGTACCTCTTCTTTTCTTCAATGGGGTGTATGAGGTGTACAGGGTCCCCGAGATAATCTTCTTTAAGTGCCATTATCTCGAACATAGTTTCCAGCATGTATTCTTGTTCTAATGGCTCGATAGGCGGTTGGGTGATCTTCAACTGAGATGAGAATGTGTGAGTAAAACCCTCACCTACATACAAATCTTCCTCGAAAAATATTTCTAACCCCAGCTGTCTTTTTCCTTCTTTATCAACCCATGGCTCTTGAAACCCACAATAAAGAAAGTCTTCACCCTTTTTCACAAACCATCCATTTAACGAGCTATCGGTGAATATGGTGTGTTTTTATCCAGTTATCACCCATATACCCTAACCCATCAAGAGGACTCGGTTGTTGGTATGGCTCAATTATTTGTGCAACTTCGGCTTTATATTTTCCCATACCAATTCTCGGTAAGAATTTCATCTTCCTCATCATTTGTAACACTTGCGTGTTCATTGTTGACATGTGATCGGGAGGTAGATATTTCATATTTTGGGTGGTAATAGTTTGTACTTTCGGTTCATATGAAAATCCCCCGAGTTGGACGTCTTGGCTACCAATTCCGACTTTATATTTTCCCTAACCAATTCCCCCTAAGAATTTCATCTTCCTCATCATTTGTAATACTTGCGTGTTCATTGTTGACATTTCATCGGGAGGTAGATATTTCATATTTTGGGTGGTAATAGTTTGTACTTTCGGTTCATATGAAAATCCCCCGAGTTAGACGTCTTGACTACCAATTCCGGCTTTATATTTTCCCTAACCAATTCCCCCTAAGAATTTCATCTTCCTCATCATTTGTAACACTTGCGTGTTCATTGTTGACATTTCATCAGGAGGTAGATATTTCACATTTTGAGTGGTAATAGTTTGTACTTTCGGTTCATATGAAAATCCCCCGAGTTGGACGTCTTGGCTACCAATTCCCAACACAGGTTTGTCTTTGAGCACTATTGTTCTTTCGAGATCTCCCTTAATGATAATGACATCTCCGTTGAAAGGTATTTTTATCTTTTGATGAAGGGAGGAAGGGAGTGCGCCAACTTCATGCAACCAAACACGGCCCAATAACAAATTAAAACTGGATGGAATATCGATGACTTAAAACTCGGTCGTAAACGTAGCCGGTCCCATTTTTATATCCAGCTTGACAGAACCCAATACTTCTCGCTTCGTATTGTCATATGCTCGAACCGTGACTGTGATTCTTCTAGTGTGGTCAAATCGATACCCAAACAGACCGCAGTCTTCAACGGGCATACATTAATCGTAGAATCATTATCCACGAGAACATACAGTATAGACATTCCACATGCCACGACAGTAATATGTAAGGCTTGGTTATGATCCCGGCCGAGTGGTGATAGGTCTCGTCGGAGAACCCGAGCATCTGTTTTTGCACCCCCATTGAAGTGATCATTGCTATTAATTCCTTCGGGGTAGCTTCGAAAGGAACAACTGATTCATCTATCATTTTCATCAACGCCACACGGTGCGGCTTAGATGTAACCAAGAGTCCCCATATTGAGATTTGCGCTTGTGTTTTCTTCAATTGTTCCACGACACGCCCTTCTTCCAGATCTTTTGTCAATTCTTTGGAAGGAGCAGTAACAGTAGGTTGCTTGGTACTTGGTGGTTGGTAGACTCTTCCAGAGCGAGTCAACTGTTGGACCCATGTTGCTACTAGATCAATTGTTTCTTCAGGTGGTTCAATAGAGGTTATAGGCTCCTTCTTTTCGGCTTGAGCGACTTTGTTCCAGTCTAAGGCGATCATATTTACTTGTGATGTGTACTTGCTTTGGTACATACCCTTCCTTATTGCTTTTCCACATTTATATCCAAGGCCTTGTTGTCTCGGATTATCTTTGAATTGAGGAAAGTAAGCAATTCCTTGGTTTTGTTTTTTGAGTCCAAGTCCGGGTATAAATTGCATCCGTTCCATCCACCCCATGACTTTCGGATTAACCATTTCTTGTAATTGCAGGGTATAAGTTTCATCAACGCATAATCCCAATAATGTTTCATCTTCAATTTCTTCGACAACTTTCTGGGGTTTTTCAAGATCATGTTCAATAACAGCAGGTGAAGGCTTTGTATAGCCAAATTTTAACACTTCAACGTTTCCCACATCCACGATAGGTTTAATCAAAGATACAGGATTTGGCAAGTCCGAATCTTCCTCAATGGCATTAATTCGATGATTGGGGAGAGGATTTCTTGTGACATTTGGTGTCGACGGATAAGGTATTCTTTTGCTATTAATTAGGTTTTGAATAGCATGTCGCAGGGCCATGCAACTGTCAGTAGTGTGTCCGAACCCTTGAAGGTACTCACAATGTTCGTTCATATTCCAATGGGGTGGTATTTGTTGCGGTAACGGTCTTGGGTTCATAGGATATATTATCCCAGCTTCTTTCAACTGTTCGAATACCTTTCCCAAAGGTCCCGGCAATCGTGAAAAGTATCTATCTTGTGATCGATTTTGGTCGAATGTTCCAGGATTGTTGCTGTTGTTACGGTACTCGGGTGCAGAATAATTCCCGACATTCTTCGTAGAGTTCTGATCATAGGGATTGTTGGAATAAACCCTACCATAAGACTCATAAGAGGTGACTTGATTGATGGCTGAAGTAGAAGCCTTCTTATATTGTGATGCAGACGTCTTGGTTTCAGCTTGCCTAGCTAACTCTTCTTCAATCTTATGTCCCACATGAACTAAAGCCTTGAATCTATCAAATAATTGGTTCTCCATTTGAGCCCGAATTTCCAGCTTCAAAGTCTTAATAATCATTCCTAACTGTTCTTCCTCATCGAGACGTTCCACCATTTGTGCAGCTAATTCTCTCAATCTTGTAACGAACTTGCTAATGCTCTCGCATTCTTTTTGCTTGGCCATTTCCAGGTGTTTCCTTATAACCATGAGCTCTTCATTAGTTTTATATTGAGCTACAAATTCTTGAACGATAGCAAACCATGATTTGACTCAGTGTTTCTCAAGATTTAAAAACCAACTTTGGCCCGGTCCTGCAAGAGTGAGATGAAATGAATTGGCCAATTCAGCCTCGCCAATATCATAAATCCTCATTGATCTGACGTAGGATTTCAGATGGAGTTCCGGTGGCGTAGTTCCCATGAATTTTGGGTTGGAAGGCATTTTGAAGCCCACCGGGTAACGAGCTTCAGGGTACAAGTTGTAGCTTTGTATTTGAGTTAAGTCATTCGAACTCTCGGCCACATTTTGAGTAAGTGCTCGTAATTGTTCCTAGAGTTCGGACAGATCTTTATCTCCTAGATAGGTTTCCATCGGTGATGGGCCTTCCTCTTAAATACTCATTGGCCTTCTTACCGGTTCATAATACGGATCCCGATAAGGTTCATGGATTGGTTGTATCGACAGAGGAGCTTGATCGATTGGGTCTTGTTGTAACCAATTTATGAACGGATCATGCATAGCCGTTGGTTGGTTTAACTGTTCGAATGGGGGTGGTACTTTAGTGTGAACTGAGAGTGGTGGTGGTGGTGGAATAATCGGAGTCTCTCTTGTCGGTTCTGTCACACGTCCCTCGGCCAACTTGTCCAGTTTGGCACAAGTATTTTGATTGTCTGTTAAAAGTAGAGCCATGCTCTGGTTCAGATTCATCAACATCCGATATAAGTCTTCTAGGTTGGGTACCAGAACATTCCCACTTGTGCTTGTACCGGCTAAGTTTGGATCTATATTCTGATGCGGTGGCAGACCCTCATAGTATTATTCTATGGCATACCCGGGTTTGAGGAGAAAGGACCGGGCAGCGGATCCGCTGCATGGTTCAACTGATTGATCGTGCTCCGATTTAGTGTATTCTGATCCATCGACTTGAAAGAATTTGGTCTGACTAATCTTCCGGTACTGTCTCGTCCAGCCCACGTTGAGGCCACATTGAATGGGTATCTGATGCGGGAGAGAAGGACAAATCCATTTGCGCGTATTTCCCAAAAAATAAAAACAATATATCATTTGGAAATTGCTGGACCTTATCCAGAAATACATCGATCGGGATGACGCTTAGACACACAAAATGTTTTCTTTAGGTGAGATCAAAAACAGAGCAACAGTGACAACTTGAGAGCCCTGTATAGAGGTAGGGTAGGAAGAGAATTCGTTGGGTTCCCTTACCGTCTATAGTTTGAAAAAATCATTTTTGAAAAGAGTTTTTTAGGAAAATCATTTGAAAACACGAGAAGTTCTCTCCTCATGAGTTGCTTTATTCATGGAATCAATGCTAGGAAAATTACGAAGATTTTTAGTCTCCGTGAATTTTTATGACGGAGGTTGGACAGCCTCCGGCCGTTCCTGTCGACACCGTGACAGTTTAAATGACAGGGCCTTTGCTCACTAAATTCTCACGACTGTCGGTCATTAAAACAATGTAGAAAATCTTTGTGTTCTAAGCTGACTCTCCTATATGCAAGCGTGGTTGAATAGGGTAAGGTTTAAGGCTCCCTCCTATTTGGCAGGTCTTACGATATACCCCAAAAGCGCAGGTACGTGTAAGGACCTTTTGATATACGTCCCGGGTACTTGAGTGTTCTCGTCACTCGATATACCTCAGTAGGTACTTGGCCAAGGAGAGTGGTCCCAGGCCCTTTTGGCTAGTGTAGACCTGCAAGTCTGCGGTCTAGTCACAACTCTGGTCCCGAGGTTGATAGGGTAAAATTCACACTCGTGAAAATGCATGATAGTACGTGAGTGCGTGCGAAATAATAATATGGTGGTTCATTATTGATTAATGCTTTAAGGTTTGTTATGATATTTTACAAACTTTTAATTATGAAAAAGATTTTCCTCACATAATTTAGCAAAAAAAGGTATCAAGGTATCCACCTAAATTGCTTCTATGTTATCCTCAAACTAAGGCTTGCAATCTTGTATCTAAATAATAGGAATTAAATATATGATCCATTATACAAGAGCTTAGTTCTCGAGCTCCCCAACAGAGTCGCCACTGTGAGAATCCGAATCCACGACCCTCTCGGAATTCTCTTATCTTTTTTCTGTTTTGAATGAAAACTTGTTTTATTGAGTCGCCAGTTTATTTTTCGAGAAAACAAACAAAAGATCGTATAAAAAATAATTCGATAATGAACCATCTTTCATACGTTTGAAACCAGAGATTGATTAAAAACTTACTTTGCTAGGGTTCGGGAACTATGTTACGAATTGGGAAGGTGTTAGGCACCTAATTCGCCATTTCGGTCTCTTAATGGATCATGTATTTAATTCCTGTTTTAGACATCTTGCAAATAGTTTGAATAGTGTTCAGAATAGTCCTTTTCGGATAATTTTAGTTTAAAACTGTATTTTGAAATCAGACTCGAGCTTTGCGAGCACCTACGTATTCATTCATAGAATGAAATCAGAGTCTCGTAGTTCTGTATGTTTGGAAACTGTTTTTGTATTTTTGTTTTGTTTTGAAAACGTGTCAAAATAGATTTTAGTTTTCTTTTAAAATTTAGAAAGGACTTGTTTTGAAAGCAACGGACTTCTTTGCAAGTTATCTAATTTTCTGTATTAAAACTCTTATTCAAATGCAGTAATCAAATTCAGGAGAGTTGTAGAGAAATGTACCTGATGCGCTTGGAAAAGAACAAGTATTGCTTGCTTGCTCCTGTCTCTCTCTAGAACTTTCTCTCTCTAGACCTTCTTTCTCTAAGACTTTCTCTCTCTAGAAATTCTTTCTCTAAGACTCTCTCTCTAAAAACTTATCTGAAAAAGACTCTAATAATGCTGACAGAGTTTCTTCTTTCTAAAAACTCTATTGAGTGTTCATGATCCCAAATGATAGCCTAAGGGTCCTCATTGGGAAGGGGGTAGCCGCAGGGGGTGCGGCTGGGACCTGCGGTTGGGGCGTGCGGTTGGTACGTGCGGTTAGGGTGTGCGGTTGGGGCTTGTAACTAGGGGATGCGGCTAGGGCCCGCGGTTGGGGGCTGTGGCTAGGGCCTACGGTTGGGTCCCAGCCGTACGGCTGGCAGGTAGCCGTACGGTTGGAGGGTAGGTCGATCCCTGTCCTAGTAAGCGAAGTGGCAACGATGGTCGTATCAGACTCTTGACGAATTCAAAGTCAGAGTCTTTCCTAACAGTCTTTTATATGCATGATGACTCAAGACCTAATGTGAAATGCTTGCTTTATAAAAAACTATTGTTCACACGAGTGGACAAATATCTTTATGAATGATATTTTATCAATTCTAAGGTTTATTACAAATGGATTATTACTCCACTCACTAGAGTTATCTTTGATACATCATAAGATGGAGCTATATATCTATTTATATATCTATTTATCTATCTATATATCTATATATCTATCTATATATATATATATATATATATCTACCACATATACACATTGTTGGTACATATAGTTGGTGTGGAGACTAATAGGAGGATTGGAGATATTTATATATATCTATACATGTGTGTACATGTATGCGTACTATGTATAAGTATATTCTTTGGGAGAAAATGTCTTATTGAGATATCCTCGAGATATACGCATAGATATTGATGTATATATAGATCTATGTACTTGTATGTACTATATATATGTTTATGGTCTTTGGAAGTTACTTTTTATTGATACTTTAATTTAGTAGGGCACTAATGGTCTATGGGGTTGACTTAGCCTTGGCGGCTACATACCCTGGTCCGTGTAGAGGGACCCCTCTTTCAGAGCGGCATACTCTATGGTCCGTAGGGGGATCCCGTGATGCGGCATACCCTACACCATCTAGGTGGTCCACAGGGGGACCCAGCCTTGGGGGCTTAGATCCGGATCGCAGTCCACTATAGAGTAAAATCCTAGATGTTAGATGTTGGATACGAGATGAGCTGATGAATGAAGTGCCTATGTCTGTTTTACTACTATACTTCTCTTATGCCCTTTATTTATACTATATACTTCCCTATTTTGGGTTATCATACTTTGGAGAAGTATATACCATGTTATTACGATTACGTATATCTTGGCAATACTTTTGGACGTAGGTTTTCTCTTATTTTAAGGGAGGGGGAAGCACTTGGCACGCATTGCATGAAAAATGGTTTTCATTGCATAGACATATGTATATATACATATCTATAGATATTTATAAAGAATATAGAAATGGTATATATATGCATAATCATAACAAAGCTACTTTCACTATGAAGCATCATCGCAGGCATGGTTTTAGAAATTATTTTTGTATAAAAACCTTATAGTTTCCACTGAGCCCGTGTTTGGCTCACTCCCATTTTCCAACAGTTTTGCAGGTACTTATTTGGGGCGATACGCATACATATTAGAACCTTTGATGACCATAAACCATTGTAGTCATCCGTGGATGACTTGTATCTCACTATAGATATTAGAACCATTTGATTTTATTGTATCATAAATTTGTATTAAATTTTATTCAAAAGTGTTGTAAAGGCCATTTTAATTATTTTTAGGACCTCGTTGGAGGGATTGGAATATATATACATATATTGGAGTATTGGATTTGTAAAGATTGCAAACCATTATAGATGTGGAGTTAATTCTCTAGTTAAACTTTATTTTCTTATTTACAGGTTTGGTTTTGTTGAAAATACGGACTCCACACACCAAAATGTTTTGAAAAATGTGGCCTTGCATATAATTTTCCCTCTATCTCAGTTTTAAATTAAGTATTCTAAACCTGCCGTTGCATACGGCACTGTGATCAACCGGATCCCGGAGGTCTAAACCTCATAATGGAATTCGGGGCGTCACAGTTGGAGGCTTAGCTACTAAACTGTATTATTTATTGTTCTTTTGTGGGCATGTTTTGTGAAATGGAAAATGTTCTTATTATTTAGATAATGGATTTTTATGTTTTTAGACAGGGATTATATATAGTTAACCCACCGTTGGATTACGGCACCCGTGACAAACTGGGTCCAGGAGGAGAGATCCTCTTAAAGGGATTCGGGGCGTTACAGTTATGGCCTCTCAAAGTTGGTCAAAAATTCATTTCGGGAAAGGTTTGATTTTTTGCCGTTAGCAACTAATTTCAACCGCGGCTTCCCAAAATGCATTCCAATCATCCACGCATACTTAATATCATTAGAATGACTTATTAGAAGTGTTGGATCAACTACAAAGGCTTTGAAAAAAAAATCGACTCCTCCATCAGGGTTTTGGCCTTAAGTGGCTTAAGAGAGGAACTGGCTCGAAAGTGAAATATAAGGCGTTATATCCACAGGTTTGGAAATTTTTTTTCTTGGGGTTTTGTTTTGAAAACATGTCAAAACTGTGTTTTAGTTTTCTTTATGAAATTTGGAAAGGACTTGTTTTGAAAACAGTGAACTTCTTTGCAAATTATCTAATTTTTGTATTCAAAACTTGTATTTAATCACATAATTGAAATTCAGATAAGTTAGAAATGAGTACCTGATAAGCTAAAACTAAAAGATAAAGTCTTGCCTTCTCTTATTGAGAGGATCATCCTTTTTCAAGCTTCTCCTTCTACTTTCTCTCTCTAAAACTCTTTCTGTCTCTAAGATCTCTTAAATTTTTTCTATAATTTGCCTAGAGAGATTTTATCTCTCTTTACAACTGCTAGATAACTGATGATCCTGAAATGAGACCCCAAGGTGCATATTTATAGAGGAAAAAATGAGCTAAAAACTGTCATATAGGAGCGTGCGGTAGGGGCCTGTGGCACGTAGGTTGCTGTGAACACCTCAATCCACGACTCTCGTGTGAACACTAGTTTTCTCATAAAATAAGCATTTTGCAATAGATCTTGAGTCATCATGCATGTAGAAGACTGCTAAGAAAGACTTTGACTTTGAATTCGTCAAGAGTCTAATACGGTCAGGTCCAGGGGTGCGGGGCAGTGCTCCGTTAAAAATTGAGTTTTTTAGGTGTTTCCGTGCATTTTTTAGAGTGCCAGTGGCGCCCTCCAACCGTACTGCTACCTACCAAATGTACGGTTGAGACCCAACCGTAGGCCCTAGCTGCATCCCCCAGCCTCACGCACCAGCCCCACGTACCAACCGCGCGCCCTAGCCGCACCCCCTGCGGCTACCCCCTGCGATTGGCCTCTTTTGGAGCACTTTTGGCGGAAATTTCCCTGTAAATAGGACCCTTGTGGTCTCATTTGGGGGCATCAACACTCAATAGAGTTTTTAATAAGGTGAAGCTCTGTCAAAATTATTAGAGAATCTTTTTAGAGAGAGAAAGTTTTAGAGAGAGAAAGTTCTAGAGAGAGAATTTCTAGAAGGAGAAATTCTAGAGAAAGAAAGGAGCAACACACGATCCTCGTTCTTCTTCAAGCGTATCAGGTACATTTCCCTACAACTGTCCTGAATTTCAATATTGCATTTGAATACGAGTTTTAATACAGATATTTAGATAACTTGCAAAGAAGTCCACTGCTTTTAAAACAAATCCTTTCTAAATCTTACAAGAAAACTAAAAATCTGTTTTGACACGTTTTTAAAACAAAACAAAAATACAATAATAGTTTCCAAATCACCGAAACTACGAGACTCTGATTTCATTCTATGAATGAATACGTAGGCGCTCGCAAAGCTCGAGTCTGATTTCAAAATACCGTTTTAAATCAAATTCACCCGAAAGGATTATTTTGAAAACGATTCAAACTACTTGCAAGGTATCTAAGATAGGAACTGAATACATGATCCATTAAGAGATCGAAAGGGCGAATTGGGTTCTTAACACCTTCCCAATTCGTAACGTAGTTCCCGAACCCTAGCAAAACAAATTTTCAATCAATCTCTGGTTTCAAACATATGAAAGATAATTTGTTTTCAAATTATCCTTCGTACGATCTTTTGTTTGTTTTCCTGTAAAACAAATTGGCGACTCTACAAAATAAGTTTTCATTCAAAACGAAAAGAGAAAGAGAATTTCGAGGGTCGGGGGTCCGGATTCCCACAGTGGCGACTCTGCTGGGGAAGTCGAGAATTAAGCTCTTGTATAATGGAACATGTATTTAATTCCTGTTATTTATTAGATATATATCTTGTAAGCCTTAGTTTTCGGATAACATAAAAGCGATTTAGGTGGATAGCTTGATATCTTTATTTGCTAATTATGTAAGGAAAATCTTTTTCACAATTAAAATTATGTAGACTACCATAACAAAGCCTAAAGCATTGATCAATAATGAACCACCATATTGTTATTTCACACGCACTCACGTACTATCATTCATTTTCGCGAGTGTGAATTTTACCCTATCAACCTCGAGCCCAGAGTCGTAATTAGGCCGTGGACTTGCGGGTCTGCACTAGCCGAAAGCGCATGGGACCACTCACTTTGGCCAAGTATCCTATCGAGGTATATAGAGCGGTTTACCCCTCACGTACCCAGTAGAGGTATATCAAAAGGTCCTTACACGTACCTGCGCTCTCGAGGTATATCGTAAAACCTGCCAAATAGGAGGGAGCCTTAAACCTTACCCCATTAAACCACGTTTGCATATAGGAGATTTAGCTTAGAACACAAAGTTTTTTCTGCATTGGTTTGATGACTAACGATCGTGAGAACTTAGTGAAAAAAGGGTTCTGTCAATCATACCATCGTGGTTTTGACATGTACGGCTGGAGGAGGTTGTCAATTCACGAGAACTGAAAATCCTCGTAATTTTCCTATCACTGGTTCCATGAATAAAGCAACTCATGAGGAGAGAACTTCCTGTGTTTTCAAACGATTTTATAAAAATCTTTTCCAAATAATTTTCAAAATTCAGATGGTAAGGGAACCTAAGGAATGTATATTCCTACTCTACCTCTGTGTAGGTGTAACAACCTGTTTCTTCGTTCCACGCATATCGAGTTCTTTAATCGAATTTAGTCAAACTCGAGCCTCGGGAGATAAAATTGTGTTCCAAATGGGGCCGTTGTGACTCCAAGGCCTTGAATAAGTTGTATTAGTATATTTAAGTGTGTTATAATGACCACAAGTCATTTCGGATGGATCAGTAAGAAATTGGCTCGTAGATCCCAAGTTTCGATCCTACGCGATTAATAATTTTTACCTGACTTTGGAAGACCATAACTTCCTCATCCGAACTCAAAATGAGTCCCCGTTTTCGGCCACGTATTCATATTAATGGCCTCTACAACTTTCATGTTTTGGCCAAGACCCAATTCCAGCTCCTTGATGCCCAAAAGTGGGTACGAAGTCGAGCTGTTGACCAAAAACTGAAGGAGGCAGAAAATTAAGCTAGGGAGTCGACTCCATGGAAGTGAGTGTTGGTGAAATTTAACGAAATTGGATGTGGGCAAAAATAAATATCGAAAATAGTCGAGGCGTGCTGGGCACTGTCCTTAAGAGAAGATTTCGCCCCTCTAGGATAATATCCCGGTGCAAATAGGCTTTTGTGGCGTCTTCTCCCCAGGATACAACGACTATGATTCTATAAGGGTGCACTCCCAAATATAGAACCCTTGTGGATAGCTTTATATGTTTCTCTGGCACAAGATTTATTTTGGAGGGGTTGTGTTATTTCTCTCTTGGTTTTTTCTCTCCTTTTCTTATTTTTATTCTTGATATCCATAAGCATATACCTCCTCCTATTTATAAGTGATCTAAGGAGGTGGAATTGAAATCTTGATTAATTTCGAATAATACACTTATGTAGAAGTTTCATGATAATTCAAAAGATAACTTTGAATAAATAAATACAAATACAATTTGAATACAATCTCCTAGAAGCTTCCATGTACACACATGTAGAAACTTCAAGATACAATCTCCTAGAATCTTCCATGTATACACATGTAGAAACTTCAAGATACAATTAGAATTATGTAGAAGCCTTATCAATTTTTTATTTTTAAATATACAAAATATACAACAATCCCCCACTATTTTAAAATACAAAATATAAACCGAAATTATGCCAGAGAAACGCGAGAATACAATGTGTCAGTACTAGTGCCTTTCGGGCTATAAACCATACTTAGGGTAACAAATCTTATTTCACAGGAACTTGGTGAAACTAAGTTTCTATGAACCAAAGATCCTTTGTGTGAAATAGAGGACTTGATACCCACACTGTACCCTCTATATGTCGCTGTTCCGCGGTTTTGCGCATTTTGGCCCTGCGCTATCCTGGTTTTCATGAGTGCTCTAGAAGACCTACCTAAGTCTTCATAAGAACCGGCCCAGTTCTACACTCATATAGGTGGACTTCCATCAAGTGTGTACTACAGTTTACACACCACCTCAGATAGTTTTGGGCTATGGAATCCATTAAGAGCAGAAGCTCAACCTCATCCACTGCAGAAAGCACTATCTTGCCATAGGGAGGGACGTCTCAAATATTATAAAGTCGATAGTGCTCCAAGACAATAAGTGACTTGTTTTTACCCCTATGAACCTACTTCATGGGATCTCCAATCACATAGGTGGGGTTACCATCACTCTCGCCCTATGTTCTAGGCATAAGTCCCATCCCCCTCGACGTATCAACCGCTTTCCGCCTATTAAGTGGTTTTGTCAGAGGATCGGCCAAATTCAACTCTGACTTCACATAATCCAAAGATACAACTCCAGATTCAAGCAGCTGCTTTATTATATTGTGTCTCAGACGTATATGTCTGCTTTTTCCATTATACATCTTACTTTTAGCTTTTGCTATTGCGGCCTGACAATCGCAATGAATATAAACTGTAGTAGGCGGTTTTGAACCAATGGGAAGATCTGCCAAGAGGTTTCTAAGCCACTCGGCCTCAGTACATGCCTTTTCTAAGGCAATTAGCTCAGACTCCATGGTAGAACGAGCTATACACGTTTGTTTGGAAGATTTCCAAGACACTGCACCTCCACCAAGGGTAAACACATAACCACTAGTGGATTTTATATCTTCTGAATCAGATATCCAGTTTGCATCACTGTACCCTTCTAACACTGATGGAGATTTGCCAAATTTAATCCATAATCAATTGTGCCTTTTAAGTACTTGGCTACTCTTTCTAGTGCATTCCAGTGTTCCTTATTAGGACACTGAGTATATCTACTTAATCTACACACAGCGTAAGCAATGTCAGGTCTTGTACAATTCATCAAGTACATTAGGCTACCAATGATTTGGGCATATTCACATTGAGAGACACTATGGGCTTTATTTTTCTTAAGTTGGGTATTTCCATCATAAGGTGTCGAAACAGGTTTACAATCAAAATACCCAAACTTTTTTAATATTTTATCAACATAGTGCTCTTGTGATAAAATGAGACCATCACATATTTTGATAATTTTAATTCCTAAAATTACATCAGCTTCTCCCATATCTTTCATATCAAAATTAGAAGTTAGGAATTTCTTGGTCTCATTAATCACATGCAGGCTAGTACCCATAATGAGCATATCATCAACATATAGGCATATAATTACATATGTGTTAGTATCAAAGGATTTATAATAAATACATTTATCTGCCTCATTTATCAAATAATCATTTGATACTAACACCTTATCAAATTTCTCATGCCATTGTTTTGGTGCTTGTTTCAGCCCATATAAAGATATAACTAGCCTGCATACCTTGTGCTCACTGCCAGGAATTACATAACCCTCTGGTTGATTCATATATATTTCCTCTTCTAATTCACCATTTAAAAAGGCTGTTTTAACATCCATTTGATGAATAATTAAATTATGCAAAGCAGCCAAAGCAATTAAAGTTCTAATTGAGGAAATTCTAGACACAGGAGCAAAGGTATCAAAATAATCTATACCTTTCTTTTGATTGAACCCTTTAGCAACCAATCTTGCTTTATATTTTTCTATTGACCCGTCTGGCCTCAACTTCCTCCTAAATACCCACTTACTACCAATAGGTTTAGCACTAGGAGGCAAATCAACTAATTCTCATGTATTATTAGATAAGATGGATTCTAATTCATTTTTGATTGCCTCTTTCCAATGGGTTGAGTTAGGAGATGTTATTGCTTCAGTATAAGTTTGTGGGTCATTATCTACTAGAAAAGTGTGAAAATTATCTTTAAAATTGGTTGTTTTTCGTAATCTTTTACTTCTCCTTAATTCACTTTCGGAATTTGTTTGGAGTTCCTCAATAGGTTCATGATAAGATATAGACTTACTAGTTTTTGTTTTCATAGGAAATATATTCTCAAAGAAATCAGCATTTTTAGTTTCCATAATAGTATTAGCTCCAATCAAACTATTTGGTAAAACTAAGAATCTGTAAGCTGCACTATTATGGGCATACCCTATAAACATGCAATCAATAGTTTTAGGTCCCAATTTCCTCTTTTTAGGTTCTGGGATCAGGACCTTAGCTAGACACCCCCACACTTTGAGATAATTAAGGTTAGGTGCATGACCTTTCCATAATTCATATTGTGACGCCCCGAGTTCCGTTAGGAGGGAGAACCTCCGGAACACGGTTGATCACGGAGCCGTACGCGACGGCGGAAGTGAGTAAAAAGATAAATAACTCTGGCGTGGAAGACAAATATGCAAAGGTCTAGAATATAAAACAAAATCAACTGGGAACATGCTAGAACTGTAGCTTCCCCTCCTGTTAACTCGTGCCTTACAGATTAGTCTGTACCGTTGCGCACCGGTTAACTAAAATGTAAGTCACTTGTCCACATTAGGCTAACATTCAACCATAGACATGTTCCTCCAACCCATTATAAAATAACCAAAAGAATAAAATGAAAGAAAAGTAAAGTAAATGTCCGCAAAATACATACATAACTGTCACAAAATAGTCTTACCCAATACAGTCTCCATAACCTCGAGCAGGCTACATAGATAATACAAACATAGCTACATAATAGAAGTGGGGTTATGGTACAATAAGATAGAGAACATGGCCTTTCAGTAGTGAAAGGCCCTCACACTACAGTATCAGAGGAGACTAAGACTTGTCGACCTTTCCCTTATCAGCTCGTCCCGTCCCATCCTTAGAAGTACCTGTGTAGGAAAAACTGTGAGCCAAACGGGCCCAGTAGGAACTATAGGAGTTGTGAGAAAAACATGTATATGTAGGAGAGGCTTTATAAAGTGAGTTTGTGAGTAGTCCGTATACATAAATCATAAATAAGTATGTAAACAATGTAATATATACATAGTCTCAAGACACCGCGACCAGGCCTACATCGTATCAACCATGTATAATACTCACGTCTAGGATTTTTCATATCTACTGTACAGAGATAGCCGGCACTCGGTTTCTTCTGCCCAAGGCAGGGACCACCTACCAGGTCCACCTAGACGCTACCTCACGCAGCCACACAGGCATACGCTACCTCACGCAGCCACAAAGGCATACGCTACAATAATCTCACGTAGCCACTAAGGCTATACGCTACTGGTAATAACCATCTACCTGGTACGAGCGGTGTTGACTACTCTGTATAAGGAAAATCATATTTTTCCCAATCACAATTATAAGATCATATACATCATGTAAAAAGGTATATTAGTCCATTTCATGAGTATCAAGTGATATAAAGTGTGTATCATAAGTTTACTTTACTATACGGACTGATAAGTACCTGCGCGCTAGAGGCCAGGAACAAGGGTTTGTCATAAATCAAGGAAATGGAAGAAATACTTGGGGAAATATGATATACTACATTTTATAAGAAATAAACAACCATTTCCCTCATAATTTATAAGCTCAAAGTGCATATATACGCATCAATAGGTGTATACCTAGAAAATCCCCAAATTTGTATAAAAATGGTGATTGGGTGCATAAACTCTTAAAATAGGTCTTAATACTAGTGTTCCTACCTCGATAGCGTCAAACCTTCACCACTTGAGCCGCAAATCGAACTCTAGACGACGGAGGCGCAAAATACCATAGTTAGCTTTTGTGCCCTAGCTTGGTGGATGTGAAGAAAGGAAGGAGATGATGGAGATTATATGTTTGATCCTTGATTTGGGTTGAAAGAGGAGATAAAATTACACTCATGAACTCATCTCCATGCTCCTACACTCCTCTCAACTCTCTCCCTGAGCTTTGGTCGAAGTGGAGAAGAAGAATAGGGTGAATGGGGATTAAAATCGGGTCCAAGCTTAAAAATATCAATTTTGACCGCTACAGTGAAGGGGAGTCGACTCCCTAAAACCCATGGAGTCGACTCCATGGTACTGGAATTTTTTTCATGCCCAGAATTCCTTGTTTTTGCCACCAACTGATCTTGTAACCTTATTTTGACCAATAAGAAGTGGGAATTGAGTTCCGGGCAAAACACGAAAGTTCTTGGAAATTGAAATACCTTTCCAATGGTATAAATTAGGTTCCATTTTGATCTAAAATGAAAAAGTTATGATATCTAGAATGACTGAAGGTCGGTTTGTCGGGTAAGTTTAAAATGTGAGATTTTGCAAATTTCGACTCGGGTACTCTACATAACCCTTTCCAACTTAAAAGATGAATGTAATAACATCTCTAAAATAGTGTGGAAGTATTTCCTACATTCGGATACGGCCCAAGCACACTCTTGCGTCTCGGTCATAAAATATGGTACATTTACCCTACGGGTGTTACACATATGGTGTTTTGCCGATTTTCTTATAGGGTATTCTATTTTGTATATGACATGCAGAAAGAATTCCTTCCCCCCAAAAGTTCAGTGGTGCCCCAGAACTAATTATCATTGCATTTACCATTTCTTTGAGAGTTCTATTCTTCCTTTTTGCTACCCCATTTGATTCAGGTGAGTATGGAGGTGTAGTCTCATGAATTATCCCTTGTTCTTCACAAAATGTATTGAAGATATTAGATTCATATTCACCTCCCCTATCAGATCTTAATCTTTTAATTTTCTTGTTTAGTTGATTTTCAACTTCTGATTTATATTTTGCAAACATCTCACCTGCCTCATTACATAAAGTGCTTAAAATTGTGTGGCGACATACCTTGTTGCCGTTTTTCCAATTCTGTATAGTTACCTCATAATTTTCTGAACCTTCTTGAGGCTCAGGTTGAGTGAGATATTGAGCAAGGTTCAGCACATCCAGTGTTGAGTATATCCTTTCTTGCCATCGTCGAAAGTGAGTTCCATCGAAACGAGCAACAACTAAAGCAGCATCCATATTCTTCTCTTAAGATTGTTGGTGAAATTTAACGAAATTGGATGTGGGCAAAAATAAATATCGAAAATAGTCGAGGCGTGCTGGGCACTGTCCTTAAGAGAAGATTTCGCCCCTCTAGGATAATATCCCAGTGCAAATAGGCTTTTGTGGCGTCTTCTCCCCAGGATACAACGACTATGATTCTATAAGGGTGCACTCCCAAATATAGAACCCTTGTGGATAGCTTTATATGTTTCTCTGGCACAAGATTTATTTTGGAGGGGTTGTGTTATTTCCCTCTTGGTTTTTTCTCTCCTTTTCTTATTTTTATTCTTGATATCCATAAGCATATACCTCCTCCTATTTATAAGTGATCTAAGGAGGTGGAATTGAAATCTTGATTAATTTCGAATAATACACTTATGTAGAAGTTTCATGATAATTCAAAAGATAACTTTGAATAAATGAATACAAATACAATTTGAATACAATCTCCTAGAAGCTTCCATGTACACACATGTAGAAACTTCAAGATACAATCTCCTAGAAGCTTCCATGTATACACATGTAGAAACTTCAAGACACAATTAGAATTATGTAGAAGCCTTATCAATTTTGTATTTTAAAATATACAAAATATACAACAGTGAGGAGAGTCGACTCCATCATGAACAGTAGCGAGTCGACTCCATGAGTAATAAGGAGTTGACTACATCGTGCTGGACAGGTTTTTTATATATTTCTTCTTCTCCTTTCTTCCTCATTTCACACCACCAATGGAGAGCTCTTAGAGAGAGAGAGTTGAGAGGAGATTTTGAGAGGATTCAAGGTGCTTTCATCTACATACCTTCATCACACAAATTCACACCAAACAAAACATCATCATCATCATCTTCATCATCTTCTCCACACTCCTCCACCATTTCTAGGGTTTTTAGGAGAGATTTGGGGCTTTTCGCATAGGCGCAGTTCCAGCTCGATTCTTCTGCAATACTTCGAGGGATTGACCCTCCTGAGATGGGAACACTAGTATTTTAACTTCTTTTTCAACCTATTGTATCTATTATATACCAAACCTATCATAACCTAGGGTTTCTACTCAAAATATATACTCATGGGGCTTATGGGGCAATCTATCCGATTTAATTGATTGAGTTTAACATATTATGATTATAAATTACTGTTTTGACAAGAAACCCCAATTTCTATGCTATTTCTGGTAAGATTCATACGAAACCCTTACATACGGGTACTGGAGTGAACCAAAAGATACGATACGCATACATATGAGTGTATACTTGAACTTAAAAGTATTTTTAGGATATGATTTCATATATGGGTGGTATTCGCGTTGTGTTTGAGCTATTGGACCATCTTTATGAGATTATTAATTATTTAGCCAGTCCGTAAATATGTTGGGCAGTGGATATGCCTATTTTGGAATGTAAAAGGTATTTTTACCTTAGGGAAGGGTTATATGGGATCTATATGCTATATAAACTATGATTTCATTTACCTAGTGCCAGGTGGTGGCGATCCCACTATACCTTCCAATTTCTAATGTTTCTTTCTTTAAACTATCAGTTGACGGACTTGGCTAACATATCTATGCACAATGAGGATACCACCACAGTTTTCAGATACATATGCATGCGTATGAATATCTTTGGAAACATCCTAGTCCTATGTATATATATACATATCCTTATTGCTTGTACACAGTTGAGAAATGAATTATATGGTACTTTGAAATGATATATAATTTGTATTTAGGATTTTCTTGGATTTCTATATCGGTTAGCCACGCCGTTCGTACCAGATAGATTGGTGATTACCGGTAGCGTATTGCCTTAGTGGCTACGTGAGGATTATTGTAGCGTGCGCCTTTATGGCGGCGTGAGGTAGCGTATGCCTGTGTGGCTGCGTGAGGTAGCGTATGCATGTGTGGCTGCGTGATGTAGCGTCTAGGTGAACCTGGTAGGTGGTCCCTGCCTTGGGCAGAAGAAACCGAGTTGCCGGCTATCTCTGTGCATAGTAGACGTATGAAAATCCTAGACGTGAGTTTCCATATGACGTGACATGACGACAGATCTGGTCGCAGTGTCGTGGCATCTTTTATATAGATTCGGGCTATAGATTATTACTGTTTCATACTTACAGTTTTATAAATATATATCTGTATCTTGGAGATACTGGTTTTTACACAAAATACAGAAAAGCCCGATAAACCTATGTTCTATCTATTTTAGTATGATTTGGGGATTGGGATGGCATCTATATGCATTTCACGAAATATTTTATGTGCATTGGCTGCTTCACTAATGTAGGCTTATATATTTACACTTGTGCATATAAAAAGGAATGTATAATATATAGAGGATATTTATTACACAGAAGCAGCTTATAAACCAACCTTACATTCATTATATTGCATTGCATGGCATGCATGTTTTTCTAACCTATTTTCTTATATAAAAACCTTATAGTTCCCACTGAGCCCGTTTGGCTCACTCCTATTTTCCAAATAGTTTTGCAGGTGTTTCTCGGAGACGGTACGCTTACGGATCCTAGTTAGCTCTGATGGCCGGTTACCAAAGTCTGTAGGAAGAGACTTGTATTATATACCTTAATTTATTGTCTATTGTATAATTTCTATGTGATTGAGACCTCGATAGAGGCATTGTACATACACTTTTACATAAATGTGGAGTATTGATTGTAAATGGATTTATTTATATATTATGACAGATTTTTTGGTTTACCATATGAATAAACTCCACATGTCGGATTTTCTTATAAAATGACTTTACTACTTGAACATGTTTTTGGTATAAAGTCTTAAACTTTATTACTTCATACCCGTCGTCGAGTACGACTTCGTGGCTAACCGGGTCCCGGAGGCATAATCCTCTAAACGGGATTTCGGGGTGTCTCAGTATGGCACCTTTGTAAAGGAATTGGTGTTGTGGAAGGACTATTGAATTAAATCGTCTATTTAACTAATGTTAAGGAATTTCATTGTAACCAGAAATCACTTTGCTTTGTGGTATAAAGCTATTATGATTTTCCTCTATTACGGAGTAATATTTTTGGTTAAGTTTATAGATGATTGATGATATGCTTCAGTGTATGATTTTGGGTGACGTAAACGTTTAGAAATTGTTCAATTTATACTTATGAGATGTTGAAATGTGAAAGATGGATTTGGATTTAATGGGCATAAAATTATAGGTTCTCTAAGTTTTGGATTATGGTTCTTTATGCTTATGTACACTTGGGTGCCAGGAAGTTGATTCCTGTAAGATTTGTGTATTATGAATATGTGATAATTGCAGTGGTGTGAATTGAGATTATCTCAAATTCTTTATGAGAATGCTGGGGTATATAGTTTTTCCTCAATTGAGCAACACTTCTTGTTGGAAGAGGATCTTGTATAAACGTTTACGGGTTACAGTTGTGGATTATTTATAGTTTAATCATTGGAGTCAAGGAAGTTGAATTAAGTTAATTGTTATGGATTGAATCTTAATTATCCCTTGTTTTTATGGTATTCCTCGTTATGAAAGATTCCTTGCGTAATATGAAATGCTGACATTATATCTTTTTGGGAGTATTGGAAATATAGATGGGAATGCAGAAATATTCTCAAAACCTTTTATGGTTCATTCGATTATTAAATTTTGATTTGGGATATCTATGGTTGAGTTTTCTTCTATCATGTTTTCGTGTGTGGTAATCCTTGCAGTGATAATATGATATTGTTCATTCTTGGGTTCCTAACAACACCTACCTTGTTGACAAGTTAAATTTATCTGAATCCTTGACTAGAGGAATCGAGAGAATTGTTTCCTAGAAGTCTGAATTTGACATCCGTTATGTATGTCTTTGTTAAATTTGAGAAAGTTCTCCGAGTCATCGTAAGACGTTAATTTTGGGTTTTATGAGTTTCTCTCTTGTTATGAGATAATGGTGTTCGTGTAATTTTTCCCAAATATGCACTATGGAAAGAGATGACTTTGGTATGTTAGGTGCCAATGGATAGATGATGTAAATCTTGTGAAAGTAAACACTTTTGGTATGTAGATCAAACGTGAATTGATGACAATGTTAGATAGACTTATGGAACGTTTGCAAAAATCTCTGTAATTGAATAAGTTTTATGGTATACATTGGCTGAGATGATTATATTATGGAAATTTTGGTTTTAATTTTTGATTTTGACATGTCAAGGATTTGACGGTTGGGTATACTATGGAAACCTTTTGGTAGATATCAACTAATTAGGGGGCATTATCAATAGTATTGAGTTCTAGATCACTCAGTGTTGTCATTGTTCTTGTATCTTTATTGTTGTTGCCTATTTGTTGGCTACGTGATATTTTTGTTGGTCTTTCTTGTTATATATGAGTTGGCTAAGTGCTAATGGAGATTGATTGGTGCATGGTTAAGTACACCAACCGGAATTTGCCAACAGTCCAACAGGCCCTTTCGGATGTCCAGTGTGAGGACATGGGTGAGGTGAGGCAAGGATGTGTGGTGGTGGTACTTAGCTTGTGACCAAAAGTGATTTAAAGGTTGAAAACCGAGATTTATGATCAGTGTCTCAAATTGTTTACTTCAGGAATGCAATCAAAAATTTCGAGGACGAAATTTTTATTAGTGGGGGAGATTGTAACACCCCGTGATTTAATTTGTTTTAAATTGAAGTATATTAGCTTATTTATACTCATATGAGTAATCGTTTGGTGATTCGGGTGATCCGAATCGATTTCGATTGATAAATAGAAAGTTTTGGTTACTCGCGATTTGTTGATTTTAGTTAACTTTGGGCTATCGTAATTTCTTCCTTACTTATCCGATTAAGATTCCGTTCACTTATGTATCTAGTATTTGTATAATTCTACAACTTTCGTGTTTTGGCCGAAAGCTAAATAGCACTCCTTGTGGATCAAAACAGGGTGCAAAGTAGGCCCATCGTTAAATTCTGGTCATTTGGTAGCGCTTCTGCAGAGCGCTGTCTTCGTCGAATTTCTGGGAACGATTGGTCCATAATTTGGGGAAACTTCCTCTTAGGAAGTTGTAGGTCTTTGAATTACCTTTCCGTGGACCTAAAGATCACCCAAATTCGAGTTCCGAGCAAGAAGTTATAACCAAAATACCAACAGTGGTCAGTGCTGTGAAATCAGCTTTGGCTGAGAGCTCCCAAGATCGATCTTGGAGCCCTGTGTGTTATGATCTTTGGCTGAGAGCTCCCAAGATCGATCTTGGGAGGGGCAAGATCGATCTTGGAGCCCTGGGTGTCGAATATTCTAAAGTTTTAACCCCATTTTCTCACCATTTATAACCATAACTCACCATTTTCGACCCAAGTTTTCCCCCATCAACTAGAAGGGTCTAGAGAGAGATAGAGGTGGGTTCCTGAAGGATTCTTACTCATTTTTCAACACCAATATGAGATTAAAGCTCCAAATCCTCCGAATCATCCCCTTGGTCACTATTCATCGTCTTCTTCGCTGTGTTTGCTTGGGAAAAGGCTGAAAGCTTCATCTTTTCTTCTTCTTCTTCTTCGCTAATAAGTCAAGGTAGGGGTTTATATGTTCTCGAACCTCAATTATATGGTTTAAATGTTTGCTAAACCCGATAATATGATTTTTCCTTATCAAGAAATGGATGCTTATATACATATACGTGATATATGAAGCATATGTTCATTGTTATTGATTATGAATCAATGATTGACACATGTATGTTATTGATAAAAATCATATTAGTTAATATTCATGGATTATGCATGATTGAGCTATGAATTTCATAAAGTGAGGCGAGATATGCCATATAAACTCGATTATTGCGTAGTATTTGATATCTACGGGATGTCCCTCGGGTGTATATGTGTTAAGTTGATATGATTGAACGAATAAATGATTTTGGTATACACCAAGGGACAAGTATGATGATTGATGAGGTTTATATGGTATATATTGTTTCTAGCCTGTATTTAGAGCATGTTGTGCATGTTTGCATCATTATTGTGTCAACCCGGCATCTTGATGATCTCGTGGCAAGTACGGAGCCTCCCCATGGCATGTGGCATGGAAAATTGTCTCTTGGGAGAATTATATCTCTTCTCTATGATGTGGATGGCATTCTATGCTCCTAAGGCATTCTCGAACATGTGATTGTCTATCTTCGGGAGTTCTTCATTTGTATGAGGACATATCCTTGGCTATGTTATATGGTGGGATGTTGCCCACGGTTAGCAGTATCTATGTTTGGGCCTTCCGTCGGTGAAGGGAAATAATTGTGGTTAGTGCTTGTCGGTATGGAAAATAGGCAGGGCCTAGTGCCCTTGGGTTGAAAAGCCCTAAACCTTCGGGGGGTCAGCAAGTCGTCGGCTGTCTAGGGCCAGCGGTGAGCAGTTCGGAAACCTAGACAACGGCAAGGCACTAATATTTTGGTTGAGATGAAAATGAGCTGGTGATGTGATATGGTGGACTATGGTCCAAATTGTTATTATCTGTTGATTTTGGACTATGGTCCAAGTTATGATCTTGAGCTTATGTATTTTGAGGGCGGTCAGGCCCATGTTATGACTGTTCATGGATTGATTTTCTGGTGGGGCGGTCAGGCCCACAGTTATTGTGACTGTTATGATTCAGCCCAGTTATAATTCCTGATAAGGACCAGTTAGGGTCTTGGGCAAGCAGACTTGTATCATTTGCTATCTCGGCTCCCTTATATTCTGGTGATTCGACGTAACGGTTGACACAAAGGAGGTAACCTGCATTAGCATGAACATGCATGGTTTTATGAAACTATGATAAGTTACAAATTATGTTTGAATTGTATTATGAAAAGGTTTACTTTGTTTAAAGTACCGAATCAAGAAATGTTTTCAAAGTTGTTCCCTTTTTCTCCCCCTACTGGGCGAGAGGCTCACCCCGTTTTTCTAAAACTATACAGGTACTCAAGAATCCAAAGAGGATGTGGACACCACGGGATCGGGGACGTGTTAGTAGCTTTGATACGGATTCATTTTTGTTGTATATATGTTATCTCGGGAAGCCACGGTCAGCCCAAAATGTTGGATATGATTAGTGAACATGCTTAGTTTGCTTTTGTATATTGGTTACATGTATTCATGATTATGTAACATGAATATGTATCTGCTTGTACGTTTGTGTGCAGTATAAACATCATCAGTATGGTTATGAAATTGTTGCATGATATGCACGATATACTGTTTGTATTTCTTTATGCAGTTCCATTTATACCCATTTTAGTTAATCTAAGATGGGTTAGTAGCACTTCAGGTCTTAATTACGGGTGTTGTCTTGTAGATTAAGGCGGGGGTGTTACAACTATACCAAGGTTAATTCTCGTTCTAAGGATTGGGTCAAGGTTCCACCTCCATCAACTTCACGTGATTCCAAGGTTCTTGTGTCTTCAAACGTTAAGGGTTGTAGATCCATCTTGTTTTGGATAGAAATATGATCTCAGTTCACATCAAAAATCCCAAACAATGAACAATTCAATTATAGGGTTTCAAGAAAAAAAAATCACTGTTCACGAAATTACTATTCACTGTTCACTCTTTTTTTTACTGTTCACGAAATCACTATTCACTTTTTTTTTAAAACCCTAATGGATTAAGATAGGAGATAGAACACATATATTAACACTAGGGTTCAAATTGAAAAGCAGAAAAAGGAAATAAAGATAGAAAAAACATGGATAGAAAAATTTTCCTCTGATACCAAATGATGTGATCGCAAATCATTTTTCCTAGCCAGATTAATGAATCCTCAACCCTTGAACTACGAAAGTGCAAGAATCTTGGAATTATGTAAAAAGATGGAAGGGGGAACTTCAACCTAACCCTTGAATGCAATAATTGAACCTAGGTATAAGTACAAGACGTCACAATCAATTAGTGGAGAATTGGTTGATAAGTCAAGAATTAACCCGAATGATTAATTCAAATAATTCAACAAGTTCTAGCAAGAACTCAAGGTGTAGAACACTCAATTTTAATTAATAATAACTTGATGAGAAAACATTAATGTGCCTCCTTTAAATAGGAGCAAACAAAACAATAGAACCCTAAAATGATAAGGAAACTAATTCCTATTAAAAATAAGAGTCCTAGATAAAAAAAATAAAAATAAAAAAATAAATAAATATTATCTCATATCAAAGAAAGAAAGAAACTGCCAAAATAATACTAAAACTAATTAAATCTTTCGCTAGCCGGTCATGAGAACACGCTAGAAAAATAAGATTGAATTTCGGACTTTAAGGCGCTCCCACGCCTTATCAGAACAACACTTCTACCTTTTGGTCACAATTTCTCAACTTTAACGTACCCATGCTTTACGCAAACACCTCTTCTGTTTTCTTCACATTTGGTTCCACATCTTCTTGGATAAGAATTGTCCTCCGTTGTTGTTCATCATCTCCTTGAATGCCTCTCCAAGCTCCAGCTTTATTCATCAACTATTGGACCATGATCATGAGTGCATCCTTCGTCTTCCTTGCTTTGTCTCGGGTGATTGGGCCACTAGGAACCCGGATGGGGTCTGCATAGTCTTCACTCCATGATCTATCTCCGGTGCTATCCTTGGACTCATCAATAATTGGTATTACATGTATGTAATAATATACTTACAATCTGAAAATATATTAATCCATTTGGACTAAATACCAACAGAAAGGACTAAAAACAAAAGTTCGGGCTAATTGCTAATTTTGGAAATGAGGTGGCTTTAGGTAAAACATCACTCCCATAACTGGGTCAAGTCCTAATTTCTTTTCTTTTTTTCCCAATTCCTAATTTCTTAATATGGAAACAATCTAGCATAGTCGCATATTTCTTCAATCTATTACCAAAATATTCATTTGTTCTGTACTTATTATATTCTTTATTAGGAAGGGTTTCAACAAGTGAGACAATATATCATTTTTAAATAAAATCCATTTTTGACTCGATTTTAAAATAGGAAAATAACTATAAAAAATTAAATATACATTATATCTAGCAATAGTTAAAAGAGTACAAGTTAGAGCTTGGGAAGCTAATTTTGGTGATTTGTTGTTTGTTAGATATTCCCTCAAGGTAGGTAAGTGGCTTAGTCGCCCAAAAGAATCGACAATCTCTACGTTATAAGATTGAGTTTTGAACCCCTTTCTTTCCCTCAGTTTATATCACGGGTCTAATCCGAAAATGCACCATGCATTAGTATTAAAAAAATTAATTATTAATGCCAACAATGTTGCTTGTTAGATCTTCGATCAAGGTAGGTAAGTACTTAGCTGCCTAAAAGAATCAAGAATCTCTGCGTTATAAGAACGAGTTTTGAACCCATTTCGTTTCTCTCGATTCAAATCACATGTCTAATCCAAAAATGCACCATTAGTATTAAAAAAATGATTTATTAACGCCAATAACAACAATCTCGCATATTAGCCTTTTTAGTGGACAACCATTTCATTCCCAAAATACTTTATTTCAATCTATTACCAATATACTCTTTTGTTATGTACTTATTATATTCTTTTTAAGGAAATGTTTCAACAAGGGAGATAATTTATCATTTCTAAATAAAATTCATTTTTGACTCGATTTTGAATTGGCAAAATAGTTATAAAACAATAAAATGTACATTATATCTAGCAATAGTTAAAAGAGTACAAGTCAAAGCTTTGGGAGCTAATTTTGGTGATCCATATTGTTAACCACCCTATTCTAGGTTGCTGCTTGTTAAATGATTAATCAAGGTAGGTAAGTGGCTTAGTCACCCAAAAGAATGGACAATCTCTATATTATAAGATTGAGTTTTGAACCCCTTTCGTTCCCTCAGTTCAAATTACTGGTCTAATCCAAAAATGCACCATTAGTATTAAAAAAATGATTTATTAACATCAACAATGTTGCTTGTTAGATCTTCAATCAAGGTAGGTAAGTAGGCTTAGTCGCCCAAAAGAATCGACAATATCTACATTATAAGATTGAGTTTTAACCCCTTTCGTTTCTCTCAGTTCAAATCGTGGGTCTAATCCGAAAATGGACCATGAGTATTAAAAATTAATTTATTAACGCCAATAATGTAGCTTGTTAGATCTTCAATCAAGGCAGGTGGGTAGGCTTAGTCGCCCAAAAGAATCGACAATCTCCACATTATAAGATTGAGTTTTGAACCCCTTTCATTTCCCTCAGTTCAATCACGGATCGAATCCGAAAATGCACTTTTAGTATTAAAAAAAATGATTTATCAACGCCAATAACAACAATCTCGCATAGTCGCATATTTGTCTTTTTAGTAGACAACCATTTCATTCCCAAAATACTTTAGTTCAATCTATTACCAATATATTCATTTGTTCTATACTTATTATATTATTTTTTAGGAAGAGTTTCAACAAGGGAGATAATTTCTCATTTCTAAATAAAATTCATTTTTGACTCGATTTTGAAATAGGAAAATAGCTATAAAAAATCAAATGTGCATTATATCCAGCAATAGTTAAAAGAGTACAAGTCAAAGCTTGGGAAGCTAATTTTGGTGATCTAGATTGTTAACCGCTCTATTAGAGGTTGCTGCTTGTTAGATCTTCAGTCAATGTAGGTAAGTAGGCTTAGTTGCCCAAAAGAATCAACAATCTCTACATTATAAAATTTAGTTTTGAACCCCTTTCGTTTCCCTTGGTTCAAATCACGGGTCTAATCCGAATTAAAATGAACCATTACTTTTAAAAAATAATTTATTAATGCCAATAACTATATATTGGCAGGTATGGCAATATCTTGTTTTTGTCTGACACAACCCGACACGACAAGAAAAAAGAAGTCACCGAAATGATATGAGATCGTGTTATTTTTGGTTAACACTAGCACAACACGTGTAAACAAGTCACAATCCGGCAAACACAATTATAACTATTTTTTTATCCTAATAGGCACTCCCTAACATTAGTATAAACGGATTTTTTTCGCACATTTAGACACAAGAAGAGACGATTGACACGCCCAAAACAATTTAACATGACATAAATCTAATTTCAGGTAAAATTCGTTTCAAAATTTGAATACGTACACGACACAACACAACATTGTGTTTAAAAGCTCCAGGCACGAAAACAACATGAGCACTAATTTTTATGTAAATTTCTTTTTTGTTCCTTCTCACATTGTGACTTGTTTTTGTGCTATTTTTAAGATTGCCACCGCTAACTATTGGTGATGTAAGACAAGTTATATGGGAATCAGGGAGATTCTACTAATGTCACTAATTGAACCAATACTTCTGTGTGTTGGAATTATTTAGAAGTTAGATTTACGATGTCTGGGGAAGTAAACTTGAAGCTCAAAACTAAGAATAAAGGTGCTACTAGAAATTTTAGGCTAGAAAATTTTCCAAGTGGCCCAAAGAATATAAGTTATTGATAATAATTGGGTACAACAACTCACATCTAATGAAAAGCACGTTTTAAAACTATAAAAATAAAAAATTTAACAAACCTACACAATTACAACGGCGAAGAGAGATCAATACTAAAGTCGCAACTGATGAAAACCAATGAGCTTCAAGTTCGGGTGGAGGGTCTAATTCCACTGGGACAATCGATTTGCCCAAACCTAAAAGAATTAATTATTGGATAAGAAATTCTTGTACATGATTATATATATACAAAAAAAATTCATACGGACCGATCCATATGAACGGAACCTTTAGTGACAGCTTTTTATGGCTAAAAATAGATCCTCAATGTTTTATTTTTTGTCATAAAAATATATCCTCAATGTTTTAGCAACAAAAAACCGTCACTAAAGACCCAATCTGTACGGACTGGTCCGTATGAAAAATGTAATATATTGCTATATATGTATAAATCTACTTCAAATAAATCTAATGATTCAAATAATAAAACCCTGATAAGCCTAACTTGGAAAGAAATACAACTCATTACCTACGAAATTAAAATGAAGAAATGAGACACTAAAAAGGAAAGAGAGCAAAAAAGTACTTTTAAGTTGCAAAGTCGAGAAGGGCGATAATCGATGTCCCTTTGTAGATTACCAAATCCTCAAAAAAAGGGACTGAAAAGGCAAAAATTTCCAAATGACTTTCCCTAGAGTTTCAATGCTCAACAAAACCTCGGTAATACTCACCAAAGGCTCAACCTGAAGTTTCTTCAACTTTCTGGTACAAAATATCTCAAAAAAACTCCAAGGTTTTATTCCTATATCAAACAACTCTTCACATTTCAAGAGAAATGATGTTAACATGTCGCATTTCTAGACCAAAGAAAACTTGAATGGATTTATCCTATATCAGACTATCCTTAACTTTTCAAGAGAAATGATGTTAACATGTCGCATTTGCAGACCAAAGAAAATGTTGAAACATTCCGAAAGTAGCACATGTTGGCTCATGAAAATGGGCACAAACAATGCCAGCATATGGCACTAGACATCCATTGCACTTTCTCTGAGGATCCGCTTAATAAAAATGTAACACCACTAAATTCGGGACATGTTGAAAAAAGAGAGGTGTGATTGTAATATTTTTCTCCTATCTTTCTGTTTTTTAATGGAAAATTTTTTGTATCCATCGCCCAAATAATTGTATCCCATGAAACAAATAAAAAATGTAGTAAAACATCTCACCAAATCACACCTCTCTTTTTCCATCTTCTCACAAATTTAATAGTAATTTCAATCATTCTACAAACTTTTTGTCAAACAGGCCATAAATGTTGCAGTTGCAACCCTTTCTAACAGGCATTGTATTCTACAAGAAAATAGTTGAAATTTTATTGCTTGTAGCAACAGAAACATCATTTGGAATAAAAGCAACATCTTTTTGTCGCAAAATCCTGTTGAGTAGCCACAATAGACAAAGAAAGATGGGTAATGGGAGTGACATTCACAATTTAGTTGATGCAGGGAATGACAAATGTAATGAATGTCAGCCCGATCAGAAGGAATTTATGCAGAAACCTTACAGAATTATTATCAATCTATGTGACAATAAATTGATCCCTAAAATCAAAGTAATATACTCTGTAACATAGGGCTTATCCATACGAGTAATGGAGAACATACGAAAGCTTTGGAATATTACTTTTGAGGGCTAGAACGAAAGCCATTCTTACCACAATCTTTTAATAATATGGCCATGATCTGACATTACGTACAACATTCGCTACTCTCAATTGTCAAATACAGGATCTTTGCACCTTGAGACCCAACCCGAGGATGCACTAAGAAGTTGTTCTCAGTGGGGAAGTACTGAACTTAATAGGTGGAGGCTAGAGCTGTAGATTTCGATCACTTGCAAAAAATGGATCAATATGGACAGATTTAGTACACATATAGGTGACTACTATTCAGAATTTCGGTGATGGATTGGTGGTGGAAGACGGAACTTGAATCCTGTACTCAGACTTCATTCGGACTTTAGAGGTGGACAGAAGTAGAAATTAAGAATGCATTAAAGTGTTCTGCTATGGACACGTAAGAATGTATACCTTACATGTCTACCATCATGCTTCCTATGTCGCACAATAATGAAAAAACTTCCTGATATACAAGTCTAGGGAGAAGAAAAAGGCATCCCTAATGGCGTTCCTTATGAGGTAACCTTTTTCCCATCCATCGAAATCCTCTAGTTTTTTTTAGCATAAACAAAATGCTATTATTAATATCAATAAATCAAAGCATTACAATGGAGAATATATCACTGGTGAACCACTAGTCCAACAAAGGCCCGTAAGAGTTGACAAATTTACTACACAATACAAGGCTTAAATATCAAAAAAATCAAAAAAAATAAAAACAAGCTATAAATGCTTCAATCCACGAAACGATAGTAGCCCCTCAACTGACTATTAGAACAATAACATCACTGAACAACTGCACCCCAAATCCCAGCACAATTCATATATAGATAAGATGCCAAATAGATTAGAAGAACAAGCCCATGTAGATGCTAGTAGTTTAATTTTACTCCATATTTCAGTAGCTACAAAAGACTTTATCTTCAACTACCCCAGCATTTCTCTCCTGCCATATGCAGCATGATAAGGCCAAACCGCAGCATCAAAACCCTCTAATTAATTTTATGAAGTATATGGATGTTGTTCCAAGAGCTTATATTTCAAAGCCTCAGTTTTAGTAATCAACCGTTGTATATATTTTAATTAATTTTTTGTTGTATTTCAGAACCTAATCTTAAGGCTTTGAAACTGAAATTTGGAGAAAAATTAGTTTATATATTTTTTAGCCAAACACATAATTAATTTCAAAATTTCTTATGCTTGGAAAAGGGAAAAAAATCGTTATTAATATTTTCTAGAATTTTTAGTTTTTTTACAAAATTTCCTTTTATCATCAGCCCACCCCAAGGTAAAATCCTAGATCCGCCCTTGTCATAAAGTATTTTATTCTGATATAAAATACTCTTTATTTGGAGAAAAAAGTTTTGAAAACAAAAATGCCGAGGTGGCAGGGAAGATATTGTCCAAAAAACCATCTAGATAAAAAACAAATTAAGTCTCCTTCACAATGTCTCCCCTTTTCTTCATAAGCTTCACTCTATACAAGTATAATGGAGTTTGCCCCTCAAATGTTGGCTAACAATTTTTTTTAAAATATCATTAAAATTACTCCCTCTAACCAAGAGTACCAAATTAAAAGTCTAGTATCCTTTTTGGCATGCGTAAAAGTTCACTTTCCTTTTTAGAACATAATAGACGTTCCAATGATTGCTAAAGAAAAAACCTTTTACAGCAACAAAGGCGTCTGATATTTGGAGTATTTTATGCCAATAAATATTCAGTTATTACTATTATATTAGTTCAGATACGAGTGGTATTACTTCAAGCTTTAACCGAGAGGGGCATCTACGAAATCTAATGTGATCTTTACATAAATGTACCATATAAGTTAACTAAGCATTTAACAAAGGGAACACAGTAAGAATCCCAAGCTTGACGCTATGCAGACATGGAAATTTGTATTTTCTCTTTCCACAAGTCCAATCCTAAATACGGGACATGTTTGGCTATCACAATTTTTAAGAATTCAATAATTTCATCAAAATCAATGGTTTAACATTGTGTGTGGTCCCGCACTTTTTTTCAATGAAAAATATTATGAGTATCATATGTTTTATCTTTAGTGAGGGTTTGATTGTCGACATTTCCACGGAATTAATTCCCATGGTACAATTTGGTTTAGCTTGTATAAAACAAAACAAAACAAAAACAAAAAAATAATTTGGTTTAGCCTAATTTTTCCGTGTTCCGTGTATTTCAAAAAGCACATCAACCCTCAGCTTACGTTTTTTATCAGAATTCTATCGAGTTCAATTATTTTCCATGTAATATAACCAAACCGAGACCCTTAGAAAATTATTGAAAACACTACTAATTTTTATGATAAGTTGGAAGAGATGCCCTCCATCTTTTCCTTATTTTCCACGATAAACATTCTTAACCAACATACAAACAATTTTACTCCATGGAAAACCAAAAAAGTATTATAACATCTCACCAAATCACTCCTCTTTTTCCAACTTCTCATAAAAATTAGTTGCATTTCAATCATTTTCCAATTTATAAAACACAACCTAAAGAATCTAAAGCACATAAAAGATGTCCAAAAAGTGATAGAGAAAGACCTCAAGATATAATGCAAACATAGTTAATTCTACTATTTACGATTCACCACAAAGAACAGATTTACGGTATTGACAATAGTTAAGATAAGTATGTCGATAAACATGTTCGACAATTATATAACACGTGAAAGCATGGCATTGACTGCCTTTTTATTGTACAAATAAAAGCTAATCAAACTCACAGAGTTTTAAGCTAAGGGGGATCTAGTTCTGATGTATAAGCATTAGCTACCGGTAGCAAATTAGGCGTCACCAATGAGCTTGAACTCCTGCAACTCCTTGAAGTTCAACCATGGCTTCACCCACACCTGGGCTTCATAAACTTTCTTCTTATCTCCATCAGTTGCCTCTAAAGTGATGTAGTACTTAGTACCCGCAACCACCTGCTCCTTTGTGTTCAGTACCTTCTCAAACGCCAGAAGGGAATTCTGCCAATCAAAATTCATAATAACCTCAACAAATAGTCCATATTAAAATAACCCACCATCTCTAGGGCAGGGAACCCTCGCTACAGGAGGCCCAAGTGGTTGGTCCGTGCCCTCGCTATACAAGGGACCCCAATTTTCTAAGTCTATTTAGCATTGACCTACACAAATTTTAAGAAGACATTAAAAAAAAACACTTGATTCTTAACGTAAATAGCTCACACAAATTTAAACATATTATTGTTTATTTTTTCTTTCTTTTTTTTGTTACAATTTTGTTGGTGTTCCTATATAAACCTAAGGTTCGGATTGGGTACCTGTATATGGACCGGCCCCGGCCCTTTAGTGACGAATTTGGTCCCAAAACATTAGATGTTTTTGCGGCAAAAATTTGTCCTTAAAGACGTACAGTTTGTAACAGATCCTTTATACTAATTAAAGGGCTCCAGCCTCTAGGAGGAAGGTTCGCTTAGTGCCCCTCAAAACTCAAGGCAGGCCTAGCTCTTGGGTTAATTCCACCTAGACCCTCTGGATTATACTAACTTCTTAGTTCTTGTTTCAAAATGGCATAGACAGCACCTCTGTCTTAGTACTTCTTTCACAAATTGTCTACTAATTTCCATACCAACTTTCATTCAAGCAGAACCATCAACAATTTTACCATGGAGAGTACCTTTTTTAGTTCTCACATTTCATAGTATCGTATTTAACATTTACTATATTCACAGTGTAAACCTGAACCACAGCAGAGAAAAGTGTCCTGTAATTTTAGTCAATAACTTGTTAATGAAGAGAGCAGGACTTGGTCGCTATAATTGGTATGCACCTGAACTATTAACTATTGAAATCCACTTAATGATTTATTAATCAAGAAATAAAAAACCTGTCGAAATGAAAGACGGAATGGGTGAAAATTCACTTATATTTGCATTAATACAAGCCAATTGTATCGGGGCTTCTAATACAGAGAGATCCCTTATACGACCACCACTATAATGAAGAACTGATCATTTCATCCATGAAGAATCGAACCATAGTTACAAGATAAGGAATACATTATTATAATGTTGTTACAAAGCCATTGGTTACAAGGGCAGACCTACGTGAGGACAAGGGGGAGGCATTTTGGGAATTTTTTATTTATTTTTATCTATATATGTTATTAGATTAATTGCTCGTACTACTCGCATATATAATTTGAAGAGAATAGTTTAACAACAACATAAGATGTTTTAGTGATAAAACAAGGGTGTAAATTACTTTTTGCTAGTGTTTAAATACTAGCAAAATATTTTTTTCCCATCATTATTTTTAGTTCCTTTAAAAAAAATTCAGCATTTATTTAAAAAATAATACGCCATTTTGCCAAAAAAAATTATTACTAAGCAGCGAACCGGCTCAGACCACCTGGTTTAAACCGAAAAAGAAAAAAATAAGTCACTTGGCAACCAAAAAAGGGGATTCCTGTTTATTTTACAGAATATTATGGTATATATGTAACTAAGAAATGCAGTGGACCGAGTGAATCCTAATTTTTCCTGTTTATTTAGAAGGAATATTAGAGCCCTAAATTAATGGTTTCAAATTTTCCTCCGCAACCCATCCCCTGATTTAATTTTTCGCACGGAATCTGAAGAAATATAAGAAAAGAAAAAAAAGGGGAAAAAGGAGAGAGAGAATAGATGATTACCGTCTTCTTGTTGTGTTCATCGACAGCAAATTGAGCGAGACTCTCAATATCAAGACTGTTCGCAGAGCCACCGGATTCCGTAATTCCTCCAACTTTCGCCATGAGAAATCGCAAAGCCTGAGAGAAAGAAAGAGAAGAAATGAGAGAAAGAGATTGTGTGTAAGAAAATATATAGAGGATGGGAAAAGAAAAAATGGTATAAAAATAAAAGCGAAGGCGAAGGAGCGTTGAATAATGATTTCGACGATTTTGGCGCCGTGGTGTCGGACTGTCAGTGCACAGTTTCTGCATTATCCACGGACGTACCCATAGTTTCCAATTTAAAAATATGTATTTATTATTGCGAGGACACCTCTCTTTTTTTTTTTATTCAAAATATAGGCACATGAGTGTTTTATGCGTGTGAGATTTTAATTACACTATTAAAATAACTTCAAACTACTAAAATATAAAAATAGGTTATAATATTTTAAATAAAAGATAGAATATTTAATTTGTCATAAAATTAATAATTTTTTATGATGTAAGACTATGTAACGTTAAAAAGTAAAAAAATAAATCGAACATTACTGTCACATTCTTCCCATGCATATATTCACGTAAAAATTTGGCTTGAAACTTTCATTACACAGAAGTAACGGGTTTATTATGTAAGTGATTGTTCATTTATGGTTATTAGTTATTATGGGTGTCAAAAAATTTGGATTTTCCAACAAGATGTGTTCAAAGCAAGATTAATAGAGTAATAGATGGAGATGGTAAATGAGACGAGATTTTTGGGTATACTAGGTACCTCTGGTAGCGCTTATATTATTACGGCAGCATGTCCTCCGTTTATGTATGTGTGTGTTTGATCTGTTAGCTCAAAGGTGATTGAAATGATAATGCAAGTTACCATTTTCTCTCTTTAAAAACAATTTAGCTAGTTATAATTTCTTTCAACTTCTTCCCCCTCCTCCTAAAATGGTTATCCATTCTTATATTTATATGTATAGAATTAGGGTTACAAATGGATAGTGTAAATGACCAAAAAGGACAAATTAGGGCTATATTCCATCACTTAACAATTTTTCGATTAGACTTTGGACCGGCTAATTGTCCAAGCCCATTATCATCTATATGGTTTTTAGTCACCCACAATTGCCCCCAAGCACATGAGCTTGGTGGCCGAGGTGAGTTCATGTGCTTGGATTCTCAACTTTTTTATCCTTGTGTTCTTTGAACTAATTCACAAGTGTTGTAAACAAAATTCCTTGAAAAAAATTCAAATCCTGTGGCTGGGAAGTGAGATGCTGATATGGACAAGGTTAACACAAGTTCAAGCACGTGGACTGAAGCATACACATGCCAATTCAATTTCTCCCGGGTCCGGTTACAAGAGGTCATACAAGAAAATTCAAAGAAGATCATATTTTAATTACTTTTAAATAATAGGACTTGTTTATTATTTTATTATTCAATTATTAATGTTTTCATTGTTCAATTTGGAATGTTCTAGTTTCCTTATTGTTTTTAGGGTTAGTTTTAGTAGTTTCCTTATTCTTTTATAATTAGTTTTCTTATTGTATTAGGTTTCTAATTAAGTCGTTTCTCCTATTTAAGGAGTGGGATATTTTATTGTTTAAAGGAGCTATGGGTTGATTAATAAAATTATGAGAGCTTTTCTATTTTGTTCTTTAAGAACATCTTGAACAAATATGGCTTGTCCGTAATGTTCATTCGACTTATCAATTGATTCATCGTCATCAATTGTAGCGTCATTTGCGTAGACCAAGATTCGCATCTCTCTATATGTGTTGGGTCGAGATGTCCATCAATCTATTTACCCTTATATACCAAGGTTCTTGCCTTCATATAAGCAACGGGTCACAGTGTCATTCATTCGAATCTAAACGTATAAACGATCTTTCATCCGTTTTTGCTACAGGTTTCGTCACATCGTTGGTGGTGTTCGTGTGAGTTGGTATTAGGGGTGAGCTTCTACTTTGAGGTTTATCTATCTTTTTATTTCTTATTCTTATTAGATATTCAATTCAATTAAAAAAAAGAGTTGCGATCAGATTTTTTTTCAATTCCTTTACGCTATTGAAATTGCTCGATTTTGAGAAAAATGAGCTTTAATTGTCCTGATTTTTCACGCAATTATAGTAACTTTGTGTTTCAAACAACATATCCAAAACTTAGCTTGATCTAACCATGCAATGAAAAGTTATAACTATGTTATGATAGCACTTACCGAAAAAAAAATATGATTTGCGATTGCCAGTTATGGATGATCCGAAATTATTTACTGAGGCTTTTGTAAATGAGATAAGAAAGGTGTTTAAAGATGTGTTTGATCCAGTTCATGAGTGTTTGGAGAAGGTTTGTAAAAGTCTAGATTGAGTAGATAAGACACAAGTCAAGCTATAAAATAATGATCCTAATAAGAGAAGGAGAATTCAGCCTAAAAAATATAGGGTTAAATATGATTGGGATCCGGGAATTGGTAATAGGAGACATGGTGGTAAGTTTAGAGAAGTTAGAGTTTGGGAAGACAACAATATGGGTAGCATTAAGAAGAATACTCCTTTAATTAAATGATATTGAAGAATGGCGTGAATTGAGGAAGATGATGGAGGCTTATCTTGAACTCAATATAAGGGGCAACGTAGAGTCAAGTCTGAATGCATCTTCTTGCGAACCAAATCAATGTAAAAAGGAGGAGAAGGCAACTATATTCAAGCCACTGTCAGAGAATGAACCGAAACCTGATTCTAAGTTGTTATTGGAGAATGAAGAGAGTGATGTACAATGCAAATCGTTGGTGATGCGAACCCGGATCGTCTTTCCTAGCCAGGCTAATGGATCCTTGACCAGTAGTCTATAAATAGACTAGAACCTTGGAATACGTCGAAAGATGGAAGGCGAAAACCTCAACCCAATGCTTAAAGAAGCGTGAACCTTGGTATGATCGAGGACGCCACAATCAATTGGTGGAGAATTGATTGATAAGTCAAGAACAATTGAATTAATCAGTTCAACATGTTCAATATGTTCTTAGAGAACACAAAGAGAAAACTCTCAATATTATTAATCATCAAAACTCTTTATAATAAAACAATAATGTGCCTCATTTAAATAGGAGTAAACAAAGCCTTAATCCTAATTCAAAAAGGAAACAATTTCCTACTTAGAAAAGGAAAATAATAAGTCCTATAATATTCCTAATGCAATAAGGAAACTAATAAACAATCTAAAATAAGCCCAACACATTCCTAACAAGGAAATACTCTAAATAATAATAATCCCTGGGCTTTAAGAAATATAAAATAAATAATTAAAACTAATTAAATTCTTCAGCCAGATGGTCATGAGAATACGCAAGAACATAAGGTTAATTTCTTGGCTAAAGAGGCTAGGCTGGATCACATCATTCCCCTCTTCTTTAAGAAGATTCGTCCTCGAATCTGGCCTACCCATTCCTCGATTCAGCCAGTCTTTAACAACTTCGACATTCGGACGCTACTTTAGAACTTGGAATCTCCCATACAAATAGAACAGATATTTTGAATACTTTCCATTCCTCCGTCGGAACTCAACATGAGATAATTCTGTTCGTCCCTGCCATGAAAACAAATATTTCGAATATCTTTGACACTTAATCCTCCTTACAAGGCAAAACTCCTCGACGTTCAAACCATACTTCAATGCGATCCTCTGCAACTTGTTGAAGAAATCTAACAACATAAAGTGTGGATGGACATCAAAGTGATCCACTCCAATGAAATCAATATGCTCAACATTGTCAATCATCAACTAAGCTCGAACATCTTCTCTTGGCTTTGCAAAGAACTCATTCTCATCAACACCTATGGCTGGAAGTGCTTGCACTTGTGGTTCTTCAACTTGCACTAGAACTTCTTCATCTGCTTCTTCTTGCAAGTTTGGAACTACACCTTCAACCCACAACTCGCCTTCTTCAGCCGTCACTTTAATTTCCTCAATCTCATCAGTTTTCAGCTTATTCTCCAATGGCGGATTAAATATCGCTCGTTTATCTTCTTCTTTCAATTGATTTGGTTCTCCAAAAATTGTATTCGGACTTTGACTTGGCTCTAGGCTTCCCCTCTTCTTAGACTGCTCATAGGCTTCGGCAAACATTTTCTTAAACCTACGAATAAATTCATCATCAAACAAAGAAACCTTCTTCTTGCTACTACTCATATTCTTGTCTTGAACCCGACTTTCTCCAACCTCACCACCATGTCTTTTATCAATAACACCCGAATCCCATTCATCTTTAAATTTAACTTTACGAGGCTGACTTTTCAATTTCTCTTTAGGAGCTTTATTCAACCGCATGCGCCGTTCAATCTCTAATTATATTAATCGCGCACTATCGCGTTTAATCTCCTCTTGAAGCCACCTTTCTCCATATTCAACGTTTAGACAAGACATACTTGCTGCAAAACAAAGATTAGTGCAATAAAGATAATTCTCACCACACTCCCTTTCGTGTTTCGCTCGATTGATGTCACAAAGATTTTTTTGCTCATATTTGTCACTAAAAATATTGATATACTCACAATTTTCTCTTTGGAACTCCAAAACAAGTTGAATAATATGAATATCACAAGTCCTCAACAACTAATCGCACACCCAACAAATTAGATTTAGACGCGTTCAACAATGTAATACCAAGGACTAAAGAAGCCAAATTCTAGCAATATTAATGAGCCAAACGAATTTCTAGAATTGCTAGAGTATGCAAGGCGGAGTTTCAAACAAAAAAACCAATGAATTTCAAACCCTAACGAGTATAGCCGCAATCAAATTTTTTCTAAGGTTTTCTAGATTTTTCCAAACCAAACGAAATTTATATGGACCAAAATCACAAGATAAAAACCCAACAAGAAGTATCAATGAATAATTTAGGTTTTTTTTTGAGATATTTAAACCTCCACAATTGAAACTATAATGCAATAATATTCTCAAACAAACCCTAACAATAATCAAAATTTGATTCTAGGGTTCTTCCAACAAAGAAAATTTCAATAATTATTTTTTTTACTATTCACGCAGCACTATTCACAGCACTTTTTTCTTTTCAATGCAGGTGCTATCGTAAAACAGCAATAACTTTAAATCTAACCGTTGGATTGGGCTAATTTTCGGATATGTTGTTTGGGATGCAATTTTACTATACTTTTGCAAAAAATCAAGACAATCCAAGGTCGTTTCAATAGCGAAAACCACAAATTTCGACAGCCCAATGGGATTTTAAAAAAAATCTATTCTTAACTTCTTCTTTTTTTTATGAACCCTAACACAAAGACATGGAATCAACAAATCACAAGATCCAAGATTAGGGATTTGGAATTGAAAACACAAGAATTAAAAAATAGAAAACCTGGATAGAAAAGTTTCCTCTGATACCAATGATGCGAACCCGGATCGTCTTTCCTAACCAAGCTAATAGATCCTTGACCCGTAGTCTATAAACAGACTAGAACCTTGGAATACTTCGAAAGATGGAAGGCGAAAACCTCAACCCAACGCTTAAAGAAGCGTGAACCTTGGTATGATCGAAGACGCCACAATCAATTAGTGGAGAATTGACTGATAAGTAAAGAACAATTGAATTAATCAATTCAACATGTTCAACATGTTTTTAGAGAACACAAACAGAAAACTCTCAATATTATTAATCATCAAAACTCTTTATAATAAAACAATAATGTGCCTTCTTTAAATAAGAGTAAACAAAGCATTAATCCTAATTCAAAAAGGAAACAATTTTCTACTTAAAAAAGGAAAATAATAACTCATATAATATTCCTAATGCAATAAGGAAACTAATAAACAATCTAAAATCAGTCCAACACATTCCTAACAAGGAAATACTCTAAATAATAATAGCCCTTGGGCTTTAAGAAATATAAAATAAATAATTAAAACTAATTAAATTCTTCAGCCAGCTGATCATGAGAATACACAAGAACATAAGGTTAATTTCTTGGCTAAAGAGGCTAGGCTGGATCACATCAGTTGGATGCAAGTATAGTTCTAAGTGTGCAAGTGTAAGAAGACGAAGAAATAAAGCAAGAAGATATAATTCAAGTATAGAACATAATGCATGAAACTCCAAAGATAGTTATTAACACGAGTGACGTCCTCACCGAGAATGAAGAAGAGGTTCAAGTTGAAAGCTTGGATTGGAAGACTATTGAAGTTAAGCACATTGATTTTATTGGTGTAGAGAATTGTAATATTCATCCGAATTACCAGCTAGCCAATTTCTTCAACAAATTGAGGAGTATTGAGTTGTCGTATAGAATAAAGCTTAATGAGTTTCGACTTGCAAATAGTGTCAAGCATCATAAATATTCAAAGTATCTATTTTCATGGTATAGTAGATTCAAGTTGTTTCAATTTGAGTTGAGAATGAAGTGTGAAAAATATTTGAAGTACTTAATCTACTAGCATAGAAAATATCAAGCTTCGAAGTGGCATTTGAGAGTTAGTTTTGTCGAATAGTGGGTGATTTGTGTAAAACATAACACATATTTGAGGACAAATCCTTTTCAAGAGGAGGAGAATAATATGGACAAGGCTAGCACAGGGTCAATCACGTGGATTGATGCATACACAGGCCCAATTCAAATTCTCATGGGCTCGGTTACTAGAGGTCATGCAAGAAAATTAAGAGAATATCGTATTTTAATTACTTTTAGATTATAAGACTTGTTTATTATTTTATTATTCAATTATGAATGTTTTCATTGTTTAATTAAGAATGTTCTAGTTTCCTTATTCTTTTTAGGATTATTTTTAGTAGTTTCCTTATTGTCTTATAATTAATTTCCTTACTATATTAGGTTTTCAATTAAGTTGTTTCTCCTATTTAAGGAGTGGGATTTTTATTGTTTAAAGGAGCTATGAATTGATTAATAAAATTATAAGAGCTTTTCTTTTTTGTTCTTTGAGAACATTTGAACAAATCCAAGTTATCCGTAATGTTCATTCGACTTATCAATTAATTCATTGTCATCAATTATGGCATCATTCGCACTTACCAAAGTTCACATTTTTCTATAGGTGTTGGGTCGTGGTGTCTATAAATCCATCTACCCTTATATACAAAGGTTCTTGCTTTTATATAAGCAACGGGTCACGGTGACATTCATTTGAATTTGAACGTAGAAACGATTTTTCGTCCATCTTGGCTACAAGTTTTGTCACATCGTTGGTGGGGATCGTATCAGATGCGTTGATATGTGAATGGTCGGCATGTTGAATATATTCTCCTGCCGACCTAACAAGTGGTTATTGTTGTCGACCGGGCTATTAGCCAACTGTTGTAAATCAAGGTGTACTTGCTGCTAAGCAGGTGACTATGGTAATTCAAACCACCTAGGCCATTACTTCTTTTAGTCTACTAGGCTTCACCACTTTGCCCCCAAGGCAAAAATGCTCAACTCAGCCTTCCAGACCTTCACCAAGGCTTTTAGGGTGCGGCATTTTATTTCTTATCAAGCCTTGTAACTTTTTAGATTTGAAAGTTTAAACTTTACGTGGTTTACCAAACCAATGGAGATGTCTTCTTTGCATTACAGTCACAATGACTGAATTGGCCTATGATGTCTTTAAGCTTTACCAAGCTTAGAAAATGGCCTTAAAGGCAACACTCACTTTTGCCCAACCAGGGAAGTGGTACTTATGGCGGATTTCTGGTCCTTGCCTACCAGGAAATTTAATTAGCTTAACTAACCTTTATGTGCCCCCAGGGGTGGTCTTTAATGCCTTTGAAGAAATGTCTTAAATTTGTCCAACCAGCTACAACAAGCTTTAGGCCAATTATGTCTTTGTAAAAAAAAAGTCTTAAGCAATGCCTTTGAAGAAATGTCTTACATTTATCTAGTTAGCTCAACAAGCTTTAGGCCGATCATGCACCTTTGGGGGGTCTTTGTTTTGCCTTTGTAAGAAAAGGTCTTAACCTTTAGGCTGATTGAGCTTCCATGGGAGGTCATTGTCTAGTTGGGGTCTTGGGTTTACAAAAATAGGCCTAATTTATTTTAGGTCGTTATTTTAATGGGGAAGAGGCCGTCTGGGCTTCCTTCTATGATGACTTCTCACTTCTTACCTTTTAATAAAAAAAAACTGGTAATTGCTTCTTAAGTGAATTCCTTGCCCTTTATATGCATATATATATATATTTATTTATCTCATTCTGCTAGTTATTTAGCTTGACTAAAATATTTATAATAGCCAAGAACTGAACCTATAATCTATTACTGATTGTGGAGAAATGGCTTACTAGCTCGGCTATGGACATTGTTGAAACATTAGTCACGTTCTTGTATACAAAAAGGGGGACAGTGGCATTTCCCAAAGGTTGGCATGTGAACTTTAAAAATAATTTGTTGTGGCCGAGTGTTGAACTTGTAGCTTCTAGGCTACAAATTAAATGGCCAACCAACTCGGTCAAATAACACTTTTGATGATACTTACGCGTTTCATGTAGAAATCTGCTCAACTAGTGTGCTCATATATATGAGCTCGGCAAAAAGATTTGTAGTGGACGAGTATTGAACTTGGAACCTTAGTGTTAAAACATAAGCACGAAACCATCTCGGCTAAAATAGTACATATAACATACCTCTTAATTTTACTTATTGATAGATGTATTGGCCAATATCCCTATCTATAGCTAGTCTGCCGTAAAAGGTTGTTTATTGTGGCTAGGTCTTGAACTTGCACCATCTTACAAACTTAAATTTGAATTAATGAACAACTCAGCTAGAGACAAATTTGAATCTTGTGTTTCTATCTATATCAAAAGTTGTACTCCACCACTGAAGCAAACGTTAATTCGGCAAAAATATTTATTGCTGCAAAGTATCGAAAGAGTACCTAAGACCTGCAATTTTGAAGGACACCCATTTCGACCAGGATCATTTATACAGTACATTTTTTTCCTTTTGGCCTTATGATCATCATTTTCTTAGCTCGGCAAAAATAGTTATTTTTTGCCCAGTATTGAACCTACAACCTCATATTATGAATTACACACTGATTGGCTAGAGGTAGTACTAGAATTATCATCGCATTTTAGCCCATGAGCTTTGTCCTTCAAGGCGAGTATTAAGATTGTGCAAAAGAAATATTCATCGTAACTATATGTCGAACCATGTACCATTAACCTACAAGATCGGCATCTAGCCAGCTCGGCTAAATCTTCATATGTTGTTTCTTTTAACGCTTTTTGTTATTTATTCCTTAAAAAATAAATTACTACAACCAATAATAGAACTTGTGACCTCTCCACTCTGAGAAGTGTAGCTAACCAACCGAGTTGAGCAAGCATTTGTTATGGCTCTCACACTTTTAGCTTAATGATGGTCAAAGGACGCCGAGTTGGTTACAGTCCGTCAATTCAACTGGACATGTCTTAGGAACTTTTAACCATTTTCTACACAAAAATTGGGTACGATCAGTGAATTGCACATACATAGTGCAAATTGGGTATTATATAGCATTGCCGACTAGATGTAGTGGGGATCGGGTGATGAATTTATTTACGCTTATTTTTCTTATTAAATGATCCTTTTTTATGGGTATATATGCCTTTTGTGAAGTAGGCTCAATAATACAAAACTAATGACATTTTAATAATATTAAAAGAATGCCTATATATAATTAATAAGAGAAGAAGTCTTATCTGATGCTCAGGACATTTTTTCATGTTGCCTTTGTCAAGACTTTCTTCGAAGAATGCTTTGTTGACTAGCTTATTCAAGAATACTCCACCAATAGATCGATTCCTACAGACGGCACCAATTATGAGTGCCAAAAAATTGGGGTTTCCCCACAAGGTGTGTTTAAAGCAAGAACAATGGAGTAATAGATGGAGATGGTAAATGAGACGAGATTTTTGGGTATAGTACGTTCCTTCGGTAACGCTTATGCTATTTCAGTAGTACATCCTCCATTTGTATGTGTGTGTTTGATCTATTAACTCAAAGGCAATTGAAATAAGAATATAAGTTACCATTTTATCTTTCTAAAAACAATTCATTTAGCTAGTATTTTTTCTTAGCCTCTTCCCCCGCCTCCTGAAATGGCTATCCCTTCTTCCATTTATATGCAAAGAATTAAGGTTAAAAATGGATAGTATAAATGACCAAAAAGGACAAACTAGGGCTATACTCCAGCCTAATCAAGCAAAACTTGCTTGACCTTTGATATGGTAGGACGTCTTTTCATCGAATGTCTTATCATATCACAGATGATACAAAGAGTTTCTTCGCCTACCATGTTGACGTCTTTTGGTTTTGTAAATACTAACGCTTTAATTCTTGGTCAATTGGGTGACTTGTGTCGCCAAATCGTCATTTTCTTTTAATTGATGGTAACCACCCTGATTAGGCATGTTGTTTATTTTGGAAAAATTAAAAGTATCCTAAGTTTGGTTACTTTCAGCTGTGTAGTCAAAGAAATTAAATGTCTCGTCGGGATTTTTACTTAGAAATGTGCCATTACACACCATTTCCACAAAGTTTCTTATTTCAAGCATGAGTGATTGGTAGAAGAAAGTAACCAAGTTCCAATTTTTTAACCTATGGTGGGGACAAGCATTTACAAACTCTTTGTACCTTTCCCAACATTCATAGAAGGTTTCTTGGTCTTTTGGTGCAAAATTTGAAATTTGTTAACTTAAAGCTTTTGTTCTTTGAACAGGGAAGAATTTCTTTAAAAACTCGGTTTGTAAAGCTTGCCACAATGTAATGGAACATGGTTTTTATGCATTAAGCCAAGTTTTAATTTTATCTTTTAATAAGAATGGAAAAGGTTGAAACCTTACTACCTCTTCGATCACATGAGGATTGTGAAAAGTGGAACACACTTCTTCAAATTCCTTTAGGTGTAAGTATGGATTTTTGGATTCCATTCTATGAAATATTGCCAAAAGTGGTATCATTCTCGATTTAATTATGAAATAGTTGGCTGCCTGTAGGAGAACGTTACATAATGGAGTGGCACTTCTTAATGGTTGGAGATAGTTTCTCATGGTTGCTATTGGTGGTTCCGGTATGGGTTGAATTTGAACATTTACCTGATTACCGTCCACCTTGTGCTTTCTCATTGTGCTCCATTGAAAAATTTATCTCAAAGAGAATATAGAAAAATGAATCAAGAAATGGATCTCGTTTTACATGTCCTTTGCTATTGCCTAACCAATTAATCATAAACCAAATGAGGTGTAAAAGAAATAAAATGAAGTCACAAAGTTAAAATGATACAACCAAATTTACTCTAAACCCGTGATTGTCTTTTATTGCCCTCCCCGGCAACGGCGCCAAAACAATGATGCGTGAAAAATAGTACAATCGTATAGACCCAAGTGTAGGCGGTCAAGTTGTAATATAGTATTTGTAAGTACAAGTGTCGAACCACAGGGAGGGGGCAAAAGCTTGTAAGTAACATATTTGTTAATTAGAATTGATTGATTAAAATTATATTTTGGAATTGTTTGTTAAAGTTGTAAAACGAACTTCAAAATGATGAGATTACTCTTGTATTAAAGAAAGCAAAGGCTTCAGGAATTTAGGTTGGCGGATCCAATTCGGCATATCCGTTCACCTTAATGTGTTTAGGTTTGCTTATCAATTGAAAACCTAAACGTTGGCGGTAAATGATTTCAAAGAAAATACGTACAACCAATCCACCTCCACTAGGCGTCTTCATGAGTGAGTATAAACATCACATCTATGGAAACAAATGAGCAATCAAAGAGTCCTCAAATATAGGCACAAAGTGTGTTTAAGTGATGCAGTGATAAGGGAAAATAAAACCATACTTTAAACTCAACACAAGATGTGTTCATATTATTGACCTTAAAGTCAATTAATCTTATTTTGATAATTACAATAAATTAATAAAGTGTTATTTAACTCGGTTGTTCCAATGATGATAGCCATTTTAACCGATATATCTTCCGACCAAGTGTAACTTCAAACCGAAGCAATCACAATCTCACACAAGCTTTACAAACGCCTCTAGTCACAAGAAATGAACTCAAGTGATATACATGTACTATACAAAGCCAAGAAAAGATCTAGATCATCAAGCAAGTGAAGATATGCACAAGAATGATCTCCACATGTTCTACAAGTTATCAAAACCAAGAAAGGATCAAGAACATCAAACAAGTGAAGATACGCACAAGAAAATCAAGCATCACGAAGACTCGAATTATCATTAAATGGAGTGAGTGCTTAGATTTTATGTAAAGATACTTTATTGATCAAATCCCTATATCTCAAACATATTCTTGCATCTTTTAAAGATTGATTCAAACTAGCTTGAAATTGAATTTATTTGAAAAACTTCATTTTAAAAAAACCGAGTTTCAAAATAAATTCATATTAATTTTAAATGATCATATTTTAAGCTATAATAAAAATAGGTATCTTAGAAACATATCTTTGAGGTTCAAAAATCATTAGAATTTTATTTGGAACTAAATTGTTAAATTGCAAAAATATTTTTTTTACATTTAAAATTCGCTCAATTTTTGCCCAGTTTTGATATAACGGTAAGATGAAGGCCTTCCCGAACTCCGATCATTTTAAAATTTTTACAGTAGTTAGAAAACATCTCCTAGAAATTTTGACTAAAATTTGAGCATGATCCAACAGTCAAATTGGGAGAAATTAATAAAACAAATTTGAATTTTTTGTCAAAACTAGCTGTTGGAAAATTTGAAAATGTATACCTTGGAGCCAAAACCTCTCTTAATCATCCCCAACAGCCATATGATTTTTGACGCGAACCCGGATCGTCTTTCCTAGCCAGGCTAATGGATCCTCAACCCTTGAACTACAAACGTAGCAAGAACCTTGGAATACGTCGAAAAGATGGAAGATGGAACCTCAACCCAACGCTTAAAGAAGCGCGAACCTCGGTATAATGAATGACGCCACAATCTAGTGTGATTGCTAGATTGATATGTCAAGAACAATTGAATTTACTCAATTCAACATGTTCAACATGCTCTTAAAGAACACAAAGAGAAAGCTCTCAATTTAATTAATCATCAAAACTTAATTTTAAAACAATAATGTGCCTCCTTTAAATAGGAGAAACAAAGCTAGAATCCTAATTCAAAAAGGAAACTAATTCCTACCTAGAAAAGGAAAATAACTTCTAGAATAATCCTAACACAATAAGGAAAATAATAATAAATAATAAGGAAACTTATTCAAAAAGGAAACTACTAATCTAATTCCTAATTGAATAATAAAATAAGACGACTAAAATAAACTCCTAAATAATTAAGGAAATAATATAGAAGTCTTGAATTTCTATGGAATTCCTTTTGAATTTCCATGCTCTATCCTTGTAATTCATCAGGTATGGATCATCATTTAGGATGCCACAAACCACCATGGTTGAATAGAAATTGAAGCTAGACCGGATCATATCAATTTTGCAAGCTATAAATATGAGTTTTAAGACTCATTTTTAACAACTTGAATGATCATACAAAACCATTTTTCATATATTCTTATTATTCAAGTATTCTAGCTAAAGCATTGATCAATCTCTTCATTCTTTGAGCTTATATTCATTGATCAATATTTATATCTCTTAGTGTGAGCTTCATTTGTATTTTGTTATACACAAGAGAGATATTTTACATTGGTGTTAGCCACCAAAACTTATTCAAATCATATTTGTGAGAGGTGTATCTCATAGAATAGCAAGAGGGATTTCTTGTGAGAGTATTGAGGGTGTTTCAATACTTGTAAGAGTGTGTGAGAAGAATACACTTGTAGAGGTTTAATTTTCACCCAGAAGGAGATCGGTTATAGTGGAAATTCTCAGGGAACTAACCGAGCGCGGAGTAGGGGAACAAGCCGAACCGTGTGGACAAAAAATCTTCGACTTCGATCGGTTCAATCTTTCTATCTCTTGCTCTATTATATTGTGCTATTTATTCAGTATCTTTGGAATTAACTTTGTTCTTTATTGCTTGATAAATATAGACATCAAATATTTTTAAATCATTTTTAAAAATCCGATTAAGTTTTAAAAACCCTATTCACCCCCCTCTAGGGTATTTTCCGACCTACAATTGGTATCAGAGGTTGTACTCTTGTTTTGATTTTACAATCTTAGAGTTTACAATCATGTCTATCTATCAAGGAACCGGAATTAACGAAGGTTCTTCCACCACTAGACCACCTCTATTTGATGGAAAAAATTATAGTTATTGGAAAAGTCGCATGTGTACTTTTCTTCAAGCTAGTGATTTTGAACAATGGAAGGTTACACTCATTGGACCCTATGAGATTACCAAAACCGATTAAAAGGGTAAAGTCACTCCTAAATCCATTTCCGAATATGATGAGCATGATATTAAGAAAATCCAATTTAACGCTAAAGCCTTGAATGCCCTATATTGCGCGTTAACTATAGATGAATACAACAAAATTTCTAGTTGTAAAACCGCCAAAGAAATTTGGGACAAATTAGAAGTTGCCTATGAAGGAACGTCACAAGTTAAGGATGATAATATTAATATGCTCGTTCATGATTATGAACTTTTCAAAATGGAACTTAATGAATCACTTGCTTCTATGTATAGTAGATTCTCTATTATCACTAATGCTTTAGATCTTCTTGGAAAGGAATATTCAAATGAGGACAAGATTCGAAAAATTCTTAGAACTTTTCCCAAGAAATGGAGACCTAAAGTGACGGCTATTCAAGAAGCCAAGAACCTCAAGACACTAAACATGGATGAACTCTTGGGGTCTCTCAAAACCTATGAGAAAGAATTGGAAAGAGAAGACAAGGTCGATTCAAAAGCCAAGAAAACTCTTGCTCTTAAAGCAAATCAACTAGAGAATGATGAGGAGTTGATGGTAGGAGATGAGGATATGGCTCTTATTTCTAGAAAATTCATAAAATTTCTAGCTAAGAAGAAGAAGTTTCAAGGAAAAGGAAACAACTTTGATTCTTCATCAAGAAGGAACAATGATCGATCTATTTAACCAATAATTGAAAACGAAGAAGAAAAGAAGTGTTTCCATTGTCATGAACTAGGGCATTTCAAAACAAATTGCCCGGTTAGAAGAAAGGAAAGAAGAGATAAAAGAAACAAAGCCTTCAAACAAGTAAGACACGCCCTCAAAGGCACTTGGAGTGATTTCGAAGAAGGCGAGTCCGATGCCAACTCTAGCGACGAGGAAACGGCTAACCTTTGCCTTATGGCAAGAGACGATGAGGTATGCTCTACTTATGATTCATTTAGTGATGATAATGTCTCTATCAATAATGATGCACAGATGAGAATGGCTATGATGAATTATATGATATGTTTGAAGAATTGCATAACAAGTTTAATAAATTGTCTAAAGAATATGCAAGCCTCAAAAAGGAAAATTTGATGGTTTCTAGCAAGTGTGAAAGTTTTGAGAAAGAAAACATATTTTTGAAAGATGAAATCAAAACTTTAAAGAAAGGAAAGGAGAAAGAACCTCCAAACACACTTGTAATAGAAAATATCAAATTGAAAGATCAAGTGGACGATTTAACTAATTGTCTAGCCAAGTTCACCAAAGGAAAGGATAACTTGGATAAACTATTAGGAATGCAAAGGTGTGTATTCGACAAAGCCGGTTTGGGCCATAACCAAATTGATAACCAAAAAGATTACAAAAACTTTTTTTAAAACATACACACGTCATGATCCCACTCATCTTTGCTCATATTGTCGTAGAAATACTCATTACATGGATCATTGTTACTATAAGAATGAAAATTTTCCTAAGAGAAAGCTTGCTTGGGTTCCAAAAGGAACCATTATGTTTGCTAACCCAAAGGGACCTAATACATTTTGGGTACCAAAGGAGAAGTTACTTAAAGTTATGGTGTAGGTGTGCTTGAAAGCCAAAGGTAGCAAAACCAAGTGGTTCTTGGATAGTGGTTGCTCAAAGCACATGACGGGAGACAAGAACAATTTTTTAAGTCTTATTCCCAAGCAATGAGGGAATGTGACTTTTGGGGACAATACCAAGGGCATAATCATTGGTATAGGTAATGTTGGTAAGCATTCTACTTGTATTGACAATGTTTTATTAGTTGATGGTTTAAAGCATAATTTACTTAGCATTAGTCAACTATGTGATAAAGGTTATGAAGTGATTTTTAAATCCGATCGTTGCATTGTTAAGAATGTTAGTGATGAATCAATTTTACTTATTGCATATAGAACTAACAATGTGTATACTCTTGAACTTGATGATTTGTCTCTACAAGATGTTAAATGTTTATCTGTGTTAAATGATGTTTCTTGGTTATGGCATAGAAGATTAGGTCATGCTAATATGAATTTAATTAATAAATTATCTAAAAAGGAATTAGTTAAAGGATTGCATAAAACTAAATTTGCTAAAGATAGAATTTGTGATGCATGTCAACTTGGTAAATAACACAAGTCTTCCTTTAAATCTAAGAAAGATATTACCACTACTAGACCACTTGATATGTTACATTTAGATTTATTTGGACCTAATTCGGTTGCTAGTTTAGGTGGTAAATTGTATGCCTTTGTGATTGTTGATGATTTTTCTAGATTTACTTGGGTATTCTTTCTTGCTCATAAAAGTGAAACACCTCGTGTATTTGCTAAATTCTGTAGAAAAGTTCAAAATGAAAAAGGTACTTCTATTATACATGTTAGAAGTGATAGAGGTAGAAAATTTGATAATATTGATATTGAGAATTTTTGTGATGAGCATGGTATTAATTATAACTTTTCGGCACCTAGAACTCCTCAACAAAATGGTGTTGTTGAAAGGAAAAATAGATCTCTTCAAGAGATGTCTAGGACTATGCTTAATGAATATTCTTTATCGACGTATTTATGGGCGGAAGCTGTTAACACCGCATGCTATGTGATTAATCGCACTATCCTTCGTAAAAACTTAGATAAGACACCCTATGAATTATGGAATGACAAGAAACCAAATATTGCATATTTTAAAGTTTTTGGTTGCAAATGTTTTATTTTGAATGATCGTGATCACTTGGGAAAATTTGATGCTAAATCCGATGAAGGAATTTTTCTTGGGTATGCCACTAATAGTAAAGCATATAGAGTTTATAACAAGAAAAGTTTAGTAGTACAAGAAGCTATGCATGTTGTATTTGATGAGACAAATCCTTTCTCACCCATAGTACGTTCCGATGACGATGTTGAAATTATCCAAAAAGTTTCGGATATTCAAATTTATGATACATCTAAAGAAGAAACTTCGAGTGATCAAGCTTCTCCTAAGGAGTTAAAAAATACAACCGAGCAAAACTCGAACAATTTGCCTAGGAGTTGGAAATTTGTGTCTAACCACCCTATTGATCAAATTCTTAGAGAGCCATCTAGTAGGGTTATGACTAGATCATCCTTAAGAAATGTATGCAATAATGTAGCATTTGTTTTTCGATATGAGCCCAAAAACATAAATGAAGCCGAACAAGATGAATCTTGGATGATGGCTATGCAAGAAGAGCTTAATCAATTTGAGAGAAACAAAGTGTGGACACTTGTTCCCAAACCTAATGATCATACCATTATTGGTACTAAATAGGTTTTTCGTAACAAGAAGGATGAAAGTGGTATAATTGTTAGAAATAAAGCTAGACTTGTTGCCCAAGGATATAATCAAGAGGAGGGCATTGATTATGAGAAAATATATGCACCCGTTGCACGTTTAGAAGCCATTCGCATGCTACTTGCTTACTCATGCTTTAAGAATTTTAAATTGTATCAAATGGATGTGAAAAGTGCTTTCTTGAATGGTTTTATTGAAGAGAAAGTTTATGTGAAACAACCTCCCGGTTTTGAAAATCATATTTATCCGAATTATGTATTTAAATTATCTAAAGTTTTGTATGGTTTAAAACAAGCACCTAGAGCATAGTATGATATATTAAGTTCATTTTTGATTAACAATGGGTTTGTTAGAGGTAAAATTGATACTACCTTATTTATCAAAAATCATGACAATGACATGCTACTTGTACAAATCTATGTTGATGATATTATATTCGGTTCTACTAACGAAAATCTTTGCAAGGATTTTTTCTCATGTATGCAAAAAGAATTCGAAATGAGCATGATGGGAGAGATGAACTACTTCCTTGGTTTACAAGTAAAGTAATGCAAAGAAGGCATTTTCATCAATCAAGAGAAGTACGTGAAGGAGCTGTTGAAGAAATTCGACATGGAAGGCGCAAAATTCATGAGCATTCCCATGAGTTCAACATTAAAGCTTGACAAAGACGAAATAGGTAAAAGTGTAGACATTAAGAAATATCGAGGTATGATCGGTAGTTTATTGTATTTGACGGCCTCTAGGTCGGATATTATGTTTAGTGTATGTCTTTGTGCACGATTCCAAGCGAATCCTAAAGAGTCACATTTACTTGTCGTAAAACGGATATTCCGATATCTTTTCGGCACTAGTTCTTTGGGTTTGTGGTATCCAAGAGAGAACATATTTGACCTAATAAGTTATTCCGATGCGAATTTTGCAGGTTGCAAAATCGATAAGAAAAGCACTAGTGGCACTTGTCATTTCCTAGGACACGCAGTAGTATCTTGGTCAAGTAAGAAACAAAATTCGGTGGCCCTTTCAATGGCTGAAACGGAATACGTGGCGGCCGAAAGTTGTTGTACACAAACTTTATATATTAAACAACAACTAGAAGACTTTGGAATTAGTTTTAGTCACATTCCCATTAAATGTGACAACACAAGTGCCATAAGTTTGACTAAGAACCCCATACAACACTCACGTACTAAGCACATTGAGATAAGATATCATTTTATTCGTGATCATGTGCAAAAAGGTGATGTTGATATTGAATTCGTTGGCACCGAATCGCAATTTATGGATATATTTACTAAACCACTTTTGGATGATCGTTTTTGTACTATTCGACGTGAACTTGGTATGATTAGAGCTTGTGATATCTAGTTTATTCCAAAAAGTTCATAAAAGGGATTGATAATGCTTAATTTTGGGCATACATTATTTAATTATGCTTAATTTTTTATTTTTTTTTTATAAAATTTGCTTGCATTAATGTACACATTATTATGAGTATTAACAAGTATTTTTGCAGCTTTAGATTGATAATTACTGATTCCCTCCTTTTTGATGAAGAAAAAGGGGGAGAAGTATGTGTGTTATATGTGTGTATGGTACACACTCGTTTATTTTATTGTTTATTTTATTATGCTATGCTTGATTAAGCACTACTAGTTTGTCTATTTGTTTAAGTACTTTTTGAACTTATGCTTTCGGTTAAGTTGTTTGAACTTATCTTATCTATGCAAGTATTTTTCATTTTAATAATTGCTTGTATATTTTTATCTATGCACATATTTAGGGGGAGCATATTATTCATATGCTTAAAATTATTATCTTTTTATAAATACACATTAACTCTATTGTTATCATCAAAAAGGGGGAGATTATTGACCTTAAAGTCAATTAATCTTATTTTGATAATTACAATAAGTTAATAAAGTGTTATTTAACTCGGTTGTTCCAATGATGATAGTCATTTTAACCGATATATCTTCCGACCAAGTGTAACTTCAAACCGAAGCAATCACAATCTCACACAAGCTTTACAAACGCCTCTAGTCACAAGAAATGAACTCAAGTGATATACATGTACTATACAAAGCCAAGAAAAGATCTAGATCATCAAGTAAGTGAAGATATGCACAAGAATGATCTCCACATGTTCTACAAGTTATCAAAACCAAGAAAGGATCAAGAACATCAAACAAGTGAAGATACGCACAAGAAAATCAAGCATCACGAAGACTCGAATTATCATTAAATGGAGTGAGTGCTTAGATTTTATGTAAAGATACTTTATTGATCAAATCCCTATATCTCAAACATATTCTTGCATCTTTTAAAGATTGATTCAAACTACTTGAAATTGAATTTATTTGAAAAACTTCATTTTAAAAAAACCGAGTTTCAAAATAAATTCATATTAATTTTAAATGATCATATTTTAAGCTATAATAAAAATAGGTATCTTAGAAACATATCTTTGAGGTTCAAAAATCATTAGAATTTTATTTGGAACTAAATTGTTAAATTGCAAAAATATTTTTTTTACATTTAAAATTCGCTCAATTTTTGCCCAGTTTTGATCTAACGGTAAGATGGAGGCCTTCCCGAACTCCGATCATTTTAAAATTTTTACAGTAGTTAGACAACATTTCCTGACAATTTTGACTAAAATTTGAGCATGATCCAACGGTCAAATTGGGAGAAATTAATAAAACAAATTTTAATTTTTTGTCAAAATTAGCTGTTGAAAAATTTGAAAATGTATACCTTGGAGCCAAAACCTCTCTTAATCATCCCCAACAGCCATATGATTTTGCAAGCTATAAATATGAGTTTTAAGACTCATTTTTAACAACTTGAATGATCATACAAAACCATTTTTCATATATTCTTATTATTCAAGTATTCTAGCTAAAGCATTGATCAATCTCTTCATTCTTTGAGCTTATATTCATTGATCAATATTTATATCTCTTAGTGTGAGCTTCATTTTTATTTTGTTATACATAAGAGAGATATTGTACATTGGTGTTAGCCACCAAAACTTATTCAAATCATATTTGTGAGAGGTATATCTCATAGAATAGCAAGAGGGATTTCTTGTGAGAGTATTGAGGGTGTTTCAATACTTGTAAGAGTGTGTGAGAAGAATACACTTGAAATTCGATTTTCCTACTTTTCTTATATTCGGTTCATCGACCTAGGAAGGTTCGAATTGAGTTTAGTCTTTTCTGACACGTCACATTATAGTTATTAAACCATCCAATAAAGTTTCATTAGATTTGGGCTTCATTTAAGCATTTTTGAGTATTTAATATAATTAAACTCTATCCTGAAATATTAACAATTCCTACAAATCTCGTTTGTTGTTTCGGAACTTTTAGACCTCCGAATTTAGTTCCAGTTTTCCAACATGTCATAAATATCTATTAGGAATATTTTGGAAAGTTTCGTCACTATCGGAATTGAAGCGAGCACTTCGGAGGCATTTTTCGAACCCGGAATTTTTACTCGTCAGTTGGATTTTAGTCGACTTTGGAGACTTATAACTTTTTCATTAATTATTCAAATTACACTCCTTAAACTCCTGTAGTTTCATCTTATATCCATATACAAATTTCATGTTTTGACCGAAAGCTAGTTCACGCTTCTCGATGGTCAAAACAGAGTGCGAAGTAAGCCAATTAGCAAAAATCAGATTTTGCTAAATTTCGACAGAGCACTGTCTTCTATGAATGTCTGGTATTAATCTATCATAAATTTGGAGAAATTTCCTCTTGTGAAGTTATAGAAATTTAAATTAGCTTTCCGTTGATATAATGATCATCCCAATCGGAGTTCCGAGCAAAGAGTTATGGCTAAATTACGAACAGTGCACCATAACACATTTGGTCAATCCAGGTTTGACCAAGTCAGCTCGTTTTTAATTGCCTTTGACTAGCTTTGGAAATCTTATTCACGCCTAAAAACACCATTAAAACCAGAGGAAAGTTATATACACTTTTAGAAGAAAAAGGGTGAGAAATGGGTGATATCTAGCTCAAATCACAGGTTTTCCCTCCGAAATTGTAGATTTCTCAAGTTTTTGACATGGCGAGTCCATTTCCTAGCTTGGTTTTCTTGATTGGTGGTTGTAGGTGGCTGATTTGGGGCTCTCCATTTCTGTCCAAAAGTAATTGAGGTGGGAACTTCCCTTCATTTCTTCATTCTTTGCTTGGAGATTGTTGTATGAGTAGTAATACTAGATTTTTGGTACCAAAATCTTGCTTTTCTTTGCATGCATGTGGTTTATGCTTGACATATATAATCTGAGCATGCTGATAATTATTATATGTGTTTTTGATGATGGAATTAAGGGCTGATTGTAGTGCATGTTGGTATTTATGGGTTATTTTAATATTTTGGTACCGAAATCGCTAGAAACATAGATTTTCGGTACCAAAACCATATTTTCCTTTGCATGCAATTAGTTTGAACTTGGTTTACATGATCTAAGCATTGATTTTGACGTTATATGAGTCCTATGTGATGAATATGAGGGCTAATCCTAATGCATGTTGGTATACATGGGTTGTTTTGAGATTTTGGTACTGAAATCGCTAAAGTCGTCACATGCATGTTTATTAGTAGATTTTTCATCAAAATTTATCAAATTTTAGAATATTAATCAATTTCAAATCATATTTTAAACTCATGGTTAAACATGCATGAGGTGTTTGATGCTATTACTAGCAAGTTTAGTATTACTCCCCTTACTAGTCTTCATTAAATGCTTAAAATTAAGAATTTTGATTAGTACAAGTATAATTCATGGAGAAATTTGAGATTTTTGAATTATGTATTACTATTATTAATGATTTTATTGTTGGCCCTTTTTGGTATAATTATGCAAATATATAAAAGAAAAGTGCTACTTTGCTAATATGTGGCGTTAAAGCAGTAAAGACTATCTTTGTTGTTCTTGAAATTCTAAAACACTATGGGTTTAGTATAAAAATTGTTATGAAAAATATTGAGATTGTTGGAACTAGATAAGCACCGGTATAGAAATGCTTGAGTTATGTTATTGTGCAGACCCATGGTAAAGATGGGGTGCTATAAATCTGGTTACTAGTACACTGACCCATGGTAAGATGGGGTGCGTTTGTGAGTAGTATATTCCGTCTAGTACCGGTATTATGTCCAAGAGGAGGAGGAGGTGGATGGATGTTTATGCAGCTATAGTGTGAGATACGTATTGATAATTAATAAAATTATATTGATGCTTTATGTATAGTTTTCCTATAAATTGGTAAAAATCGGAAATTTTATTAATAATTGAATTGTGAACTCTCTCATATTGTGGTACGATCATGCATTGCATTTTCCCTTTCCCTATAGTTCCCATTGGGCCATTTGTGGCTCATTCCCTCATTTTCCTTTTAGGTACACATCGTGTCTCGGGTAGAGGTCGTCGAGCAGGTCTAAGTTCATCTTAGAGTCTTCTCTGATGCCCCTATAGAATTAGTTGTTTTATTATCCTAATTTGTAGGAGTTGTAACTTTTAATTAAGTTTAAGTGCTTGTACTATTTATGGATGTACTAGTTGTATTTATCGAATTTGCATTTTAATGGATTTGAGAAGTATTCTATGTTTTCTCGTTGTTTATTATGCAGGATGGATTTTTTAGTATTTACGAATACTTCATTCCAAATTTTTATTAGATTTCTCTACCTTGTTTAATTTATCAGTTATATTTATTTGTCTATCTGCTGTTAATTAGATACAACATCCGTTAACACCGACTTAATTAGGCAGGTTGTTACATAAATGATTCAATTAAAACTCATCATACATGGCATGAAAAGTCTAAGTATCATTCGTGTATTAAACATGTTCATTAATCACCAAAGAACTCCACATACATAGCATAAGGAGGCAAAAGAGATTAAAATGGAAGTTTCATACTCTTTATGGTGTTTTAAGCCATTAAAAATTATGGAATATGATCAATATATATATATATATATATGAGAAATTATTTTGACAACACTAAGCATAAAAAATTAAAGAATTAGAAACTTAACCATGTTTTCTTTTACAACGAACTCACCCCCTAGCCAAGGCTTGGTGATTTACCCATCTATAATAGATGAATACATGATAAAATAAAGGAGAATCAACAAAAATCTTGTATTAATAGATATGCAATGAGTTAATTACAAGTGTAAGAGAATAAAAGAAAAAGAAGAAAGTTTCACTCTAATTTTCTCTTAATTCAAGAAGAAATTTCAAACTAGAATTAGTCTATGATGCTTGTCTCTTGCCCTTTAAATATAGATATACAAAGAGAGGTCGAAGGCAAGTGGACAAGTTGCAAGATGAGTTGTACAAAAGTTGGTTAAGTTGGCAAGTGGGTTTTAAAATTATATGCAGGGGGCTAGGATTAATCCTAGCTTTGTTGGAATCGATTTTGGATCTTTGTTTCTTTTGGGTTCTAGCAGCATAAGGGCTAGGATTGATACTGGCTTTATGGAATTGATCCCATAAACCTAATTGAATTTATGTTTCTTCAATTTTCTTCTAGGATCGATCCCAGGTCTTGAATTAAGCCAATTTGTTTTTTCATTTAATCTTGTCCAATTTTCTCAAAATTCCAACTTCTTTCCTACCAATCTTTTTGATGCATTTCTTGATCATTTCCATACATCAACTATGCACAACATTTTCATACAAAATCAAGTTTGCAAATTCATATTAGTAACCTACTTTGCTTTAGGAATCAACAAGTAATATTCTTGAGCTTTAATTGATATGTTTAGCCATATAAGCATGTTATAGTGTCTATATATAAGCATATACATATGCATTATAATGTGCTTATCAAGAACACAATCACATCATCCTAAACACTTTGGTTGGTCGTTCATTTGCAAGAAGGTTAAAAGGAGATGAGAAGAAGATAATAATGGATCTGTCCCTATATAAAGTCAAGACGAAGAAAATTTTGGCAACCCTCAAATAGCAGGACCCCAATAACTTAGCAACAATGAATACTAGATTCAATATTACTTTCTTTTGTAAATGGTTATCATTTCATTAAGTTGTTTTTTAATGACGATGTACCAATTCCACCCATTACTTCATTTTTGGCACAGATACCATTCACATGAAGGAACTTCGTAGTCTAAAAATTATGACACTGGAGTTGATGCTTTCTTGAAATGGGTGCATAGCCATGTCATGATTCTTGACATTATTGATATCTTTTGAAGTGTAGGGTAAGTAAGCCAAGTTATTTTTTTTTGACACTGTATAGTATATGAGACCAGTGTATTCATTAATTAGTAAAGTAAATCCTGATGTTTTTTTCTTTTTTTGTATACATAAACATTTCTTGCATGCCACGGGAATTTTTTTAACAATGTATAGTTTCCTAGTTAACCAACTTATCTTGATCTCTCATATGAATTTCTTAGTTAACACTATATAAATATAAGTTGTTTTATGGGTTCATTATTAGAAATTATGTCTAAAATTGATGCACATATATATTCCATTGAAAACACAACTAAAAGTTATAAATTTACAATGATCTACAAACAATTGCCGACTATAAGTAACAAACTTGGCAATATAAAACCAAGATTTGGTCACAATACCAGCATCACATGGTTGAATACTAATAAGAAACTCGGCACTCCTTTGTCTGCCAAGCAGAGAATTTAGATCCAAAATAGAGTTGGCGATACATTGCTGAAAATCATTATTCGGCACTAATATGAAGCTTAAATTGGCACTAATATGCCGAGATATAAAGCTTAAATCGGCACTAATATGTTGAGAAAAGGTATCAAATGAACCAAAATATAGTTAATAAGATATTGCCAAATTTAAAACATCGGCAATAATGTGCCTTTAATGAAAAAGATGGTGGGCTAGCGCGTGTAGAAGCAAATTAATTAACTAACCCTAAGTTTATTATTTTGCAGTTGGATTCTCAAAAACCATATTTAATTGAATCAAAAAGTAAACTTATAATTCTATGGATTTTAATTTTGAAAAACATGTTTAATATCTTATAGCAAGCATCAATAAATAAAGTAATCAAACAGATAAGCAAACACTAGAATTAATGAGGTATTCCTATAATGCAGGACTAATCCTCAACAATCCACTATATGCAAAACAATTTACAAACTCAATTAAGTACAAATCATACAAACTTACAAAAGTTGAATTGCATAAGCCACCTACAAATGTCTCCACCTTTTGCGCGTATAGTCCTCCTATCCGAATCGCACGAACATGTTCACAACGAATCATTCACCATGGTATCACACTATTCTTCAACTCCGTTTGCAAATCACACGCACTTTGGGATTTGATTTGTTCTTTAAAGAAATAATGTTTGCTTTGGCATGAATTAAAAATCCTAAGGTGTATTTTATGTTTTGAGGTTTTGATATCTCTCTAAGATGTGAAAAAATCTCTCAAAACATGTAAAAGGGTGTAACTTTAACACAAGGCAATGGGCTTTATTTATAGGAAAAAACTTGAGCTAAAAACTTTTTCGAAATAGGAAACAAACTTCAAAAAGGAATTTTGGCAATAAAAATTACTCAGCCTAGGAACTATAGCTGGACCGGTCCACATTGACCAAATATGTACCGATCCACCTGTGAGAATCCGGACCTGCGACCCGAGAGGCAGTCCTTCGTTCTCGGTTTTATTTGAAAATGTGTTTTGTAGAGTTGCCAGTTTGTTTTACGAGAAAACAAACAAAAGATCGTACGAAGGATAATTCGAAAATGAACTATCTTTCATACGTTTGAAACAAGAGTTTTTTTTTTTAAATATACTTTGCTAGGATTCGGGAACTACGTTACGAATTAGAGAAGGTGTTAGGCACCCAATTCACCCTTTCGGTCTCTTAATGGATCATGTATCTAATTCCTATTTTAGATATCTTGCAAGTAGTTTGAATAGTTTTCAGAATAGTCCTTTCTGGATGAATTTAGTTTAAAACTGTATTTTGAAATCAGACTCGAGCTTTGCGAGCGCCTACGTATTCATTCGTAGAATGAAATCAGAGTCTCGTAGTTCCATTTATTTGGAAACTATTTTTGTATTTTTGTTTGATTTTGAAAACATGTCAAAACGGATTTTATATTTCTTGTAAAATTTAAAATAGACTAGTTTAGAAAACAATGAACTTCTTTGCAAGTTATCTAATTTTCTATATTAAAACTGATATTTAAATGCAATATTGAAATTCAGGAAAGTTGTAGAAAGACGTACCTGATGCGCTTGAAGAAGAAAGACTTCTTGTTTGCTCCTTTCTCTCTCTAGAGCTTTCTCTCTCTAAGACTTTCTCTCTCTAGAAATTCTCTCTCTAAAACTTTCTCTCTCAGAATTTCTCTAAAATGACTCTCTAAAGATTTTGATAGAGTTTCTACTTACTAAGAACACTATTGAGTGTTGATGCCTCCAAAATGAAAGCCCGAAGGTCCTATTTATAGGTCAAAAATGCAGAAAAATGGCCTGGGTAGCCGCGCGGCTAGGAGCCAGCCGTACAGCTAGGGAGGGCTGCGACTGGGGCTTGCGTCTAGGGCGTGCGGCTTGAAAGCCAACCGTACGGTTGGGAGCCAACCGTGCGGTTAGGGTATGGCCAACCGTGCAGTTAGGGGGCGTGCGGCTGGCTATCAAAAAAACCCAATTTTTCTAAGGGGCGCTGCCCCGATCCCCGTCCTAGTAAGCGAAGTGGCAACAAGGTTGTGGTATATTCCTAACGCGCTCGAAAATCAGGGTTTTTCCTAATGGTCTCTTATATGCATGATGACTCAAGACTTGATGCGGAATGCTTGCTTGTATGAAAACCAAATTCATACGAGAGTCGTGGATTGGGATATTCACACCACCCATATTAGAACGATCAGTCCAGAAAGTCCCATGCCGGTCCACTAGCCTGTGAATCAGTTTCCATGGAATTTCATTCTTTACTACTGGATCGGTACAATGAAAGATATGTGTACCGATCCACCTTATCACAAGGTGAAATTGAACATAGTTATTTTAAAAATCACTGCCGTGGATTCTAAATTCAACTAAACCAATTAACTATATTTATTTGAAGAACTTTGGTTCGCAATAAATTGCACCGCCTAGGAAATTAAATTTAAGTGCCAATGCTTACCATATCTATTTCGATGTAACTCTCAATGCATCACTTTGGTAGCTTAGCTGTAATACCCCATGTTTTGAATTGCAAGCTAGTACTCTTTATAAGCCCGATTAATGCTTAAATCCTGTTAGGGCTTGAATTCTTTCTTTTGGACCTTTCCGAGTCAGTCTAACATTTCCAGCATGTTATATTAGAGGTATTAAGTTCACGAGAATGATCATTTCGCAATTCGGGTAGTTTAAATTGAAATCGGGATGTCAATTACAAGTTTTCAATTTACACGATTTTATAATTTTGGCCAACTTTAAGGAAGAGTAGCATCTTTGTTCTTTGCTCGATTAAGTTTTCTTTTACAAGGGTGTCTAGATTTTTATGCAATCTATAACTTTTGGGTTTTGGCCAAAGGCCAATTCAGACTCCTAGCTGGTCAAAGTTGAGCGTAAAATAGGCCAATCGCTGAAGGTTGATCATTCAATAACCTGTAACAAAGTGCTGTTTTCGATAAAATTCTGGGAATGATGTATTAAGAATTTGGGAAATCTTCCTCTTAGGAACTTGTAGAGCTTTCAATTACCTTTCTGTGGACATAAAGATCACCTCAATCAGAGTCCCAAGCGAGATGTTATGCCCATTCGAAGTTCAGTGCTGCAGGTGTAGATACCCCGATCCGTGACCCCTGCAAGAACCCTAACGACCTTCGAGAACTACTATTTTTGGAGTCCGGGATCCACCCGAGCACCCGAAACTATCCCGAAAGGGTTTGTTGGCCAACAAACCTATTTTTAAGTGGGATTGTCGCACGACATATTGGTATGTCGCGCGACAATCACTCTTATGTCGCGCGACAAACCCCTCTGCACCCGACCATCCACTTTCTGACATATCACAGTGTCAGAACCCATCACTTCAGCCGTTTGTCGCGCGACAAACAGATATGTCGTGCGACAAACAGGTACATTGAAACAGATATGTCGCGCGACAAACAGATATATCGCGCGGCAAACAGATAAAATTGGGAAATGTCGCGCGACAATCCTCTCCGAGCAGTATAAATAGGCCAACACCCCCAAGGGTTCAAGAGAGGGAAACTTCTCGCCACGGTTTCTACACCAAAACGCCTTATTCTCTCTCATATTTTTTAATCTTTAAGCCTTCTCCAGAAGCATATGTGATAACATTTATTTCCGCAAGAGTCTCGGATCTAATCTTGGCACCCGGAGTGCCATCTTCTAGAGTCAGACCGCCGGAAATATCTCTAAGAGGAAAGCTGATATCCGTCAGAGGTCTTCTCTGCTGTATTATATTTTCTCTCTTATTCTTATTATTATCGCCGTGAAGGTAACTAAAGTCTCTTCTAGTAATTAAATAAGATATTTGTCGATCCCCGTCCTAGTAAGCGAAGTGGCGACATAGTTGTGGTAGATTCCAAACGCGCTCGAAAAGCAGGTTTTTTCTAGAAAGCAGTAAGATATCAGTAAAAGCATCCAAGTTTTCCAACATAGAATAAACATATAAAACCACTAGAGACCGAAAGGGCGGAATGGGTGCTTAACACCTTCCCAAACCGTAATATAGTTCCCGAACCCTATAGAATCCTGGTTTCGTAGACAAACGTGTAAATAAAGGCTTATTTGTAGCCTTCCCTCTTACACAATCATTTTGTCCATTTTTTCGTAAAACGTACTGGCAACTCTGAACGAACCCTCTTGCATCTAGAAATAGGATAGAGGGACACCCGATATGAATTATCAACATATAGAAGCAAATGGAACAAAGGAATCCTTTCCGATGTTTCAGACTCCCACTGAACGGGGACGAGACTCGGGGGTCGCATTTGCGGATTCTCACAGCAGGTCCCAAAAGCTATGTGTGAACGGTAACCGGAAATAAAGCACGGGATTTTTATATACCGTTCAGCTCCATTTCTTCCTCATTTTTTTACTACCAATTGATGAGTGTTCTAGAGAGAGAGATGGAGAGCAATCTAGAGGGAGATTAATAGAGCTCCTCACCTACACATACTTACCACTCAAAAACTCACATGAATCCAACACCAAACCCCCCCCCCCCACACACTATTCATCATCTTCATTTCCTCTCCACCGTGGCTAGGGTTCAAAGAGGAGCTTGGGGGAATTTTCGATTTGGAGACCTAGGACTCGATTCATGTCTTCAAACTCAAAATTGAGCTTCTTAAAGGTGGGAATCAAATACTTGAACCTATTTCTTTAACCTGTAATTGCCTCACCATGATTTTCCTACATGAACACATGCATATATAACATATTAATGGGGGTTTTTAATTGTATGCTCAAATTGGTGTTTTATATGAACTAGATGGCTTATAAATAGTTTGAATCATTTGGTTAAACAAGAAATTATGATGTATCACTCGTTTTGGTGAAAATGATATAAAACCTTAACGTTGATACGAAAAGGGGGTTTTGGGTACATGAAAAGGTGTTGCTTTAACAATGGAATTCACGGTTTGAATGACGCATATATATATATTAAATTACATAATTTAGCAAGAAACTATGATTTATTACTTACGTTTACTCCTTGATTATAATTTTACTACTTGGCTACATAAGAACCTAACATGAAAAATTGGACTTTTGGCTATGTGAGCATATCTTGTTTTAATAATGAAATTAATGGCTCAGCTAGCTTTTATATATATGAAAATACATGTTTTGACAATAACTTACAGCCGGTCGTTCAGTTTACGCAAAAACCCACATGGAACCCTCACGAATGTTAATGATTCTTATCATAAAGCTTAATGATTACTCCTAAGGGTTCAAATGGTGATTTTACTCTACTTCTATATTGGTGAGTTGTTAAATTAATTAGAAGACTTAATAGGAGATTACCCTAGTTGGTCATAAAATTAATGCTCCACATGATAAATGGAAGTTATACATATATGGCACAATTATGTTTCAAATAAGCCGTTTTATATGCTATCGACATTATATGTTTGCGTTACCCATTGATTGGTCACAGGTTGGTCCCTAAAGATTGGGACCATAAGTTAGGACAGAGTGCTCCTGGGTGAAAGACCCGAAACCATGCATGGAAACGAACGGTAGGCCCTGTTGCCGCGTGGGTGAAAGGCCACGAAATGTAGACATGTAAACATCTGGGTAGTCACATGATTGAAGAGATTATGGCTCAAAGATTCATGAATTTAAAATACTTGAATTGTGCCATAGATTTCCAATTCTAAACGGATATAGTTTTATACAAAGTATGCAAAGTATTTTCTCCTAAAGTTACTAATGTTTTAGGATGAGAAGTGGTTCCCACTAAACTACTATATATATATATTATTATTGAACGGATTATTTCATGATAGTATTGTCATTCCAAAAAGGACTTTCACACAAACTTTGCAAAATCAAGTTTTCTAAACACTGCTTTCACATTAAACATAATATATGATTCCCACTGAGTCCTTTGACTCACCTCTTTTCCATTCATATTTTCTGCATGTTCTTCTGGGAAAAAGGAGAGTGAAGGAGCGTACTCTTAATCTACCTCTGTAACTTTGCTCCTAGAATCTAATAAATAAGATGTGCATCGGGTTCTTGTATAGAGCTCATGTTTGTTATATTATCTGTAACACATGTGTTGAACTTTTACTACTATATGTTGTACACATTGTGGGAATTGTATATGTTATACTTGGGACCTTGTTCGAGGCTAGCTAATGGATTATAGAAATTGTCATTTCTTTGTGGACAGACTTTGTGTAATGGAAGATGCTTTGTTCTTTAAAGTGTGGACTTCTAAGTTTTATACAGGAATTGTAACTAGTTACCCCACCGTCTGCGTACAGCACCCGTGACGAACCTGGGTTTCGGAGGAGAAATCCTCATATTGGGATCCGGGGCGTTACATTGGCTTGCTTGTAGTTCTTTAGATTTAATCTCGAACGACTCAAACAACTTATAAGTAAACGTGTTTTTGTCAAAGGAATATAGCCAATATAAACTTAGATTTTACAATCTCTCCCTTTGGCATTTCGAGACAAAACACTATACAGCCTAACAGACTCAATGTCTCGATCACTATAATTACAATAACATAAACAATTCGCGCCTATTACAAAACAACTAAGAATGCAAGACATGCTAACAGCTTGAATGTCTTAGTCGGCTGCTTTAAATTCAAGCTTCTCCCTATCCTGTACTTCAATCTGAAACACTAAAACTCAAACAAACATACCTGAGAAGCATCTGGATTAAAAAAAATACCTAAACATACATATCTCATATAACCCAATAATTTTGATTTCCTGTAATTCATTATTTACCCATTTTATCAATTCTTCTCCCCTTTTTTATGAGGAATAGATAAAGGAAAATACAAACAAGTAGGGAAAACAAATTTTCTCCACCTTATCTACTCCCCATTTCTATGTACTCTCTCCCCGAAACATATAGAATCTCCCCCCAAAGTCAAGAAAATCATGGAAGGAATACATGAAAAGTAGTGAAATAAGGAAACCAACTATCTCCAATTCTCAAAGAAAACTAATTTGGAGATTCGAAGGAAAAAATTGCCAATCAAAAATACTTTTAGCACAACTTAACATGCATTGCTATGTACATCTATCAAATTTGGAAATTATCAATTAAGATTAAAAAAAACTTGCGATTTCCATTAGACTGATACACGAGTAAGTATATATATTGCCAAGCTACACAAATGATTGAGCCCAGAAATTGCATTTCTAAACCTTTAAACAAGGCTCAATTAGCTTATAGTTACCATCTAAAACCGGAAATTGCATGTAAATTTAGTTTAAACATGAAAAGAAGGCACTACATTATATTTTTGTGTTACTAAGCCATTTTGCAGGCCTAAAGTGGTTAAGCAACTGAAGTTTTATCCAAGATAGAAGGTTGAAAGTGAAAAAGTGCAAGAAAAAGTTCCGAAGAATAAATCAAAATCCATTCCGAGACCCGAGACGAGGAAAACTCCGCAAACTACCCCTAAAGAGCTAGCAAGAAGAGAAAAGCAAGTCCCCAATCATGAATGAAGTGAATGCAAGTGTCCAAAAATGATCCCAAGAAGAAAGAAGCTCAATCGAACCAATTCCGGAAGTTTCCAAGCAAAATCGAGAACTGCCGTAAAAAGCCCAAAGTTGTAGCTGATCAAAGTTTTTCTACAATGGGAATTTGAAGAAATCTTCAAAAATAGAAGTTGTAGAGAATTAAATTATCTACGCGTAGGAAAAAATAGTGCGATAATCGAAATTCGAAGTAAAAAGTTATGAGCGTAAGAAGAAACATCTAAAAGAAAAAGAAAATAAAAATAAAAATATGAGGATTTGACGCCCCGAAATCCTGTTTAGAGGTTTGTACCTCCGGGCTAGCCACGGATCGTACGCGACGACGGGTGATCAGGTTAAAATTTAGAATTTTATTCACAAACAGGCTGAAGTAATAAATCATTTTAAAAAAATCATGTGGAGTTTGTATTATTAATAAAAATTGCATGCTTACATTTAACTTAAAATAATATCTCCACATCTGTAACTTGTTTAGTACATTACAAAACTTTAATAGGGTTCCAATCATATACAAATACTTTACAAAGCTTAAAGTTTAAAACGATACAATATGAATACTTAAACAAAGAAGACATTACTTTGGTATTTTTCAGAGCTATCTGACTCGATGGCGCACCACTAAGCCATTTTGCAGGCCTAAAGGGTTGTGAAAATAAGTTGGAAATCAGCATGCCACTGAAGTTTTATGTGCTGCTTCTCAGTAATAAGTCAATTTCTCTTTGTATATACAAATATAAATACATATACACATGTGAAGCAGCTAATGCAGGGAAACCTTTCGTGAAAGTATATATAATGCCCCCAACCCAAAGTACAAGAAAAGCAATGTACGTATACAATGCATCATCGTACTACATAAGCCACAACACCGCGACTAGATCTATCACATCAATCACATATATCAACTCACGTCTAGATTTTCATATATCTACTGTAAGATCAGCCGGCACTCGGTTTCTTCTGCCCAAGGCAGGGACCACCTACCAGGTCCACCTAGACGCTACCTCGACGCAGCCACACAGGCATACGCTACCTCACGCCGCCATAAAGGCGCACGCTACAATAAACTCACTAGCCACCAAGGCTATACGCTACGGTAATACCATCTATCTAGTACGAACGGTGTGGCCATCCGATAGAAATCACATAAATCATCTCATCAAATCAAGAAATCACAAGAATATAGAATCGAACATATATACATATGAAATACATGCATTCCATATGTATTCGTAAAACTTGTATATATGTATATATCCATAGTGTAAAACATGTAGTGGTATTGTTGAGATTTAACAAGATCCGCCAAGTCCGTCAGTTAAGAAAGGAAACCATAAAAATCCTTAATTTGGGAGGTTTCATAACTTTCATCAAATTGGCCCCAAGCCAAGTCTAATATAATCAAATAGTGTATACGAGTTCCAATTAGCCTCCCAATATGATTTAAAGACTTCATTTATTCAAAACACATATATATATTTGACCCATACTTACGGACCGGCTAGAAGTAGAAAATTTCATAAATATGGTCTATAACTTAAAACACAACAACAATACCACTAATATATGTAACTTTGTCCGAAATATACTTTTAAAACCATGTACGCATTATAATTATCGTAGTAGTGTATATTGTACACTATCGTATCCGTACATAAGGGTTTTGTGCCAATCTTACCAAAAACAGTATAAAATTGGGGCTTTTTGTATAAAATAGCTACTGATGTCATTATGATTCAAATCCATCAAAATTATCCAAAGAAATTAACCCAAGCCCCATGCAATGCAACTTTGAGTAGAAAACCTAGGTTTAGTTTGATTTGGTGTAAAATGTTGTAATCACTTGAAAGGAAGTTTAAATACTATTATTCCCACCTTAAGAGGGTCAATCCCTCGAAGTATTGCGGAAGAATCGAGCCGAAGAGGCGCTATCGCAGAAACCCCCAAATCTTCCGCAAAACCCTAGAAATGATAAACAATGGAGGAAGAGGATGAAGATGATGATGGAGGTGATGATGATGTTGATGATTTGGTGGGGGATAATGAAGAGTAACTCACTTCCCCAAAGCCCCTCAATCTCTCTCTAAGAGCTCTCCAATGGCTTGGTGAAATGAGGAAGAAAGGAGAAGAAGAAATTTATAAAAAACCTGTCCAGACGATGGAGTCGACTCCCTACTGTTCATGGAGTCGACTCCCTAGGCCTGAAGGTGCCCCTTTCAGCTTTTGGTCAAAAGCTTGACTTCGCATGCACTTTTGGGTCTCAAGGAGTTGGATTTGGCTCTCGGCCAAAACACGAAAGTTGTAGAGGGCATTGAGATGAAGACGTGGCCGAAAACGGGGACTCATTTGGAGTTCGGATGAGGAAGTTATGGTCATCCAAAGTTGGGTAAAAATAACTTATCGCGTAGGATCGAAACTTGTGATTTTCGACCCGATTTTCGTCCGAGCCACCCGAAACAACTTAAGTCATTATAACAACTTAAATATATTAATATGACTTGTTGGAGGTTTTCAAACCATTCCAACCTTTACAGAACCCAATTTGGTTACCCGGAGCCAAAAGCCTTAACGCGAATGGGCCGCGATGCAAGCGATGAAAGGTTACAATAGATCCCCATGTGAGGATCGATCCCCACTTGGTTTTTTGGCCCGTTTTCTATTTTTGGCTCTTTTCGACCCATTTCTTCAAGGATTATTCAACCCATGACTCCAGACACTTGTGGGATGTATAAAAGACCACACATATCATATTTTAGGGTAGCGCCGCAATCATATTAAGATAGAACAGAGAGTTGAGAGCACGGTAGCTTTTTGCGAGCTTTTGCGTTTCTCTGTTAATCGTACTTTGAGTGATTTTTATTTCTTTTCTTCAAAAAAATTATTAGAATAGTTTAAATATCATATTTGAAGGCTAGAACATCAGTGTATGCTAATATTATTCATCAATCAATTCAGTTTCAATTGCAATTGCTGTTCTTCATCCTGGTAAACCCTAGTTTTCTAATTTCTTCAATTTAATTGCTTTTAATTGTTTGTTTGCTTAGATATTCATAGATTAGTTGTTAGGGATCATATATATTCTGGAACTGACCCTAGGGTTTATAGACCCGTTTTGTCGGTTTTTCAACAATTTATGCTTGTTTCTCGTCCTATATTCAAATAGTTTATCGTTTGTCAATGCTATTCATATGTGATTCATTGTTCATCAAAAGAAATTTGATTTTTCAGAATTTTTAAGGTTTTAATCTAACTTCTTCAGTTTATGTCCATTTTGAGTTTGTTTACCGTTTTAAGCATAAAATCTTCGTTTTAAATCAAAATTGAGTAATTCCAAAGCCAAAAGTTTTCAAATTTGATTTTTTATGTTCTTAAGTATGTGCCTACTATTTTCATGATTCATACACTTGTTTTCTTGTTTAATTTGACTATGTCTAGCTAAATCGTTAGTTAGCCGTCCGTAGTGAAAGATGCGAACTTAATCTTTGAATGTAATCCAATTTAGGTTTGAATCTGATTTTTCCATTGGTTATAGATCACCTACTTAATATATGAGTAGTTTCTTATCTTTTCATGCCTAAGAAACATGTTTCCATATATTAGCTCCGAAATTCCATTTGATTAAGAACCATAAAACGCCAATTCACAGATTTTCCTACCAAAATCCTAACGTGGGTGATTTGAGGACGGTCTTTATCCTATGATTAGTTAAGTTAGTTTCATGAATGAATTGGATGATTTGGCGCTGTTTTGGCATTTATTCACGTAAGTGTCGAAAAAGTGCTAGCTTTGATTTTTGGTATTCTTTTTAAGACGGATTTGATTTGAATCACGTTCAAACATATTCAACCTTAGGAGAGTATTAAGCTACTAATTTTTGGGAAGTTTAATCAACTTGGATTGTTTTTGTCACGCACTAGAAATACTAGATTTCAAATTACACTTTTTCAAAGTCAAAAAGCTTAACTATCAAATTATATTGCTCAAAGTTAGTCTATATAGTCTTTGTCATGCATGGGCTATGATATACTTGTAGTAAAAATATAATTGGATGGTTAGAAGGTCTAAAAGCTGAATCTTAGTAAAAAATCCCATTTAAACTTAGATTTGGATTACCCGATTGGACTAGTTTCGTACTCCCTAACTACGGATACCCCTAACGTTTGTTTCTTGTTGGTTTAAGTACATTTAATATTTTGTTTTGTTCAATTAGTATGATTTTTATTTAATTTATTTATTTTTAGTTCATTTGCATGCTCCCCTGGTGCATTTAAGAAGCCTTTTAGGTAGAAAACTTACGCTTGTGGATTCCCTTTAATTTTGCACCCTAGGACTAGATTTTCCTTTAGTTTTAATTTAATTAGTTAGTAGTTTCATTTAGTTTTATTTTTTCTTTCTTATTCCCCATTTCAATAATCTTTTCTTTTCTTTTCCCTTCTTTCTCCTGAGAGAGATAATTAGAAGAAATAGGTTCCTTACCTTCCCTGTGATTCGACCTTGGACTTTCCAAGTATATTATAACTTGAACGCTTGCACTTGGGCGTAATACTTTGCACTTTTTGAGCGTAGTCAAGCTTATTTCTGGCGCTGTTGCCGGGGATACAAGCTATTTTTGGCGCTGTTGCCGGGGAGGGTTAACGGTTTCATTTGTTTGTTTATTTGTTTATTTCTTTTCTTTTCCATCCTACAATTCTATATTAGGTCTCTGCCTATTATATGAAACCTTGGCTTCGTGGTCCTAACAATCGCATTTTAAGTAATCCCCTGTGCGAGTACCGTGCAATTCCTGACAAGTACAAGTCGAACGACAAACCATCTCCATCATCTAAGTCTTCTAGTTCCACCAATTCACTTCCACTTTCTTTGATTTCTGATTCTACGAACGGTACTATCCCGTGGGTAGCTGAACACCCAATGGCCGATTAAGACGCTGAAGAACAAGTAGCTACATTTGCAGCAGCACAAGCAGCTAATAATGGAGTTAACCAAGCAGTTCAAAATGCTAATCTTACTTTGTGTGAACTCCTACTTCCTGCTAGGGGTGTGCATGGTTCGGTTAATCGAACCGTGCGGGGCCGGCGAGAACCGAACCGACTAGTCGGTTTTGCTAAAATGGTCAACCAAATTGAATAGATGAATACTTAAAACCGGTCGGGGTTGGTTTTTCAGTTTTTTCGATTTTGGGCTTAGACAATTAGGCCTATTTTATATTGTTGGGACATAACTTAAAAATTATTTTTACATTATTGGGCCATGATTTAAAGTCATTTTTGACAAAAAAATTGGGCTTTGTTTTAATCAATTTTGACAAAAAAAAATGTATATATATATTTTATACTTTTCATCATCTTTATTCTTTAGCCCTTTTTTAAAAGGAATAAACTTATATATCAAACTAATAAATGAATGACATGTGTATTGTCGGTTCAGTTCAGTTTTCACCAGTTTTATGACACCAGTAACCGACAACCGAGCCAGCCCCTTTCGTTTCTCATTTTTCTCAACTGAACTGAGACCAAAAACCTTAAAAATCGGCTAATTCGGTTCGGTCCGGGTCTGTTCGGGTCAATTTTCTGGTTTTTCGGTTATTTTGCACACCCCTACTTCCTAGCAGAAATGCTACTCCTTCTTTCATTAATTTTCCAAATGATGCAAATAGTTCCCATTTCCATAATGGCATGATTCAACGTCTACCTGCTTACCATGGGTTTGAAAGTGAACAAGCCTACCTTCATATTCGAGAATTTGAGGATGTCTGTGCTAATTTCAGTGACCAGAACTATTCTGAAGATACAATTAAGTTGAAGTTATTTCCTTTCTCCACGAAGGATAAAGCTAAGACTTGGTTTATCTCTCTTTGTCCTAGATCCATCAACTCGAGGCAAGAACTCCAAGAATAATTTCTCAAGAAATTCTTTCCTTTACACCTTACTTCCAACTCGAAGAAAGTGATTCAAAACTTCTCCCAAAAGGATGATGAAACCTACTTCTAGTGTTGGGAGCGCTTCAAAGATCTTCTTAATTCTTGTCCTCATGATGGTTATGAAAAGTGGAGAATCATTACCTCTTTCTATGATGGTCTAGTTCCCTCCACTCGTCAATTTGTTGAATTATGTGCAATGAGAAATTCTTAGGAAAGAGTCCTACAGATGCTGAAGGATCTCGAATGGCTTTCTAAAGTTTCTCAGGAGTGGGAACCGAGTGCTAAGGCAGGTACAACTAGAGTAAAGGTAGCACCAGCTGGTGTGTACCAACTGAAGGATAACGATGAAATCAGCGCTAAGCTAGCTACTATTTGCCTGAAACTTGAATCTTTGGAATCAAAGAAAGGAAAATCAGCTCCAGTTTATGGAGCAAGCTTGCAGTGTTTGCGACACACTTGGTCATCTCACCAGTGATTGTTCGACCATCCCAGCTCTTAGAGAAGTGTTGAACACTGATGTCAATGCTGTCATGGCAATTGGCAAATCCAATTCTTATGGGGATCGATATAACCCATCTTGGAGGAACCACCCTAACCTCAGTTCGTCTGGTAACAACTATGAGGGGAACCCCATGAAACCTTCTTAACCATTTTAGTAGCCCCAGTCCAATTTCCAAACACCACCACTTCAACCATTATATCAGCAATCCCAACCTGCAGTTAGTTTCCAGTCTCAACATCAGTAGTATCAACAACCTCAAGGTTCGAATCCTAGTTCTTATAGTCCACCGCATAGAAAAATCCCTGAGGAGAATTTGCAAGGCATGTTTCAGCAGATGTTGCAGAAAATGAACCAGATGAATGTTTTTATGGAGAAGATTGCTAGTCAGAATGATTCGAGGGGGAAGGAAATTTTCCTAGCCCAACCTTAGCCTAATCCCAAAGCCATTGATAATTCTTCTTCTTCAGGCATCAAGCAATATCAAGAGCAAGTCAAAGCTATCACTACTTTGAGGAGTGGTAGAGTTGTTGACAATCAGATAGAGCCACCTCCACTTGAATATGTTCCAATAAGAGGGATGAAGGAAGAAGATAAAAAAGTTAAAACTGAGCAGTACACTTCTACTGAAACTTTGAAAGAAGCTGAGATAGCTAAGGAAGCCGAGAATGTGAACGATGTTCCTAAAAAAGGTGAAACTTCAATTCCTCACAAACCTGTTCCTTTTCCTCAAAGGTTGTAGAAGCTGGCTAAGGATAATCAAAGTTATGAGATTCTTGATCTTTTTAAGCAAATGGAGATCAACATTCCACTTTTGGATGTAATCAAGCAAGTTCCTTCTTATGATAAGTTTCTTAAAGACTTGTGCACCATAAAGAAAAGAGTCTCTGTTCAGAAGAAATCATTTTTAGATAATCAGGTGAGCTCGATCATTCAACATAATTTGCCAGCCAAGCACAAGGATCCTGGTTGTCCTACCATTTCTTGTTACATTGGTGATCAAAAGATTGAACATGCTCTCCTAGATCTTGGTTCTAATGTGAACTTACTCCCGTATTCTGTTTATCAGCAGTTAGGTTTGGGTGAGTTGAAACCCACGAGAATTACCTTGCAACTGGCTAATCGTTCCGTGAAAGTCCCACAAGGAGTAGTTGAAGATATTTTGGTTAAGGTTGATAACTTTGTCTATCAAGTTGACTTTGTTGTTCTAATATTGGTACCCAGATTTCCATCATTATAGGAAGACCTTTCCTTACTACTATTAATGCTATTATCAGTGTTAGGAATGGTGTTATAAAGCTTTCGTTTGGAAACATAACTCTCAATGTCAATATCTTTTCAATTCCTAGACAGCCAAATCTTGAAGAATAAGATATTCGAGAAGTCAGCTACTTGGATACAGTTCTGGAGGAATACTTTGGTTTATTGCAGTATGAGGACCCAGTTGAGTCAACCTTAACTCATTCTCTTTTTGATTTTGAAGCTTATTCTCCTATTGAGAAGGAGATAAGTGAAGCAGTTTCTAATCTCAATTTTAGCATATATTCTGAAAAGCCCGAAGCAGAACAAGGCTATGTGGACTGAAAAGTTTAAAGAACTCCCAACGAGTAATTCTATAGTCATCCCTTCTGCTTTCGAAGTTCCCAAATTGGAACTTAAGCCCCTATCCCAGGAGCTAAAGTACGCCTTTTTAGGAGAATCTAAAACTTAATCCTGTCATAATTTCAAGCAAGTTGAATTCCACTAAAGAGTCTGAGCTTTTGAAAGTTCTCAAGTTACACAAACATGCTTTAGGATGGACAATAGCTGATCTGAAAGGTATAAGTCCTGATATCTGTACTCATAAGATATACCTTGAAGAAGAAGCTAAGCCCTCTCATCATATGCAGAGGAGGTTAAATCTCAACATGAAAGAAGTAGTTGGCAAGGAAGTTCTTAAGCTCTTAGATGTTGGTATCATTTACCCTATCTCTAATAGAAAATGGGTAAGTCCTACTCAGGTTGTGCCTAAGAAATCTACCATAATTGTTGTTCCTAATGATGAAGGTGAGCTAGTTCCCACACGTGTTATCACTGATTGGCGCATGTGTACCACCCGTAAGGTGAAGCCATCATATCACCTTTTGTTTTACAATTCTTCTGTTCTGGACGCGAGAGTGTGCCTGGACAGTATCTGAATAAAGGTAATGTTTCCACACTCTTTTATATGTGTCATTACATTCATGTGTTAGGTTAGAAGATCCATCTTAAGTGTTCCTAGTGAAATTTGAGAGAATTGTACACATTTAAAACTTTTCCAGTAAACCGACCTTTAGAACATCAAAATGTCATAACGTTTTCATTATATATTGGAATAGAACCCCGTTTAAGCCATTGGAAAGGTAATTCGATTTCCAAAAACTTTTGTGTTTGGCCCGGAACTTAATTTCCACTTCCGTTGATCAAAACATGAGTGTAAGGTTGCTTTGAGGCATAAACAAATATTTCTGAGGAAGAACTACACTCTAGCCGAATGTAGTCAACTACATAGATTTTAGGGAGTCGACTACATCATTTAGTCGACTACATGAAAGTAATCTAGTCGATTACTTTGCCCTGTAGTGGTGAAAATCGTGTTTTTCAAGCTTGGATCCGATTTTTATATAACCCACACACCTTCTTCTTCTTCTCCATTAAGGTAGAAACACTAGTATTAAAACCAATTTTAAGAGTTTATGCACCCAATAACCATTTCTATGTAAATTTGGGGATTTTCTATATATATATATATATTGATTGTTGCGTATATATGAGATTTGGGTTTATCATTTATGATTGAAATGGTTAATTGTCACTCATTATTGATAGTATATAATATTTCCCCATGTAACTCTCTTGTTTCATTGATTCATAACAAATGCTTGTCCTTGGTCTCTAGCGCATAAGTACATATAAGTCCATTTGGTAAAATAAAACTTTGATATGCGTTATATATTAGATGATATTCATAAAATGAACTATATTATGTTTTTACATGATGTATATGACCTCATATTCACTATTGGGATATTATCAGTTTTTCTTATACTGAGTAAGTCAGCACCGTTCGTACCAGATGAATTTTGGAGATGCTTATTACTGCCTTCGGGGCATTTTGTAATACCATGTGTTCATTTTTTCGCTTTGATCTTCTCTTAAGCCCGGTATGACTTAATCTCCGTTAGAGAGTGAGCATTGGGTTTTGAGCCTTTCATACTCGACCTGATACATCTAACATATCATGTTAGGTATATTTAGTTTGAGGGAGTAATCGTTTCATTATCCGAGTGGTTCGGGTTGAAACCGAGGTGTAAATCGCGTGTTTCGACTTTTCGTGATTCGTCGATTTCTGGCCAACTTTGAGAGACCATAACTTCTTCATCCGATGTCCAAACGACTCTCTGTTTGCTACCATGTCTTTATTTCTTTTCCCTATACAACTTTAGTGTTTGGGCCGAGTCGAAATTCAACCATTTCGAGGTCCATTTCGGGCTCAAAAAGGCATTTGCTGTTGCAGCGACTTCCATGATCGATCATGGAAGGACATAATTGATCATGGTCCATCAGAGGAGTTCCAGAAGGGTTCATAATTGATCATGGGGGAACCATGATCGATCATGGTTCAAACTTGGCGAGTTTTTTAAGCGTTTTAAACCCGTTTTTCACCCATTTATCACCTACTACTCCTCATTTTCGAGCCATACACACACCACACTCTAGAGAGTTCTAAAGAGAGAGAGAGTGGGAGTGGGATATTCTTGAGGATTCTTCATCCTCCTAGAAGATTTGAGCCTCAAATCACTTCCTCTTCACTATTCATCGTCTTCCACCTTCGTCTTCGCGCGTGGAGCTTTGAGGCGAGCTAGGGCTTTGGCGAGACGACATCTACGCTTACTCAACTCCTCGATATAGCTACTCTAAGGTGGTAACACTAGTATAAAACCTCTTTTACAAACTTTTACTTGTTGTTTTAATGATTTGAACTCAAATTAGGGATTTGCATCAAAACCATGGGTTGTTTGCATCTCTTGGGGTTTGGGCTAGATCAATCTAAGATTAGTGATGGATATTGATAGGTTTTCACTTTTATAGAAAGATTGATCATCTAGTTCCATGATTTAGTATGCGTACCTAGAGATTCATCTGAAACGCACTTCGTAATTACCTTTATGACCTAAGAATTGGGGGTTTTTGGATTTGTAAGTATTAAATTGATGATTATGGGTTATTGATGATAGAGATACACATATATACCATTAGATGCGATTGTAGGACATTATTTTTTGTATGCGTAATGAGAACCCATTACGACAAAGCGATATGCCATAACATACGGGTTTAGTGACTTGTGTGGAGCGTGCTAGGCACTAATAACGAGAATATAACCTCGATACTCTTTAAGAACGCATATAACACATATATTAGGGCATGGATTTCCTTAGTTGTGAACATGAACATCTAGGTGAGTTATATTAATATGCTAGTTAAACGAGGGCACATTAATCGATACTTGGCTTAATGACTAGCTAGAGAATTAACATAAAACACTTATGGCCGCAGTTTGATACATATGAAACATAATGAGATGTAATATATATTGATAACAAATCAATCGACCAAATAATATGAATTATTAGTTAAATGATAAGGTCCCGGATAATTGGATCAATAATAATGATGATGTGATGAATGATGAATGAATGATGATTGTGTGATTGTATATATATGTTGTTAGCCATACGTGTGATGGATGATTTGATGATTATATATGTTGTTGAATGAGGAATTGATATATTCTTGTTGATGCGATCACACGTATGGGCTGGATATGATTGACCAAGCACCGGGTAGCTTCCCATGACTCGAAGTCGGGTCGCCTATTGCCACCCCTGGGTGAAATTCCTTAGACCGTGCACGAAAAAATGAAGTTGTGACTCCGCCGATGTTTGTGGTTTCCCACAAAGGAGAGCCCACTCTATATATTTTGCCTTCCCACAGGACTATGTGTTCTGGGTTATATGTATTTTCCTGGCACGGAGCAGGTCTCGTGTTCCACTACTTTTCCAATGGTGAGTTTCCCGGGAAGTAGTTGGGCTACTAATGGTCATTACCCTACTAGGGTATCGCCTGGTGTAGTTCTTTCCAAAGCGTCGATATGGCTTGTATGCGGCATTCTCCTCGTTAACTATTCGGAGTGTTATTCCCAGGAAAATGTCTTGAAGGCTATCTCCGAATGACTTACTTGGAGAACAAAGTCCCTGAGCCACTCCCCACTCGGAGGAGACATGGATAAGAACCTTAGACCCTTCGGGATCCGTTGTTTTGGGCCTATATGTACTGATCGCGGGGTGAAACCGAGGCATTATACTAGAGAAGTGATACGAGAGTTGTTGTGAGATTGTGATTATGTTGTTATTATTATTGTATCGTATCATGTCTCGTATTGATTTGTATATGTTGCCTCTGCTATAATGTAAATAATGTAAAGACTTACGCGAACATATTTAAACAGAACATGGTACACATAGAGAACTGTCGAGCCTTCCATAATATATGTATATATAAAGTGGAAATATATAATAATTATTGAACTTTAGAAATAGTGTATAGGTATGCAAACGCGTACGAATTATGGAATAGCGAGCCAGATCATAATACATATAATGCACTAATAATTGAAAGGGGAAATCATAGCTAACGAGATAGATTAATGAGAGTACGCCGTAACATAACGGTTTAGACGAAAGATCTTGGGGCGAAGCCTATTAGCTGGCCAAGTATAGGCTCCATAATGAATTGTAATTAAAGAGAAAATAATAAATAGTTGGCCAATAGTTACGACTTACAGAGTAAGGATCAAATAGCATAGAAAAGTGTGGAGTTACATTTAAGAGTGGATAGTCCGTAGTATGTCAAACCTTAGGAAGCTAGAGTTTGATACGAGGTGACTTTGGACTAGCGATCTCCTCGAGTTGAGGAAATTCCCTTGAGTCTAATCTTATGGAACGGTTAGAAGAGAGATCGGGTAGTCGGGTAGATGGCTTCCTGTGGCTAGTATAGGAATCCTAGTGGAGTTGCATGCACTCGGGTTTGCATTGCATTGCATTGCATGTTTTCAAACAATAACATTAGAGTAAAGTACTTTCTATACAAAACCTATATAGTTCTCACTGAGCCTGGATTTGGATCATCCCGTTTTCTAACAGTTTTGCAGGCAAAACATCTCGGTGCCATATAATGTACGTGTATAGAAGCCTCTGATGTCCACAAGACCGTGTCTAGTCCTATAAGAATAGGACTATGTTTTATTAACTATTTGGTGTTGGGCTTTACTGTACCGTGTATAAATTCTGGATTTGACATTTAAATTGTATTTATTATAAACATATATTTTCAGAAACTTTGTGTAAAAGGATTTTAGATATGTGGAGTTGGGTTTGAAGTGTAGTTTGATTACGTAGGTACTTGTAAGTATTTGGCCTTGTTCCTTACAGGCCGGTTTGTTATTTAAATAAACTCCACATGCCGTGATTTTGTAAAATGAGCTTTTAAATAGGATCATGTTTTATTTGAGAAAAGTTTTTAAAAGTTGCGATTTTTATATTTTAAACCCGCCATCGTGAACGACATCCATGATTAACCGGGTGCCGTAGGTGAAAATCTCAGAACGGGATTCGGGGCGTCACACATTTTCCATCTATGTGGACCCGATAGGGGGTCCCTGCCTTGGGGGCAAGATAACCGGAGTTAGATCGCGATCCATGTGCGCACGATATGAAAATCCTAGATGTGACGTATATATATATATACTTTATAGATGTGATAGTAGATCTGGTCGCGGTGTCTTGACATCATCTATGTAAATTCTGATTTCATTTACTAGTATATTACATTGTATACATATATACATGACTTACGAACAAGGAATTCTAACAAATTCTTTTCATAACAAATTACTCTCTCTATATATATATATTTTATGAAATCCTATAGTTCCTACAGGGCTTGTTTGGCTCACAGTTTTCCTACACAGGTACATTTAAGGACGGGACGGGAAGAGTTGACAAGGGAAAGGTCGATAAATCTTAGTCTCCTCTGATACTGATTAGTTTGAGAGCCTTTCACCACAGAGAGGCCATGTTACTAAGTTTTGTTGTATTATATTTGGACATGTATTAATCTAGGCATGTTTGTATTATATATGTATTTGTAGTAATGGAACTTAACTTGGAGTTGCGGAGGCTATGCCACTTACTCTCATTTTGCTAGCTTTTGTATATTATCTATGTATATATGTTGTGAATCTTTTATGTTCTTCTATCATTTTACTTTTTGTCAAAGTATAGCAAGAGTTGTAGGAACATGTTTACTGCTAAGGGTTATCTTGTTTGTGGATGAGTGACTTAGTTCTTAGTTAACTGATGCACAATGGTACAGACAAATTTGTAAGGCATGAGTTAACAAGAAGGTAAACTACAGTTCGAGCATGTTCTCATAAATTGTGCTATTTGTGTTTATAGATCATGGTATATTTTCTTCTCTCATTAATAGTTTTGATTAAATTTACTTATGCCGTCGCGTACGACTCTGTGGCTAATCGAGTTCCGGAGGTATTTCCTCCCAACAGAATCCGGGGCGTCACAGCATGTGTATTGATTATCGCAAGCTTAACTCTATAACTAGGAGAGATCATTTTCCACTCTTATTTCTTGATCAAACTTTAGAGAGAGTGGCTGGTCATTCTTTTTATTGCTTTCTAGATGGTTACAGTGGTTACAATCAAATCGAGATCACTCCTGAAGATCAGGAGAAAACCACTTTCACTTGTCCTTTTGGTACTTTTGCTTACAAGAGAATTCCCTTTGGCTTATGCAATGCACCAGCAACCTTTCAAAGGTGCATAATGAGTATCTTTAGTGACATGGTTGAAAAGTTTCTTGAAGTTTTTATGGACGATTTTTCTCTCTTTGGTGATTCTTTTGAAGATTGTCTGCAGAATCTAGAGAAAGTCTTGGTTTGTTGCAAATACTATAATCTTGTTCTGAATTGGGAAAAAATCTATTTCATGGTTACCCAAGGTATTGTTTTTAGGTCATATTGTCTCAGCTGAAGGAATCTAAGTGGATAAGGCAAAAATTGATCTCATTGCTAATTTACTAGTTCCCAAAACTGTCAAAGACGTTCGATCATTTCTAGGCCATGCTAGTTTTTATAGGAGGTTTATCAAAGACTTCAATTCTATCTCTCGACCCCTATGTAACCTGCTTGCTAAGGATACACCATTTGAATGGACTTCAGCTTATCAAGAAGCTTTCGACAAGCTCAAGGAAATACTCACAACTGCACCCATTGTGCAATCACCTAATTGGAGTTTACCATTTGAGCTTATGTGCGACGCTAGTGATTATGTCATTGGAGCTGTCTTAGGTCAAAGGAAGGACAAGAAGCCCTATGTCATTTATTACGCTAGCTGAACTTTAAATGATGCTCAGTTGAACTATTCTACGATTGAGAAAGAGTTGCTAGCAATTGTTTTTGCTTTAGACAAGTTTCGATCTTACCTTATTAGGTCACCGATTGTCTGCTTTACTAATCATTCAGCAATTAAGTATCTTCTTATGAAGAAAGATGCTAAAGCGAGATTGATTAGGTGGATCCTACTGCTCCAAGAATTTGACTTAATTATCAAAGATAAAAAATGAGTTAAAAATGTGGTAGCTGATCACTTATCTAGACTCATTAACGAAGTTTGAGACACAGACGATTTACCTATTCCAGAAAATTTCCTAGACGAACAACTGATGGCTGTTCATAGTTTGCCATGGTATGCAGATATAGTAAATTATCTTACCACAGGAAAGGTTCCTGATTGGCCTCGTCAAGAGTGAAATCGGTTCTTTACTTTGGTAAAGAATTTCTATTTTCATGATCCGTACTTGTACAAGTACTATTCTGATCAGATATTTCGAAGATGTGTCCCAGCAGAAGAAGCTAAATCCATCATGTATGCTTGTCATGAAGCAACATGTGGGGGCCATTTTTCTTTCCGCAAAACGGCTAACAAAATTCTGTAATATGATTTCTATTAGCCTACTTTTTTCAAAGATGTGAAGAACCACTGTAGAATGTGCACTCGTTGTCAAATGTTAGGTGCCAATTCATGAAGAAACATGATGCCTCTAACTAATATCATGTTAGTTGAAATTTTTGACTGTTAGGGTATAGATCTCATGGGGCCATTTCTTCCTTCGTTTGGGCACCAATACATTCTTGTCGCTGTTGAATACGTGTCTAAATAGGTCGAAGCCATTCCCACTAGAAATAATGATCATTTTACGATCATTACATTCCTTAAGCAAAATATCCTTTCTAGGTTTGGCACGCCAAAAATGATAATAAGTGATCAAAGCAGTCACTTCTGTAATAAACCGTTTGAGAAATTGATGTGGCGTTACTGAGTGAATCACCGAGTCTCTTTGGCGTATCACCCACAAACAAATGGGCAAGCCAATCTAGCCAACAGAGAGATCAAGAGAATCCTCGAGAAAACAGTCAATGTTAATCAGAGAGATTGGTCTATTCGTTTGACAAATACTTTATAGGCTTGTCGGACCGCCTAGAAGACGAGCTTGAATGTCCCCTTTGTAACACCCGGTTTAATCATCTCTCGCAAATCACGACCTAAGTCGCGTATAAGGCACAATTGGGCTCGAGATGGCCCAATTGAGTTCTGGAAAGGTTGGAATGGTTTGGAAACCTCCAATAAGTCATATTAATATATTTAAGTGTGTTATAATGACCATAAGTTATTTCGGGTGGCTCGGACGAAAATCGGCTCGAAAATCACAAGTTTGGAACTAACGCGATAAGTTATTTTTACCCGACTTTGGATGACCATAACTTCTTCATCCGAACTCCAAATGAGTCCCCGTTTTCGTCCACGTCTTCATTTCAATGCCCTCTACAACTTTCATGTTTTGGCCGAGACCCAATTCCAACTCCTTGATGCCCAAAAATGCGTGCGAAGTTGGGCTGTTGACCAAAAACTGAATGAGGCAGAAATTACCTCATGTAGTCGACTACATGAACAGTGGGTAGTCGACTAAATCGCGCTGGAGAGGTTTTTTATATATTCCTTCTTCTCCTTTCACCCCCATTTTCACCCAGCCATTGGAGATCTCTTAGAGAGAGATTATGGGGCTATCCTTGGGGATATTGTGAGAATACTCTATGCTTATTATCCCCCACCAAATCATCAACATTATCATCATCTCCATCATCATCTTCATCCTCTCCCTCCTTTGGTTCACCATTTCTAGGGTTTAAGGATTCAATTTGGGGATTTCGTCATTTGCGCTTCTCTGGCTCGATTCATCCGCAATTCTTCGAGGGATTGACCCTCCTAAGGTGGGAACAATAGTATTTAAACTCCTTTTCAACTTATTATAACATATTCACACCAAATCAATCCGAACCTAGGGGTTTTACTCAAAGTTCATGTTTATGGGGGTTTGGGCTAATTTCTCTTGATTCTTTGTTTGATTTGAACTTAATACAGATATAAATAGCGGATTTTATGATAAACCCTAATTTATATATTGTTTTTGGTAAGATTTGTACAAAACCCTTATGTACGGATACGATAGGGTACTGTGTACTCTAATACGCGTACATACACTGCTATACTTGTCTCAAAAGTAGGCTACGGCCTTGATTACTCTTATTAGTGATATTGTTGTTGTACTTTGCTGTTGGTTTATATATTATGAGTTTTGTTACTTATTTAGCCAGTCCGTAACTGTGCTGGGCATGATTATAACCTTTTTATATATAATCAAAGCATTATGGTGTTAAGGGGAGGTCTATATATATGTTATACTATGAGAATCATTATATTTGGCTTTGATGCCGCGTTGACTGAACACTATAATGACTCCCAAATTCAATAACTTTTATGGGCCATTAGTTGACGGACCTGGCAAGCCTAGCTGAAGTACAACAGCAATACCACTATATGTTATACAATATGCATATGTACACATATCATGAATAGATATATATATACGAGCTATACAAATACATATGGAATGCAAGTATATTCATATCTATATATGTTGGATTCTATGTTCTTGTGATTTCATTGATTTGATGAGATGATTTACGTGATTTCATATCGGATGGCCACACCGTTCGTACTAGATAGATGCTGATTACCGGTAGCGTATAGCCTTGGTGGCTACGTGAGTATTATTGTAGCGTGCGCCTTTATGGCGGCGTGAGGTAGCGTATGCCTGTGTGGCTGCGTGAGGTAGCGTATGCCTGTGTGGCTGCGTGAGGTAGCGTCTAGGTGGACCTGGTAAGTGGTCCCTGCCTTGGGCAGAAGAAACCGAGTGCCGGTTATCTCTGTACAGTAGATATATGAAAATCCTAGACGTGAGTTGATATATGTGATTGATGTGATAGATCTAGTCGCGGTGTTGTGGCATATACTGTACGATGACGTATATGTATACTTACATTGCTTTTCTCGTACTTTGGGTTGGGGACATCATACATATATTTGACGAAAGGTTTTCTGTGCATTGGCTGCTTCTTAATTGTATTATATACATATATGTGTTTACATTCGTATATACACATTTCTACCCAGATATGGTTTATTATAGAGAAGCAGCATATAAATTACTTTCATTATAATACATAGCATGCATGCATGATTCCCAACTTATTTTCTTATACAACCCTTATAGTTCCCACTGAGCCCGTTTGGCTCACTCCCATTTTCCAAACCAGGTTTTGCAGGTGTTCGCGAGAATGCTACGAGTACAAGTCTAGATAGCTCTGAGGACCCTGATCACCTAAGTCGTTAAGAAACGACTTATGTACTAGTTGATTAGTTAGTAAATGATTATTTATTATAATGTTGTATTTTGATATAAAGCTTATTGAGATTGGGACCTCATTGGAGGCTTTGTATAAATGACTTTTCTTTAAATGTGGAGTATTTATTGGAAATGGATTAAGTGTACATTTTAACAGGTTTTGGTTTACCTTTATGAACAAACTCCACATGCCAAAATTTTCTAAAATTATTGCTTTATAATGAATTCCCTTTTTATATAAATTCTAAGTTTTATTATTTCTTACCCGTCGTCGCGTACGACTCCGTGGCTAACCGGGTCCTGGAGGTATAATCCTCTAAACGGGATTTCGGGGCGTCACACCCTTACCGTTTGGTTTATGGTAAAGCATGTCATCTTCCTTTGGAGATTGAACATAAGGTATTCTGGGCTATCAAAGCCATGAACTGTGATCATCGAGAGAGTGGTAACGAGAGAAGCTTGTAGCTAAATGAACTTAAAGAATTACGCCATGATGCGTACGATAATTCTAGAATTTTCAAGGAAAAGACGAAGCGTTTCCATGATCAGAAAGTCCTGAGGAAGAATTTTGAGCCCAAACAAAAAGTTTTACTTTATGATTCAAGGCTCCATTTATTTCCTGGTAAACTTTGGTCAAGATGGACAGATCCATTCAAAATTCGTACAGTCTTTCCTTACGGAGCAGTGGAATTAGAGAATCCAATATATGGTAGTACGTTTAAAGTCAATGGACATTGATTGAAGCCATTTTTGGAAAAACTTGATGATAGTGAGGAGAGCATTGAGTTGGGAGAACCCAACTATGATGCTACTGGATAATCGAGAAGATTTTTCGCACTTTGTATAATTTGTATATTTTTGTTTATAGCCTTTGTATATTCATTTTTATTTTCATTGTTTCGTGTGTTTCGCTATCATTCTTTGTTGGTGATCTCAAATCCCAGTTCGAACCACTTATTTCTCGAATTTACATTGCGTAACCATGCCGGTCAACGCTTTGTGAACTATTTTTCAACACAGGGACTGTGTCGTTCTGAGTTGGGGGAGGGAGAAAACATTAAATTCTATGCATTTAATTGTTTCATAGCATTCTCACGAATTCAAGGAAAATTTTTCATTTTTTTTATTTTAATTTTGGCTTTTTGGAGCATCACCCGATACATGAAGCTGTCGGCCACAGTCAACCGCATTGACCAATCTGTCTCTAGCATGGATAGATCCTTGGCTGAGCTATTAGCTGGGACGTCAGGAGACCATGATGCTGATGAGTCCGAGAGTTCTGAGGAGAGCACTGAGGAAGAGTCAGATGGTGATGGAGGAGATTACCAAGAGACAACAGACGACTCCACTGGCCCATCGACTAGTTAGGCTAGGGATTAGGATTTCTTTGTGTTCTATGTTTAGATCTCGTAGGCCTAGGTTTTTGCTGTTAAAGAGGTGGTTACTTTTGATGTATTTCATTTCGAACTTATTTGCATCATATATATTTCTGTCTTGTTCGAACGAAATGTGATGCTTCTGTTGTTGTTGTATATTTATTTTCATTTTTATTTTGATTATCTGCTTACCTACATTCTATCTGCACTAATTGTTTATCTAGATCCATTATGTGAAGCTATTTAGATACATTTCCTGCATCTTAAAACCAATGTCGTCTAGTTATTCCTCTTCCGCACATAACACATCATCTCAAGACAGGAGTCTGGATAGTTTGCCTATGTTAGGGCTATATACAGATGCCCCTGATCACAGTAATCTGAATACTTCGCCGGTCTCAAATTCATTTGAGAACCCAGTGGGTGTCAATCAGTTTACTCGTGATCCATTCGCATTTCGAAAGAATCTGTCTAAAGATGATGAAAAGTGTGAGGGAGGTGAGAATAACTATATAGACATTGATGTTGAGATGTATGAGGATAGTGAATCAGGTGAAGAAGTTACAAGTAAATGAAAGTCAAGTCAATCTACATCAGTTATAAGTGAAGATCAATCTGATTATGATCCTACTGAGCCATTCAATTAGGAGTCTGATGAACACATGGAGGAAGCTGATCAGCCTGAAAATAGAAATCTAACCCACCTGTAAGAGCTCCTTTGTGCGTTTAAGTAAAACGATCTTGGCCAGCTAAGTTCATCGAAGTGGTTGAGGCGAAGAAGAGGAAGTTGTCTGACCCATCGGAACATAATGTGGAATCTGATCCTTCTGAAGATTCTGAGTCTGAAAGTAATAGTAGTGAATATGATGACTCCAGTTCCGAAAGCAGTAGTGACGAGTCTAACAATAAGAGTTCTAGCGATTCATATTGGTGGTCTAATTCACATAATTCATCTGATGATGGTCAAATGATGCCATACAAGGTAGCAAAAAATTTTCCCATTAGAAAACACCATCGATGTAGAAACTCCGTACTACTTACATCCACAGAATCAGAGGTACGTGTGGGACGACATATTCAAATTTGTGTACCCAGAAATGGACCTCAAGGCTCACAGAAGGAGTGATGGATACATAAATACAGGATCGTTTAATATTGCGTATAGATTGAACAAAAAACTTTTTCTAAAACCCTATAAGAATAAAGGGATTTCACCTTTGTGGATCATGTAGAGGATCCATATGAGGAGACTAGGGTTTGAAAGCATCAGATTACGATTTGGTCAGATTTTTTTAATTCTCGTTGGGCTGCGAAAATCGATTGTTTTCGCCATTGAAATGACCTCTGATCGTCCTGATTTTATGCTCAAAATAAAGTTTACACCGTTTGGTCACCTTTTTTAATTCTCCTCGGCTCTTTCAAGTTTACACCGTTTCACTATTATCAAAATAAAGTGAAATAGCTTACAACACTGAAGATGCCACATCTAGATTCATATGGAAGTTCCTGAGCCAAATCGCTGCCTTAGCTGCTTCTAAAGTAGCCAGATATTCAGCTTTCATGATGGAGTCAGCAATGCCTGACTGCTTGATACTCCTCCAACCAATGACTCCACCTCTTACAGCAAACACATAACTTGAAGTTGACTTTCTGGAATCCTAACTTCTGACTAAAAATCCTTGTCTGTGTATCCAACAGGTACTAGACTGTTAGCCTGGTAAACCAACATAAAATCTTGAGTCCTTTTAAGGTAGTTAAGTATATGTTTTACCGCAGTCCAGTATTCTTTCCCTAGATTAGATTGATATCTGCTAACCATACCAATGGTAAAGCAAATGTCTGGTCTAGTACACAATATAACATACATGAGGCTTCCCACTACCGAAGCATAAGGAATTCCCTTCATCCTCTCTATCTCATCATGTGTCTTATGACATTGATCTTGGATAGAGTGATTCCATACCTAAAAAAAGAGAAATCCTTTCTTGGAATCTTGTATACTAACTCTGGCAAGAATTGTATCGACGTAAGTACTTTGGATAATCCCAACATACTATTTTTCTAATTTCGCATAAACTTAATACCAAGGATGTGACTGGCTTCTCCTAAGCCATTCATATCGAACTGACTTGTTAACAATACCCTCACTGAAGATAATATTCACATACAATACCTGTAATACCACTGCGCTTTCGTTGCGCCTTTTGCACACACAAAACTCATCCGAATATTGATCATCAAAATCAAAAAATTTGATTGCATGGTCAAAACAGATGTTCCAAGATCTAGACACTTGCTTAAGCCCATAAATGGGCTTCTTGAGCTTGCACAACATGTGCTCTTGGCCCTTTGCTATGAATCCTTCTGGTTGCATCATATAGATGCTTTTATCAAGACTTCCATTAAGGAAACCTGTCTTGACATCCACTTGCCAAATCTTGTAATTAAGATGAGCCGCAATGGATAAGAGAATCTGAATAGACTTTGGCATGGCTACCGGTAAAAAGGTTTCATCATAATCGATCCCCTTCTTTCTGAGTGATCCCTTTTAGCAACAAGCCTTGATTTAAGCCCGTCTAATCCTTTCTATCTCTTATATACCCACTTGCATCCGATAGGTTTTATCCCTTCGGGTGGTTTTATAAGATCCCAGACTTTGTTAGAGTACATGAACTCTATTTCAGATTTCATAACCCTTTGCCATTTTTTGTATCTTTCTCTTGAAGTACTTCATTGTAGTTAAAAATGGTTCATTTCTTATTCATCAGGGACCTTGTCGTAAGACACTCCCAAGAACATAAAACGACTAGGTAGACGAACAACCCTCCCACTACGACGAGGCACTACTTGTGTTTGTGTACATTGTGCAAATATTGAACATACTAACTCATTATCCACACATTGTGCTGGTTCAAGAACCTACATATTAGTGATTTGTTCAAGATGTGCACAAGTATCGGCAATCCTCCCACTACGACGAGGTAATGGAATGTCGATATCCATTTACTGTGGTATTTCCTCTTGTACTAAAGGTATAGACGAATTGTGCCATATTTTTCTCTCCTCTCATTTCCACTATAACAACACTACTCCTGGACTTATGGTCTATGATATAATCTTCTTCTAAGAATTTGGCATTAATAACAATAACCTTACATTCTCGAGGATTATAAAATAAACCACCCTTGGGTCCTTTTGGATACGCAACAAAGAAATACACTTCTATTCTTGATTCCAACAAATCCGCATTACCTTTCAGCACATGTGCTAGACTACCCCATATTCGAATATGCCGTAGACTAGGCTTACGCCCAGTTCGCAATTCTATGAGTGTAGTAGGTACTGACTTTGATGGTACCAAGTTCAGAATATATGCAACTATTTCTAAAGCATGTCCCCAAAAAGAATAAGGTAGGTCTGAATAACTCATCATAGATCTTACCATTTCTATAAAAGTCTTATTCCTTCTTTCTACTACACCATTATGCTGTGGCATCCCCGGTGCAGACAACTGGGATGTAATCCCATTCTCTAATAAGTATTCCTTGAACTCTCCCAAGAGGTATTCACCACCACGATCTGATCGTAGTGACTTGATACATTTTCCTATACGCTTCTCCGTTTCTGTCTTGAATTCTTTGAATTTCTCAAAGACTTCAGACTTACGTTGCATTAAGTAAATGTATCTTACTTTAAATAATCATCTACAAATGAGATGAAATACTCAAATCCTCCTCTAGTCTGGACATTCACGTGACCATACAAATTAAAGTGAACCAGTTTTAACTGTTCTTTAGCGCTATAGCCTTTTGCCGAGAATGATCTCTTAGTCATTTTGCCTTCTAAATAGGATTCATAAACTGGAAGTGCCTCCACTTCCAATGAACCTAATGGTCCACTTTCGACCAGTTTTTGAATTCTTTTTAGATTAATATGACCAAGGCGTAAGTGCCAAAAATACATTTGGTTCATTTTGAAGGTTTCTTTCTCTTAATTGGTAAACTATTAATGCTATTCAATTCACTCAATTGTAGTACTGACAAGTCAGGATTTAATAATGTAAAAATCAATCACTAATGTACCAGAACAAACAAACTATTTATTTTTTCTAATGATAACTGATTTATCATTAAAATAAACAAAATATTTGTCCTCAACCAATCTAGAAATAAAAATCAAATTCCTTCTAATGGAAGATACATATAGATATTCCTTAATCATTAATATCCTATTCTAACTAGACTGAAGATAAATATCTTCTACTGCAACTATTGCCACATTCGTAAGTGCACATATGTAATTTTTTTCTATTTTTAAGTTGTCTGGTTTCCTGGAACCCTTGCAAAGTATTTGTAGACATGATTAGTGGCTCCCGAATCTACACACCAGGTACTGGTAGATCGGACCACTAAATAAGATACAACAACAAATAGATGAAATTTACATATGTTGTTATAACGGTTTAGGAAACAGGGACAATCTTTCTTCAAATGCACTTTCTACTGACAGTGAAAACACTAACTCATAGGCTTTTTCACTCCTCCTAGAGGTTCAGCGACTGCTGCACGCACTGCTCCTTGTGGGACTGCAGCTTATGCATTCTTCTTCTTCCTTTGTTGCTTTTGGGCATAGAAGTTGAAGCTTTCTCAGCCACTAGAGTACTAGCCAGCTTACCAAGGAGTTCCTTAACTGCTTGAAATTCTTTAAGAAGTTCCAACAATGAATAAAGCTTATTCATGTTACAATTCTGTCGGAATCCCTTAAATAAATTTAGCAGCGACTGGAGAACGATATCGACCTGAGTTTCCTCATCGATTTCAACCCCAAAGATCTCTTAGTTCATTCAAAAAATCGATTGTCTTCAAAACAAGATCCTTAACTCGGGTTCCTTCAGCAATAGTCATGTTCATGAGGTCTTTCATCGAAACCTACCTTGCGACATGGTCCTGATCCCCAAAAATATCTTTGAGGTTCAGCATTATGTCGTAGGCGGTGGCAAAAGACTAATGCTAATGTTATAGCACATTTGACAAAAATGCCAGAATGTAAAACCACGCCATCTCATCAGCCTTTTTCCACCTCCGGCAAGCCTGGGTTTCCTCATCGGTCTCCCCCTTACCATGTTTTACTGAACAAAACTTAGTGAGCACACACTTGTACTCTTAACAGTAAGCACAATATTCAAGTTCCCTTTTTAGTCAATATAATTAGGTCCAATCAATTTGTTTTAGTTGAGAATAATTAAAAGTGGATCGAAAGAGTTTGCCATTTTAAAACTTGAGAATCACATACAAATTATGATGGATAATAATAACTTTGAACACATATTTTAAATATGGTACCCTCTACCATTTTAAAAAGTGTTCGCCAGCAGCCTAAGACTTTGAACAATATGCCTCGTTAGTGAGGTCGTCTATTATTCATTATTTCTTAGACAGATGTAAACTTATTAAATTTTATTATCTAGACAATCCTTTATCATCAAGCAATACATACTATCTAGACAATCTTTTATTGTTAAGTTAAATTTAAATAGCCGACTTCCTTTGGTCATACAAATAATAGTAGAGACTCAGTTGGAGAGCATACTATTATTTATATCTAAGCATATACCATCATTTAATTTAGTCCAATGATTCTGCAATTTATTCTTTCTGATATGGAGGTGAGCACTAAAACCCACACGAAAAATAAATCACATCATTTAAAATTATCAGTCAGTGAAATTTGTACAATGATTCCGCAATCTATTCTTTCCGATATGGAGGTGAGCACTATAACACACACGAAGAATAAATTACATCATCTACAAACTAATGATGGAGACCGTGGGATTTTTATGTGAAAAAATCCCTCACCCATTTAGTATTTAAAACATTATTTTCTGAGGGTTAAGAAAATTTTATATTAAATTCTAGTCAACTAAAATACAAGGGTATGAAATATAAAAGACATGTGCAATAAAATTACCTTGCTGCTTTTTTAAAAAAAACTTATATTTTTCAATTACGCAAAATTTATATTTATATACCCTTTTTTAATTTGACAAGAACTAAATATAAAATAAAAGGTGATCTAGGTATGGTCATGTATCCATATTGTCCAAAATTATAAGGAAACCTAATAATTAAACACATAGGACAGACACACAATCACACAAAGCATTAAACCACTCAATAATAAGAATAATTAAATCCCTGCTATTATGGTCCAAGCTTCATCATCCCTAATCCGTTGGAAACCTGTCACGACCTATGTCGCTACTTCACTGACTATGTCAGGAATCAACCTTGGTAGAAACGCATTCTTTAACGTTATTCGTTAAAGAAATTGCAATCTTAGATACAAAGGTCATATGCCTCCATTTAAGGAGTTCACACATAAACTATTATATCTAAACTGTAAATAAAATTACATAGATCCTATGCCTCCTTTTAAGGAGTTCACAAATCTGATCTAAATTTAATTTACAACCATGAATAAAATCCAAATCATCATGCACATTAAAATTAACCACGAATAAAAACATCGTGGGATCCAATCACATAAAACATAATTATGTGACCATAATAGCAGGACAAGAACACTGGAAAACAAGGGTTAGCGAATTCTACGTTCTATTCAACAATAACTTGCATGAATCGATTTAACTAGACAACATGGCTAGTTCAATCCGTACGCAGTATCAAAGAAAATCAATCGCTCTGATACCAATTGATGGAGAGATAAATACAAGATCGTTTAATATTGCGTATAGATTGAACAAAAAACTTTTTCTAAAACCCTATAAGAATAAATGGATTTCACCTTTGTGGATCATGTAGAGGATTCATATGAGGAGACTAGGGTTTGAAAGCATCAGATTACGATTTGGTCAGATTTTTTTAATTCTTGCTGGGCTGCGAAAATCGATTGTTTTAGCCATCGAAAAGACCTCCGATCGTCCTGATTTTGTGTTTGGTAATAAAACTTTGCGTTCCGAACGACATATCCAAAAATCAGCCCGATCCAACGGTGCGATCAAAAGTTACGATTAATTTACGACTGTTGTGCCGAAAACCTAAAGATCTTCTATCGTATTCCTTTCGCTATCAAATCTTGCACCAAGTGTGGGCTGCGGTATCACCAAGATTTTCTCATCTCTCAATAGAACAAACCCTAACTCATAAGAATTATTGTTGTCTTGAGAAGAGACAAGGCCGGCGTATATATAAGGCTACGATAGGGACCTTAAGGAGAAATAAGTTTGGGCTTCCTATGGAAAGTTGGAATCCTAATAAGGCTAATACTTATTATTCTCTCCACGTTAAGATTACAGATAACCGTCATTTAAATTAAATTACTGACAATTATATTTAAATGACTTCTTAATCCTTGAGCCTACCACTTAACTTATTTGATATGTCGGATTAACATAATCCACCTGCAGGGTTTGACATGATCAAAACTTATAAGCTTCTCAAGAGGCTATCATCAATCCCTATACCGGAACGTGGATTCCATCAATAATTAATATTTATCATACATATAGTGTCGTCATCCAATTCACGAAGATTATTGATCCATAAATGAATCTCACTCATAATGAGTCAAAACAACAAACACTACATATATATGTCTATTAATTATTTCAAGATTGAGAGCATAAGTAATCATAATAACCATGGGATTTTAAATTGTTTTATATACTCAGTATAAAAACAATTAACCCAAACTGGTCATATTCAATACACACAAAGTGTACTAGCACAACGAGTTAAAACTATACCGTTTCCTGTAGTCAAGATAAACTACTAAAACTTGTGCTACAATCCTACCGATGGGTGTCCAATTCCATCTAAGATTGTGAACTATTAAACTTATATTCTACAAGAACCGATGATATGATCTTCTATGTGTAAGCTATACTCTACACACCAAATCATCTACTATATGGAATAAAAGACACGCATGCACAATATTTAAATAAATAATATAATGTAACCATTGCCCATAAAGATTCTCATTAAAATAGCAAAACCAAGTTTATAACATATCCAAACCAACAAGAAAATTATGGCTTTTAGTATATCACTCTAACAAGGAGGATGGATGGTAGAATGGTCCGTTCGACGTTTTACAACGGCGAGCTAAGAATCATAAAACCTACATTGTGGGTTTTTGATTTACATGACAAAGGCAGAAGAAATTTGGTTGGATCTTTCGAGATCTGGGGTATTACAATCTACGTCTGGCTCAGCCACCGTTTGGCTTATCCGTAGAGCAAAAGGTAAGTAAGCTAAGTAGGTAGGTAGTTTAGGGTTTTTCTTTTCTTTCTTTTTCCTTTTTGTTTATTTTTAGTTTTTGGTAGAATTTTCGTTGCTAACATGCAGATTTTTAGAGATATTAGGCCGCTCTCAGGTATATCTTCTTTTTTATTCATTTATTTCAGTCCCTTGCATCCATGCTTTTATGCTTGTTTTGTAACATTAGGGACAGTGTTGGATTTTAGTTGGGAGAGAGAGACTTATACTCAATTTTTTTTTGAAAAGCATGTATGCAAGTAACTTAGGATAGTCGTCTTGCTTTATTTTATTTTCTTTTTTTTTTAAAAAAAAAGAAATAAAAAAAAATCTAAGATTGAAAGTTTAAGTCATCCCATTTAGTTCTGTTTTGCTTTCTCTCATTGGGTGGCGACACATTCATGAGTTGATTTAGTATACGGTGTAGTATTAGATAAACTAGAGAAGTTTCTTAATCTTCTTATAGTTCAAAAGATGCATGCTAAGTTGAATCTATTTGTCAGTGCACTTTTAGGCATTGCTTGATATTAGAGTGATATATCTTGACTAGTGAAATGCTCTGTTCAAAATTAAAGTGGAGACTTTGTAGCCGTGAGTTTGTGAGCCATTCTTTTATATCTGAGAGCTTTATATACAAAAACTCTTATTCCTGAAAAGTGTTTTACAAATCGATTGAGTCTCTTAAACTACAATTTTAATTCAGTTTTATAAAGGTAAGTCCATGATATGTTAAATTATAAAATGCCTTATAGTTGTCTGAATTTAGAAGCTAGAAGTTAAGGAAATGATATAGGCCATCTTTGTTTTAACCACTAGCCTTAGCCCGTCCTTACATTTTATCTGTAACAGCCCTTTTAAAGCCTGAAGCCTTGTTTTTATTATTATACCTAAAGTTAAACCCAAGCCAATGCCATAAATTCCACACCCTTGACTCATTTGTGCAAAAGGCTCAAAAGAAGAGGCATAATGAAGTATGTTGATTTGAAAAGAGAATAGAAAAAGAAAAGAATGAAATGTTTGCATTGAAAAAAAAAAGAATATGCAAGAATGCTGATGTTTATTAAAAATGTAAATTGAAGGTCTTATGCAATATAATGATAATGTGGGTATTGAAGTAAAATGAAAGAGCTGAAAATCCTCTGAGCATTACAAGAACAAGCAAACGAGTCTTTTGAATCCTTAGTTGACCCGTTCGTGTCATAGCCACACCCCCAGCCCTATTACAACCTAATAAAGTCCTACTTGATCCTTAGTGGCTTAGTTTCGAATTTTAGATAATGAAAAGGTATACAAAAGCATTCTCGCCTTTTTGAAACTTGAATATCTTTCCTAGAGACTCTTGTTCTTTCATTTGAGTGTCTTTTCATTCAAACATATGTGAGGCATTTGATTTTGATTACAAACATTCCATTTAACCCGTATTTAGAAAGATACACCTGATTCAGAGCGATTCATTTGTTGAGGGTATGTTCAGTAAGAGTTTGAGTCAAAGCTTAGCATGAACTAAGTATGGGGCTATGATCAATTTCGAAAGTTGAAAGTCAATGCATTTGCCACTTACGCACAATTATGATTTATATTTATGCTGCGTCTATTTTGAATGCATTAAGATTGTTATTTCTCTTGTATATCTCTTATTAATGTAGCATTAAGTCAGTTTAGGTCCTTGCTGAGCCATTTGAGAGAGAATTTATACATGATATGTAACTATGGGACAAGACTTGAACTACAATCGGGAATTTTGTGGGTATATTCGCTAGAAACCCTAACGAGACACAACTCATCTTACTAGGGGTGACCTAGGGGTTTAAAGGCTTATTGCATTCGCTTAATGCAACTGTTTAGTTTAGGATTGTGTTTTTCTTTCTTTCTTTTCTGTGTTTATTTTTAGAGATATATGTCGTCTTATCACTCCATTGCTAGGGACTAGTAATACATTAGTTGGGGGAGGTGATTGAGCCCAGAAATTACATTTCTAAACCCTTAAACAAGGCTCAATTAGCTTCTAGTTACAATCTAAAACCGAAAATTGCATGTAAATTTAGTTTAAGCATGAAAAGAAGGCACTGCAATGTATTTATGTGTTACTAAGCCATTTTTCAAGCCTAAAGTGGTTAAGAAATTGAATTTGTATGCAAGATAGAATGTTGAAAATGGAAAAGTGCAAGAAGAATGTCCGAAGAAGAAATCAAAATCCATTTCTAGGCCCGAGTCAAGAAAAACTCCGCAAACTATCCCCAAAGAGCTAGCAAGAAGAGAAAAGAAAGTCCCTAAGTATGAATGAAGTGAATGAAAGTGTCCAAGAGTGATCCCAAAAGGAAAGAAGCTCAATCAAACCAATTTCGAAAGTTTTCGAGCAAAACCAAGAACTGACGTAAAATGTCCGAAGTTGTAACTGATCAAAGTTTTTCTATAATGGGAATTTGAAGAAATCTCCAGAAATAGAAGTTGTAGAGAATTAAATTACCTACGCGTAGGAAAAAACGGTGCATCAATCGAAATTTGGAGAAAAAATTTATGAGCGAAAGAAGAAATAACAAAAAGAAAATTAAAAACAATATGAGGATAGATCCCCATTTGGTTTTTTGGCCTGTTTTCGGTTTTGGCTCTTTTCGACCCGTTTCTTCAAGGATTATTCAACCCACAACCCTAGAAACTTGTGCAACATATAAAAGACTATACATATCATATTTTAGGGTAGCGCCGCAGTCATATTACAATAGAACAGAGAGTTGAGAGTACCCTAACTTTTTTGAAGCTTTTGCATTTCTCTGTTAATCGAACTTTGAGTGATTTTTCTTTCTTTTCTTCAAAAAAAATATTAGAATAGTTTAAATATCATATTTGAAGACTAGAACATCAGTTTATGCTACTATTATTCATCAATCGATTCAGTTTCAATTGCAATTGCTGTTCTTCATCCGGGTAAACCCTAGTTTTCTAATTTCTTCAATTTAATTGCTTTTAATTGTTTGTTTGGTTAGATATTCATAGATAAGTTGTTAGGGTTCATATATATTCTGGAATTGACCCTAAACCCACGTTTTAGGGTCTGATTATAGGGTTTATAGACCCGTTTTATTGATTTTTGGGTTTTTCATCAATTTATGCTTGTTTCTCGTCCTATATTCAAATAGTTTATCGTTTTTCAATGCTATTCATATGTGATTCATTTTTCATCATAATAAATCTTATTTTCTATAATTTTTAAGGTTTTAGTCGAAATTCATCAGTTTATGTCCATTTTGAGTTTGTTTACCGTTTTAAGCATAAAATCTTCGTTTTAAATCGAAATTGAGTAATTCCAAAGCCAAAAGTTTTCAAATTTTATTTTCTATGTTCTTTGGTATGTGACTAATATTTTTCATGATTCATATGTTTTTTTTCTTCTTTAATTTGAATATGTCTAGCTAAATCGTTAGTTAGGGGTCCGTAGTGAAAGATACGAACTTAATCTTTGAATGTAATCCAATTTAGGTTTGAATTTAATTTTTTTAATTGGTTATGGATCACCTAATGAATGTATGAGTATTTTATTATCTTTTCATGCCTAAGAAACATGTTTTCATAAGTTAGCTCATAAATTCCATTTGATTAAGAACCACAAAACGTCAATTCACAGATTTTCGCACCAAAATTCTAATGTGGCTGATTTGAGGACAGTCTTTATCCTCTAATTAGTTAAGTTAGCTTCATGAGTGAATTGGATGATTTATCTCTGTTTTGGCATTTATTCACGTAAGTGCAAAAAAAGTGCAAGTTTTGACTTTCGATATTCTTTTTAAGACGGATTTGATTTGAATCACGTTCAAACATATTCAAACTTTACGAGAATGGTAAGCTATTGATTTTTGGGAAGTTTAATCAACTTGGATTGTTTTTGTCACGCACTAGCAATACTAGGTTTCAAATTACACTTTTTCAAAGTCAAAAAGCTTCACTATCGAATTCTATTGCTCGAAGCTAGTCTATATAGTCTTTGTCACACATGGGCTATGATATACTTGTAGTGGCAATATAATTGGATGGGTGGAAGGTTTAAGAGCTGAATATTAGTGAAAAATCCCATTTAAACTTAGATTTGGATTACCCGATTGGACTAGTTTCGTACTCCCTAACTACGGATACCCCTAACGTTTGTTTCTTGTTGATTTAAGTACATTTAATATTCTGTTCTGTTCAATTAGTACGCTGTTTTATTTAATTTATTTAGTTTTAGTTTATTTGCATGCTCTCTTAGTGCATTTATGAAGCCTTTGAGGTAGAAAACTTGCGCTTGTGGATTCCCTTTAATTTTGCACCATAGGACTAGATTTTCTTTTAGTTTTAATTTAGTTAGTTAATTAGTAGTTTAATTTAGTTTAATTTTTCCTTTCTTATTTCCCATTTCAATCATCTTTTCTTTTCTTTTCCTTTCTTTCCCATGAGAGAGATAACTAGAAGAAATAGGTTCCTTACCTTCCCTGTGGTTCGAACTTAGACTTTCCCAAGTATATTATAACTTGAACGCTTGCACTTGGGCGTAATACTTTGCACTTTTTGAGCATAGTCAACAAAGTATTTAAATATAACTCATTGTGCATACAAATTGGATCATACATAGTGCAATTGGAATAAATAAATGTCTTGAAAAATTCGTGCACCCATATGCATGAAAATTTAGAAAACCTCTAAGTCATTAGATTTTTAACTTTTTCTTCCTCAGAAGAAATATTTTCTCTCAAACATGCAATTTTGCATTCAATTGATGATGTTTTCATGCAAGCAATCATTCAATTTGATGGAGACTTTTACCTTTAGTGGAGGCCATACATCATTTGGGAGCTATCTGTTATCCTTCTACTATAGTAGCCCTTTTCCATACCCTCTACAATTTTTTTTCTCATTTTGCTTGTCTTTTAAATTTTCACTCAAAACTCCATTACCAAAACTCATTGCATATAATCACAATACTTAGACTACCTCTCCCTAAATGGTCCATATATAGGACCTTATGGATTTTCAATTTAAAGAACCATGTCTAATCCATGTGATTATTCAAATATTCTAATGTAGATTGTGCAATGTAGTGTGGAAGATATACTAACATAATCTTATGTGATTGACATAACGTACTGGTTTTAATCAATTAAGACAATGTAACACACACACACACATATATATATATATATGAAATTAAGCATTTATATGTGAAAATCATGAGATATCCAGAATTAAAAAGAAACAATCACACTGCATCCAAGTATTAACAAAATCTTGAATTTTAAAATTTTTTAGCAAATTTTACAACAAAAATTCAAACTAGTATAGAAATTGGGATTTAGCAAAGTGCTAAAACAAAGACCAATCCTATACTCAAATACCTAGCATAGCCAACCAACTAACCTCTTGTATGCTAGTCGAACTCCTAATCACCTAAGTGGGTGAAACAGTTCTTGTGGGAACTCAAACTTGTGAAATCCTAGGAGTTTAAACTTCCCATATCCCTCAAATTACCTACTTCTAGGATCACCACCAAAACATAAAGCCATAAGTTCATTGATAATCCTAGTAGACTCGGAAATTAGAACTCTAACCCTATCCTCAAAACTGAAAGATCTAGTCTTTGACTTGGATTTAAGTCCAGTGGGGATAAATTGTGACGAATTCCTTATAATCGAATTCCTAGCTCGCCAATAAAATTCTCTTAAACGACCCTTATGCTTGTAATACTCACACCAAAAAAGTTATGGTAGTGCATGCTTATAAGATTCAAATGGGATCACTTCTTGAACTTCCTCTTGTGAAAGGGAAACTGACTTTGGAATTCTAATAGCTTGAGGTTGCTTAATAGGTTTTCCTTTCACAAAGTTATTTTTTTGTGTCTGCCTTGACAAAATTCGGTTGTGTTTTGGAATTGGATGTGGAATGAGTAAAATTATCAAAACCTAACCCACTTTCGAGAAGCGAACAGGGCCTGTAAGCATGTGAGTGAGTTTTTATAACCTATTCTCAAGATTAACTTTGACAAATTTAGCCTTATCAAGTTCTCTTTTGAGTTGTGTAACTTTAAGTTTAAAGCTGTCATTGTCTTTACCCAAAGAGTTAAGGTTGTCTTTTAACTTCTCAGAAACTACCTTGTGAGTTCAAATTCAGACACTTTGACCAAGAGTACCTTGTGAGTTCAAACCCTCGCACTTTTGAATGACTTCCACCTTTTCGTCAAAAATTTTCAACTTTTTATTAAGATTGATTTCTCTCTTCTTAGCCTTAGTCAATTATTCAGACAACTGGTCTTAAGCTGTTTGAACATTAAGCTCTTATTCAACTTCTTCATCGGAAGCATCGTCTGGCTTGTGAGATAAGTTAGAAACGATGTTCTATTCTTCCCTAAAATTTGAAGACTCGTGTAGCATATAATTAGCAATAAAAGCCACACATTATTTCTTCTCATGAGATTGCGAATCATCCTCATTATCACTAAATGTAGCATGCATAGCAAGATTAGATTGATTCTTTTTCCTAAGCTTGTTAAATTTAGTTGCGAATTCCCAAGCTTGATGACCTTTCCAATGACATTCAAAGCATTCATCGCTTTTAACACCACTATTCCCATATTACTTTTAGGTCCCTTGATTTCTCTAATTTGATGACTAATCAATATTTTTATTTCCATTCAGTTTAGAAGAATTTTTAAAAGTTTTGCTCAACCGAAGGAGTTTTTTGAAAATTTTAGAACATTTGGCCATCCGATGAAGATCAAAGTCCTCATCATCATCAGAATTTTGAAAATATTTAGCTTTGAAAGCAATGTTGTCTTTCTTTCGTGATGAGGATTTTGAGAGAATATTAACTTCAAAAATTTGAAGATATCCTAAAACCTCGTTCTTTTTCAAAATATTTAAATTTTTACTTTATTCTATAGCAGTAATTTTGGAAAAGAATCGGTCTGGCAAAGATCGTAGAATTGTTTTTACAATTTTATGTTCAAGAATTATTTCATTCAAATTGTGAAGAGAATTAACTATATCTTTAAGCTATTAGAGTGATATACTAAAAGCCATAATTTTCTTGTTGGTTTGGATATGTTATAAACTTGGTTTTGCTATTTTAATGAGAATCTTTATCGGCAATGTTTGCATTATATTATTTATTTAAATATTGTGCATGTGTGTCTTTTATTCCATATAGTAGATGATTTGGTGTATAGAGTATAGCTTACACACAGAAGATCATATTATCGGTTCTTGTGGAATATAAGTTTAATGGTTCACAGTCTTAGATGGAATTGGACACCCATCGGTAGGATTGTAGCACAAGTTTTAGTATTTTATTTTAACTACAGGAAACGGTATAGTTTTAACTCGTTGTGCTAGTACACTTTGTGTGTATTGAATAGGACCAGTTTGGGTTAATTGTTTTTATACTGACTATATAAAACAATTTAAAATCCCATGGTTATTACGATTACTTATGCTCTTAATCTTGAAATAATTAATAGACATATATATGTAGTGTTTGTTGTTTTGACTCATTAAGAGTGAGATTCATTTATGGATCAATAATCTTCGTGAGTTGGATGACGAAACTATATGTATGATGAATATTAATTATTGACGGAATCTACGTCCTGGTATAGGGATTGATGATAGCCCCTTGAGAAGCTTATAAGTTTTGATCATGTCAAACCCTACAGGTAGATTATGTTAGTCCGACATATCAAATAAGTTAAGTGGTAGGCTCAAAGATTAAGAAGTCATTTAAATATAATTGTCAGTAATTTAATTTAAATTACGATTATTTGTAATCTTAACGTAGGGAGAATAATAAGTATTTAATAATAAGGAGCTCAAAATATAATTTTGAGATAAGGACGGGAGTGCAATTATAATTCTTTAGTGGTGTGAATTATAATTTATGAAAAGAACTAATTCATAGTGGAATTAGGATTCCAACTTTCCATAGGAAGTCCAAACACTTATTTCTCCTTAAGATCCCTATCGTAGCCTTATATATACGCCGGCCTTATCTCTTCTCATCATAACAATAATTCTCATGAGTTAAGGTTTGTTATATTGAGAGAGGAAAAAATCTTGGTGATACCGTAGCCCACACTCAGTGCAAGATTTGATGGCGGAAGGAATACGATAGAAGATCTTTAGGTTTTCAGCACTGCAATCGTAAATCAATCGTAACTTTTGATCACACCGTTGGATCGGGTTGATTTTTGGATATGTCCTTCGGAACGCAAAGTTATTAATATAATGCAAAAAATCAGGAAGATCAGAAGTCGTTTCGGTGGCAAAAATAATCGATTTTCGCAGCCCAGCGAAGAATTAAAAAATCTGACCAAATCGCAATCTGATGCTTTCAAACCCTAGTCTCCTCATATGGATCCTCTACATGATCCACAAAAGTGAAATACCTTTATTCTTATAGGGTTTTAGCAAATTTATTTTGTTCAATCTATACACAACATCAAACGATCATGTATTTATGTCTCCATCATAAGCATACTATGGAACTCTGTGATGGTTTCACTGTCTTTCATTCAATTGTTTCAAATTATGAAGTTAAATGCTAAATTTTAGATTTTTTACAGTGTTTGTACCTTCATAAACCACATATAAGATTTTCCACGCCTCTTTTGAAGTCTCACACATGGCAAACTTTTAAATTTGTCCTTCGTCACATGACTTTGGATTAGATTTTTCCCTTTACAGTTCCACTTGGCCGATTCTTATTCACTAGCAGTCCACGTACGATTCAGGAGGTTTGATATCAATTTTAGTAACATTCTCAATCGTGGTATTTGTGGTGGGTGCTTTCCAACCATTCACCACTACAAGCCATACGTGTTCATCTTTAGATTTTAATAAAATTTTCAATATAGCTTTCCAATATGAATAATTAGAGCCAACGATAATAGGAGCGATAGTTGTTTAATCTTTACCCGTAGTAGCCAAACAAATTAAACCTAAGCCAAAAACAACGAAAACCTAGGTTAAGATCTAACCATAGAAAATTAAGGTAGCCTGCTCTGATACAAAGTGAAATGGCTAGTGGGTTAGCGCGTGCGAAAGCAAATTAATTAATTAACCATAGGTTTATTGTTTAGCGGTTGGATTCTCAAAAATCATATTTAATTGAATCAAAAAGCAAACTTATAATTCTATGTATTTTAACATTGAAAAACCTATTTAAACAGATACGCAAACACCAGAATTAACGAGGTATCTTTGCAGTGTAGGACGAATCATCAACAATCTACTATGTAACACCTCGTTCCTAAATCGCAAACTTAGTGCGTTCAAAAATCGCGAGTAAAGCGATTTCCAGCTCCAAATAGTGAAATACTGTTCTGAAAGGAGAGACAGGGTTCGGAGACTTTCGATAAGTCATATTAGTGTATTTAAGCTTGTTAGAATGTCCGTAAGTCATTTTGGGTGATTCGAGTTGAAATCGGGATGTAAATTTCAAGTTTTTTATTTACCCGACTTCATAATTTTTGGGCTAACTTGGAGGAAGCGTAACTCCTTCATTCTTTGTCAGATTGAGTTTCCGTTGACGAAGTACCTTATATTTTTAGGCAATCTACAACTTTCATGTTTCGGTCAAGGCAAATTCGGACTTCTACTAGGTCAAAACTGACCGCAAAAAAGGTCAATCGCTATCAGTTGTTCACTCGGTAACACTAACGCGCTGACTTTGTGAAATTTTTGGAAATTATCTGTCCAGAATTTGGGAACACTTTATTCTAGGAACTTGTAGAGTTATGAATAATCTTTCCATGGACATAAAGATCACCTCAATCGGACATTCGAGCAAGAAGTTATGGCCGTCCAAAGTTCAGCGCTGCAAACCCCCTATGCGTGAACAGTACCCGTGAAAGTTAGAGCAGCAAATATATATACACACGTGAGCTACTTCTTCCTCATTCTTCATCACACCATTGTAGATCTCTTAGAGAGAGAAAGTGAGGATTTTTTCACTCATCTATCATCCTCCACACCAAAGATCAAAGTCTCAATCATCCAAGCAACCTCCTACGCATTATTCATCATCTTCTCCACCTACACACCTCCATGGCTGCTTGAGCTCGGGATTGGGGCTCTGAATTTGGGGCTACGCATCATCAATTTGAGGATGAGGCTTTGATTAGGTGGGAACACTAACCTTAAACTTGTTTGTTTTTAAAACTATCATGTGTTGTGTATCAATTTCACACAAAAATGGTGATTTGGATGAAAAGCCCTAGGTTATGATGTGTATGTGAGTTTGGTTGGTTTGAGGATCAATTGATGGTGCATAAGAGTAGAATATCGCATATATATCATGTATTATTAACTTTTATCATGCTATGACCTATAAACTTGTTCCTACATATCATACCCATTTGGTAGTAAGGTGTATAGACTAGAAAATTGGGTTTTTGGGATTTGTGTGCATAGAATGATTGGTTATAGATTGTAAATGATAGATATACACATATATTTTATTGGTCAAAGGTATTGAATCTATTACATGAGTATTGAACCAAGAACCCACTAGGGCAGTAATGATAAATACTAACTTTGAGCTTAGCGCTTTATATAGACCTTTGTTGTGACTAGTGGTGAGAATGTGGCTTTGGTGCATTATAGGAATGTTATAAACATCAATTGGTGAGTTATAGGTTGTTGTAGTCTTATTCAAAAAAAAGGCTAGAAGCATTGTAAGCTTAACAGTTAGGCGAGGCACTTAGGACATGTTGTTCGGCTTAATATAATGACGTAAGAACATGGGTAAGGATCATGCGACTTTAGTTTTACGCACATGATACACTATGAGAGGTGAATCCTGACAACACACTAATTGGCCAATTGCGTGGGCTTGACATAAATAGACACGCACACATATATTTATAAATGACTATAAAGCCTAATATGCGAATTATCTTATCGGTACAGCGAAACGAGATATATATATATACGTACATGTTGATTCCTATATATATGGGCTTGTTACATATATGTACGCGGGTGATTGATGATGAGGTCCTAAATGTGAATTACCTTATTGGCGTGAGTACACATATGATACACTTTTATTATTTCATTGTATTTTGCGAATAATGGGTTCTATGAATGTGCTAATGTGTATATGGTGCGATTCATGGTTGAATATATATATATATATATGTGTGTGTATAATGTGATGATGAGATGACATTAGTCTAGTGATGGTCTTGGGTTGATCTCTAATGATTGGGACCTTAAGTTAGGACAGAGTGCCCTTAGGTGAAAAACTCGAAACCGTGCACGGAAACGAACGAGAGGCCCTGCTGCCACGTGGGTGAAAGGCCACGAAATGAAAACCTGGTGATGCTTGGACAACCACAGATATTATTGTGATTGTCAAGGCTATGATGGCCATTGAGATATATGTCTCGGATGACATGGTTAACTATTGAGAATAAGAGGCTATGTGTCGGATGATACTTGCACGTCATGAGTGACGGATGCGATAGTGACTTTGATAAGTGATATTATATTATATCTTGTATTATGTTATATGTATTGTTTCAGATATATTGCATATAGCGTAAGAATGAATACGTATTTTATTGTACAGACCATAATTTGCTTAAAGAATCATGTGGCCATTCATAATGAACTAATGCCTAATGTGGAAAGTTCTAATACTATTGATCCTTAGATAACATACGGGTGTGTGGATGCATGTAGTTATAAGATTAGTCTACCAGTTCATGTTAAACATAAGACATTAGCAATCAAAGTGGTAGGCGTAGAAAATGAATGGCTAGGTCGGAGGACGCCGTAACGTAGTGCTTAAGTTTAATGATTTAGTGGCAATGCATATGAGTTGGCCAAGCACGAAACTCATAATGAATTAAATTACAAAGAGGAAATGATAAATGCTTGGCCATTAGTCACCGACTCTCGGTATGAGCCCGGGATAGTACTTAGTAGTGTTGTTACACGTTCTAGAGTGAGTCGACCTTATATGATAAAACCTAAGAAGCTAGAGTTTGAAATAAGATAGCCTTGGACTAGCGGTCCTCTTGTGATATTAGAACAAGTGAGGGGCTTATCTTATGGAATGCCTAAAGGTAAAGTTGGTTAGTCGGCCAGTGCTTTCGGGTAGCCATGATAGAAATCCTAGAGGGGTTTGGCATGCACTTGAGTGTGTGGGTTGCATGGTTTTCAAACTATTATATTAAAGTAAAGTATTTTCTATATCAAAACTCTATAGTTCCCATTGAGCCCAAATTTGGCTCATTCCTTCCTTCTCAACAGTTTTGCAGGTTCATACTCGAGGGTGGCACGCGTTGTACATCCGTAGAAGCTCTGATGACCTCGAACTACTTTGTAGTCCTTAATACAAGGACAATGCCATTGAGGCCTTTATATTACATTTTCAGACATTTGTATTTATTTAAAAGGATTTGGGACTATTGTATAATCGTATACTTAAATAGACTATGATAAAGTGTAATGGTTGAGGAGTATTTTTATTAAATGGTTGATTGTGAAATGATTGAATAGAGTTTGTTCTTTTTATTTTTAATTACTAGGGTGGATTGTTGTTTAAACGAACTCCTTATGCCGAAATTTTGTAAAACGTGTTTTTCAACGGATCAAGTTTTATCCAAGAAAAAGATTTTTAAAGGTTGTGATTTTTATATTTTAAACCCGCCGTCGAGCACGGCATCCGTGATTAACCGGGCCCCGGAGGTGAAAATCTCGGAACGGGATTCGGGGCGTCACATACTATATGCACAAAAGTTTACAAACTTGATTAATCACAAATCACATAAACTTATAAAACTTGAATCGCACAAGCAGCCTACAAAAATCTCTACCTTCTGCGAATACAGTCCTCCTATCTGATTCGCACGAACAGGTTCACAACGGATCACTCGTCACAGTATCACACTTTTCTTTAAAGAAAGAACGTTTACTTTGGCATGAATTAAAAAACCTAAGGTTTTGATGTTTTGATCTCTTTCTAAGATGTGAAAAACTCTCTCAAAACATGTAAAAGGGTGTAACTTTAACATAAGGCAATGGATTTTATTTATAAGAAAAAGCTTGAGCTAAAACCTTTTCGAAATAGGAAACAGACTTAAAAAATAATTTTTGCAATAAAAATTACTCAGCCCAGGAACTATAGCTGAATCGGTCCACATTAACCAAATGTGTACTAGTCCACCCAAACACGCCAGATCGATCCAGAAAGTCCCAAGTGTACCGATCCGCCAGGCTATGAATTAGTTTTCATGGAATTTCATCCTTTACTGCCAGACCGATACAATGAAGGGTATGTGTATCGGCCCACCTTATCACAAGGTGAAATTGAACATAGTTATTTTGAAAATCACTTCCATGGATTCTAAATTCAATTGAACCGATTAACCATTTTTATTTAAAGAACTTTGGTTTGAAATAAGTTGCATCACCTAGGAAATTAACTTCAAGTGCCAATACTTACCATATTTATCTCGATGTAATCTTCAATGCATCATTTTGGTAGCTTGGCTTGCTTGTAGCTTTTCAGATTTAATCTCGAACCACTCAAATAACTTACAAGCAGACATGTTTTTATCGAAGGAATAAAGCTAACATAAACTTAGACTTTACAGATAATTGAATGTAGATTTGGCCATTAATACCGAATAGAAAATCTATACTAAGATTAAAAGTCAGTAGCACATTATCGAAACATGTTAGATTGGTAGTATTGTGTCAAAATTAGCTTATATTTTTTGTAATGCCTTGCCGACTAAATTTTATATAATTCAGTATATTATGTATGTTAGACAAAGTACTTAAACAAAAAAATTATGTCGGCCAAACATTGTCGAATTTTAATAATCGACAACTAGGTGTGGTAATAAAACATTTGCCACGTTTCTCTCAAGGAAAGATACATCTGTTAAAATCGCAGACAATCTCTTAAAAAGGGTTGCATACTAGGAGTTGTGAATTAAAGTTTAAAGTTACAGGATTATTAAATATTCTATGACTAATGATTCTATATATAGGAGAAGAGCTCGAGTTTAATGAGTAGGGAACAAGCAATGAGACAACGGATAGAGTTAATTTGGTGGTTGCTAGGGTTAATTTGATGAGTGATTCATGGACAGGGCCCACAAGAGGTGTAGAGATTAGCTTAACTTTCCACTATGCATAGACAGTAGGTTTGGGACCATTTTCGGTAAAGTAAACCTCTAAATTTGAGACAACTCAAAAGACAAAAATTGTAAGTCTTCAAGTCTTCTTTCCAACAATATAAAGAATGCCAAAATTTAAGTTCCGAGCAAGATAATATGCTCAAAATACTAAAATGTTGCATAACTTTCTCAAATTAAATTTTTGCTTCGATTCACTTCGTCTTGTCTTTAATACTTTATTCACTCAATTTAACAATTTTTCAATATTTTTTCACATACTCTATGATTATTACAATATACTAAAAATAAAGAAAACAATCAATTTTACAACTTAAAATGGACAAACAAAGGTAAGTAGGATATCTAAAATACACACAAAATCATGCACAACAATGTGTAGATAAATTTCTTCATTTATATGTTGCTTGGTTTCTTGGAAGCCCTGGAAAGTATTTCAGACATGATTAGTAGCTCCCAAATCTACACACCAAGTACTGGCATAATGGACCGCTAAACAAGTTTCAACAACTAATAAATGAAATTTTATTCCACTGTTCTGACGGTTTAAGAAACGGGGACGATCCTTCTTCCATTGACCTTTTTACTTATAGTGAAAACACTTACCCGTAAGCTTTTTCACTCATCCTTAAGGTCCAGTGACTATTACACGTGTTGCTCCTTGTGGGACTTATAATTTTCTCAATTACTAGAGTACTAGTTGACTTACCGAAGAGTCCATCAGCTGCTTGGAACTCTTAAAGAAGTTCCAATAATAAATAATTAAGCTTATTCATATTACAATTCAGTCGAAATCCTTTGAATGATTTTAATAGTGACTGGAGAATGATACCGACATGAGTGAAAAATTCAGGGATCGTTTTGCCTAGGTTGATTTTAGGGTTTTTATTAAAACAATTTGAGATTTGATAAGTGAATTTAAAACCCTAGGTCTAATCAATTTTACTGCCAAAACATGTATTGTGTTATCTAACAATTATATCAAGCATTCACACAAAAAGCAATCACATAACACAAGAAATTTACGAGGTTTTCCTACTTGTGTAGGCCTAATTCTCGGAAGTAACCGACAGCGTTTTACTATGATAAAAACGAAATTATAGACTCGATGACTTACAAAAATTGCTTCCCCACAATTTACGCAACAATCTCGTCAATCCCTTGAATGTAGAATCCAACCGCAACTGGCTTAGCGTAGCGCTTCCTGCTTTTTCGGCTTATCCGTTGCCTCTTTTCACGACTTGATCACAATCTTTCACCCCCGTCTGCGAACTCTCTTATCGCGTGTTAGCCATTTCGCTCACCCCGTCTCCAATCGCAACCAAAGACACTCCTGCAGGATCTTGAAAGCTTAAAACCCTAGTTCTTAAATTTGAAGAACAATGTAATCTTCTATGACATGTAAACAAAACTTAGGTAGTGTTTCAAAACTCTCAAAAATTAATTCTAGCGTTTGAATAATTTTTGCTTCAAAAAACTCTTCAAAATCATGTATATTTGACCTAAACCAATGGTCACATTTATATAAAAAAAAATATAGAGTCAAAGTTCTTTTTGTAATAAGTCAAAAATATTAAAAATAATTGCAATAAAAATACGTGCCCAAAAAATTAATATCAGACCAATACACCTCAAAAAACTTGGACCGGTCCAAAAATATGGAATTAAATTCCATAGGCTAATTACCGCGAACCGGTACACATTAGCTATCTGTGTACGAGACCACCACTTAAAACATAAGATGCCTTCCTTTAATATATTTACACGTGGCTTTGATGATATGATTGGCTTGGCCCATTTTAGATAATTAAATAAAAGGCAACACGTGGGTTTTCAAAAAGCAAATGGAAACTTTGACTTTTCAAACTTTCTCAAACTTTAACTTTTCCATTTTGTGTTTTTATTTTAAAAACAAAATTAAATATTTTTATTTTTAATTTTTACTTTATTTTGCCGTATTAAATTCATTTGAACTTTGATTCGACTCAAATTTTAGAGGCTACTTTATGAAATATATTAGATATGGAAAAAATAAGTTTTCTCAATCATTTGTGTCAAATGGACTATTTAAATCTTGGCAAAACTCAGTAAAAATATTTAAAAATAGATTTAACACAATTTTTTTTTAATTTAAGCTCAACCACCACCTATATTTTAAATCAAACCATATACTCAACTTACCTTAGGTCTTGAATTATGTGTAATATATCCGATAAATTCAGTGAGCTTCCATTAATTATTTTATCTTCAAATCTTCAATTTGACTCAAACAATTATAACGAAAAAGGTGTTCTTGGCATTGGAATCAAGCCAACTAAAAATATAAACTTAACAATCTCCCTCTTTAGCTATTCTGATAAGAAAACACATGTAGTTAATATAGACGCTTTCGACGCGATGTCTATAACATCTCATTACAGACTCTAAGTCGAATCAGTCTACAACAACAAGACTCAAAGACATGCATAACTCTAAGTCTCGATGTCGGCTGCAACACTTCACAAGGCACAAGAGTGAGCTGGATAATCTACCTGTTAATTCTGAAACACCAAAACTCAACGAACACCTAGTGAATCATAGACGTAAAGAGATACAATAATCAAATAAGTAAAAAATTATATATCTTTCCCCCTTAAAATAATTCCTACTTTAATACTCCCCCTCAAATATACAGTCTTTCCCTTCATCTCTTCCCCTTTTTGTTATAGGAATAGACAAAGTAATAAGTATGGAAAGCAACAAAGCATAGAAAATAAGATCATGTAAAGCAAGTAATATCAATTTACATAAATTGCATATCCTAGTCAAGTAAAGAGATTCTAGCTAGCAAAGATATCAAATAATCTTAAAACCTCTTAGCAAAACCTCGAGAAACCCTTCATCACCAATTCCCAATTTTGCATGGATTTGGTTTAGAGTTTTGAGAGCAAAATTGCCCAAAAAAATTATTTAGCACAAATACTAGACATGTATTGCTATGTAACATGTATCAATTCCGGAATATATCAATTAAATTTCAAAACTTGTGATTTCCATTAATATGATACGTGTACTATGCATATAACAATTCATCAACAATTCAACAATATACGCCATGTAACACAAAGTACAAGTATATATTCCATTGTACTTAAGAATATAGATCAAACAAAGCGCTATAGAATAATTATGAGTTTCAAAACACTCGTCCATCCATATACAAAAAAATTTAGAAAGCCTCTAAGCCATTATTTTTCAACTAATTTCTTTTCTCCCTCAGAAGCAATCTTCTTTATTTTTTCCCCAAAAATATGCAATTTTGCATTCAAATTTGTAATGTTTTTGTGCAAGCATCTTTTTTTCCCTCCTTTTTTTTCGATGAAGGCTTTCACCTCCAGTGGAGGCCAGCTATTTCCTTTTGGTAGCCTTCAGTTTTCCTTCTACTATGGTAGCCATTTTCTATCCCCTCTACATTTTTTTCTCTCACACTTGTCTTTTAATTTTTCGCTCATAACTACATCATAAAATCTCACTACATTAATCATAATAGTTTTCTTAGACTATCTCTCCTTAAATAAATAGTATATGAGAGTTTCTAAAGTTTTAAATTAAAAGCAATAGTCTAACCCAAGTAATTATTTAACATGCATCAATGTAGATTGTGCAGTGTAGTGTGTGATATATATAAAAACTCTTATGTGATTGAAATAACATGCTATCGGTTATCGAATTGTCAAAACATTATGCACACATTTCTCCAAATTAAGCAATTAATATGAAAATCTAGAAATATCCAGAATAAAAAGTAGTTACAATCACATGCATGCAAGTAATGAATTTTCTAAGGAATTCAGGCAATATCGCAATCGAAAATTCAAAACCAAAATCTACTTTGCTTCGGTACCTATGCGAGGAGTTAAAACTGACCGAAGCAACAACAAACTCACCTAGCATAGTCATCCATCCAACTAATCCTATGCTAGGCGGACTCTCTATCACCTAAGTAGGTGCAATGATTCCTTTTGGAACCCAAATCCTTTTAATTGATGGAGTCTTATCTTTCTTATGTTCCTCTCTACCTAAAACCCTAACCTTTTTGTTTTTCTTCTTTTCCTTCTTGGTGGAGTGTGTGCTTGTACACATCAAATTGTATCACTTGATCTTCAAGAACTTTCGAATGGGAAACTTTTGGATAGACTGATTTTTGAGCAAAAGCTTGTTTTCCCGTTTGGACGTTCTTGGCTTTCTTTGAAGTTTGAGGAGTTTTATATGTTGGTCGGATTTCAACCCTAGAGGGGGTGAATAGGGTTTTAAAAACTTAATGCGGAAATAAAAACTTTTCAAAAAAGGTTTAAGCAAATCAACTTAGCTAAACAATAATATCAAGAAAATAACTAATTTCAAGCAATTAATCACAAAACAAACAAATAAGCAATCTCAAAGATAAGCAAGTAAATAAAGAGATTGAGTAAGAAAGATTGAACCGATTTGAAGTCCAAGGATTTTTTTCCTCACGGTTTTGGTTTACCAAACCATAATCCGCGCTCGGTTAGTTCCCCGAGAAGTTCCACTAATACCGTTTTTCTTCCGGGTGAAAAACAAACCTCTACAAGTGTTGTTGTCTCACTACACTCTTACAAATATTGCTTTACCACAATATTCACACAAGAACCCCTATTGCTAATCTATGAGATTTACCTCTCACAAATGCTAAACAAGAATTTACCTTCTTGTTTTTCTATGAGATTTACCTCTCACAATTTAATACAAATTGTTTGGTGACTCACACCAATGAATAACAACTCTCAAGTGTTTGAAGAATACAATTTAAGCTCACACTAGAGTTATCAAGATTGATCAATAAGTTTAAGCTTAAATATGATGAATATGATCAATGTATTAGCTTGAATACTTGAATAATGAAGATATATGAAAAATGAGTTTGTATGATCATTCAAGTATGAAAAAATGTGTCTAAGACCACATATAAATAGCTTGTAAAAGATTATGGCCGTTTGAAGTGGTTACAAGAAGTTATGGGTCAAAACTAAAAATTTACCAACTTTCCAACGGCTATATTTTGGCTTGGTAGTCGACTCCCTTAGGGACCATGTAGTCGACTACATGGTGTAGTCGACTCACACATTAAATGTGTAGTCGACTAAATGCTTCTGGAATTTTTGCACAAGCCAAACCTCAAATCAACCAAACTCTTGGGGAATGTTCTAAAGGTTATTATAAGCATGTTGGAGTTGGTTTTGAGTATAAAAACAACCGGATAAATTAGATATGATTTTTACAAGAAAACGGTTTATGAGAAATAGTTTTGTAAATGACGTTCAATTCAATCTTTGCTTTTGAAACTAGTTTGAATGCAATGAATGATGCATGATCATGTTTGAGCTTAGTTTGTGATCAATGATAATAACTTTACATAAAAAGCGAAACACTCACTCTCGTAACAAGTTTACAATTCTTCAAAGTGCTTGAGCTAGTTTCTTTGTTCTCCACTTGAATTCTTGTCTTGAAGCTTTTGATCCTTGTTCTTTTGTGCTTTATGAAAAGCATTGATAAGATTGATCTTCTTTGACTCCTTTACCAATGCTTTGTTGACTTGATCGGATATTGATAGAATGATCCTTGTCATGTGGCATGCTTTCTTGATTTTCCAAGTAAGAAAACTATAATCTTAAATCAAGAAACATGTTAAATTACACATGATTAAATTATTGTTATTATCAAAATAAGATTAAGACATACAAGGTCAACATTATCAATGAAAGTTTTTGACTTTAAAGAACTAGTACCCTTGAAACTTGAATTTTGGGAAGCGGTCTTCAAAAAGACGATCTTGGTTTGCCTTTTAGCATCAAAAGTTGGGAATCCAAGTCCTTCTTTGTTATTTTCACTCTTTTGATTTGAAAGCATTAATTTAAGTTTCTTAGAACTAGTTTCTAACCCAACTTTAATGGTTAAAGCGTTTTCAAGTTGTTGAGTTAGATTGCAAACACGTTCTTTTAGTCCTTTGATTTTATCCTTATACTCAAAATTTGCCTTTTTAAAAAAACTAATTAGACCAAGACAATTTTCGTTATCGCTTCCAAATTGTCTAATTTTCTTTTAAAATTCGGTCTTCTCAGTCTTTGAATTTTCAGAACTTACTTTATCCTTTTTAAAATCAATAATCTCCTTTTCAAGAAATTTATTTTTTAACGTAAGTTTTTAATTTTCCACAAAAAGTTTTTGACATTCTAGTAGAAGAACGTCGTAGGTCGATTGAAGATCCGGAAAGTCTTCCTCTTCGTGAGAAAGTGAATTCCTAGAATTATTCATAGTAGCCAATGGAAAACCAAACAAATCAAAGAAAGCAAAGTAAACAAATAGATGCAAATCAACCTAGATATAAATCCTAGCAAATTAAGGAAACATCCTTTGATACCAATTGAAAATTTCAGGGATCATTTTCTCTAAGTTGATTTTAAGATTTTTATCAAAAACAATTAAAAATTTGATAAGAGGAATTAAAACCTTAGGTCTAATCAATTTTACTGTCGAAGCCTGTGTTGTGTTATCTAATAATTATATTAAGAAATCACGCAAAAAACAATCACACAACACAAGAAATTTATGAGGTATCCCTACTTGCTTAGGACTAATCCTCAGAACTAACTGACAGTGCTTCACTATGATCAAAATGGAATTACAGACTTGGTGACTTACAAAAATTGCTTCCCCACAATTTACGCAACAATCCCGTCAATCCTTTGAACATAGAATCCAGCCGCAGCTGGCTTGGCGTAGGGCTTCCCACTTTTCAAACTTACCCGTCGCCTTTTTCCATGCACTTTATCATAATCTTTCACCTCCGTCTGCGATCTCCCTTATCGCACGTTAGCCACTTCGCTCACCCCGTCTTTAATCGCAACTGAAGCCACAGGACCTTGAACGTTTGGAACCCTAGTTCTTAAATTTGAAGAACAATAGAATCTTTTATGGCATGTAAACAAAACCTAAGTGGTGCTTCGAAACTCTCAAAAATTGATTCTAGCATTTAGATAAATTTTTGCTGCAAAAAGCTCTTCAGAATCATGTATATTTGACCTAAACTAATAGTTATATTTATAAGAAAAATACAGAGTCAAAATCCTTTTTAAAATAAGTTAAAAATATTAAAAAAAGAAATGTTTGCAATAAAAATACATGCCCAAAAAATTAGTATAGGACCGGTACACCTCCAAAAGCTTGGATCGATCCGAAAATGCAGAATTGAATTCCATGGACTAATTACTGCCGGACCAGCACATATTAGCAATTTGTGTACCGGTCCACCACTTAAAACATAAGTTTCCTTCCTTTAATACATCTGTACGTGGCTTTGATGATATGATGGGCTTTGCCCATTTTAGACAGTTAAAGAAAAGGCAACATGTGGGTTTTCAAAAAGCTAATGGAAACTTTGACTTTTCAAACTTTAACTTTTCCATTTTTTGTTTATATTTTAAAAACAAAATTAAATCTTTTTATTTTATTTGTCTTTCTACTTTATTTCGCCGTATTAAATTCTTTTGAAATCCAATTTGACTCAAATTTTATAGGCAACTTTATGAAACATATTAGACATAAAAAAATAAGTTTTCTCAATAATTTGTGTCAACAAGGCTATTCAAATTTTGGCAAAACTCAGTAAAAATATTTTAAAGTAGATTTGACTCAAGACCTTTTTAATTTCAAAATTTAAGCTTAGCCACCACCTATATTTTGAATCAAATCATATACTCAACTTACCTTAGATCTTGAATTATGTGCAATGTATCAGGTTAGTTCAGTGAGCTTCCATTAATTGTCGTGTCTTCAAATCTTCAATTTGACTTAAACAATTATAACGAAAAAAGTGTTCTTGGCATCGGAATTAAGACAACTAAAAATATAAACCTAATAATGAGTTTTTCCATCAATTTCAATTCCAATGATCTCTAGTTCATTCAGAAAACTGGCCATCTTCTAAACAAGATCCCTATGTCTAATTTTTCACGTTAATTCATCTCTTAAGCCAGGTTAAGGCTTAACCTCCGTTAGGGAGTGAACATTTGATTTTGGACCCTTTATAATTGACCCAACACTTCTAGCATGTCACGTTAGGCATATTAAGTTGGCATAAGTGATCGTCTCTCAATTCAAGTGGTCCTAATTGAAATCGGTTTATAATCTCTTGTTTTTACATTACACGATTTCTAAGTTTTTAGCCATCTTTGTGAGGCCGTAACTTATCTGTTTCTTATTCAATTAAGTCCCCCTTTATGCCTCTAGCTAGGTTTTGATCCATTCTACAACTTTTGTGTTTTGACCGAAAGCCAATTCATGCTCCTTATGCATTAAAACTGCACATGAAGCAGGTCGATTTTTAAAATCTAATCGTTTGGTGACGTACTGGCAAACTGCTGTCTTCCATGGATTTTTGGGATTAATACATCTAGAATTTGGAGAAATTTCCTCTTATGAAGTTGTAGTTCTTTGAATTAGCTTTTCGTGGACATAAAAATCATCCCAATCGAAATTTTGAGCTAAAAGTTATGACCGAATTACGAACAGTGCACAATTATTTAGTTCATGATCGATCATGGTAGACCTGAAGTTCGATTTTGACCACTTTTGACCTGATCTTTCTCCATTTTAAACACCCTTCACCCCCATTTCCAACCATCAACACCTAAGGGAGAGAGAGGCTTGAGAGCTAAATAGAGGCGAGATTTTAGAGCTCATGAGATATCCAATCCTTTGAATCAAGCTTTAATCTAAGGGTTTCCATCTCCACTTTCATCTTCAACCTCACACCACCATTAAAGTAAGGGGGAAGCACCTAAGGTTTCAAATTCGTGGAGTGAAGCTCGATCCAACTGTCAATCTCGGAATATAAGCTTCATAGAGGTGGGAAGCTATTATTAAAACCTAATTTCTAAATTACTTGTTATTAATCTATGATTTGTCAGCATGTATGCTAGAAGTGAGAGAAGCCCTAAATGGGTGGGTTTGTTTATATGAGCTACGGTTTTGCTAATTCTTGAAATTGGTTGTTTATATAGTATGTATATGGCTCAATCTCTATTGTGTAATATGAGTATATGATTATTTAGTTGATTACACCAAAAACCTCACTTGGACATTGTTTTATACAAATAGTTCTTGCCTCCCTCATCGATACAAATCAATAATCGAGATCATGGAATTTTTATGCTATAAAATCTCTCACCCACTTTTGTATATAATACATTATATTATAAGAGTTAAGAAAACTTCATATTCAATTTTAGTCAACTAAAATAGGGTACGAAATATAATACTGATGTCACATCCCAATTTCCATAAAAATTGAGAAGTGATAGAATAAAATTTCACACTAAATTTTATTTTCTTCATATAGATATATAAAATAACATTACACATGAAGACATGATACATCATAAACTACTTGTAGAACACTTATTTTATTTATTGTCTTCATTGCCCTCAATTCATTTATTCCTATTAGTTTAGCCACCAATACTCTTATTTCTGAGAATCACCTGAAATGTAAACGGAAAGAGTGAGCTTTACAAGTCTAGTGAGTAACATACAATACCCATTCCAAGGGTAAGTATGCTTTTAGAAAAATTATTTAATTGGATCAAGTATAAGTTCTAAGACCGTAAACAAAATATCTAAGAGATTCAATAATTTTTTTTAATAAACAATCATACAAATTTCTTAACCAACTGGTAAGTCACTTCTAAGTACATAAATTTATCTCTTGTTAATTGAGGCCCAAAACTTATACAATCTAATTAAATGATTGGCCCAAAAAAAAAGTAGTTTTGATAAAGACAGAATATCCAGCCTGACACCCATTTGTCCTTGGGGTGTTACATATCCAAATCTTAGAAGTGTATTTTCCAAAATTACGCATTCGTAAAACAACCAATTTAATATGCGTAAAAGTTATACTTATTTATTATTATTATTATTATTATTTACACTGTACTAAAAGTAAAAATATTTTCTTTCGGAACATAAGAAACACGAATTTATGCTTTCTCCATCTATGTATATGTACGTCAGTACGTATATTTCACTCCTTTTCAACTTGACTACCTAATTAATCATTACTAACTCGTTGCTGTTATCACTCAAATTTATATATATATATATAAGTATAATTATGTTTTTAGTCTGTTTCTTACGAGAGATAATATATATAGTTCAAAATAAACTTTATACGGAAAAACCATAAAAATACATATTTGCTAGGGATGTAAATGGATATTCGAAAATCCGAATCCGAATCCGTTCCGAATTCGAATCTGTATTTTGTGGATATTTATCCAAATAGATATTCGGAAAAGAGGATTTGGATAGTATTTATAAATATCCGAAAAAATGGATAAGGATATGGATAGTGATAGTATTCGACCTATATAATCCGTATCCGATGTGGATTATTTATATTTGTTGATATCCAATTTACTGGATATCCGTATTCGTTATAATTTAGTATATATATATATCTCTTTCCATTTAACATTTAAAAATAAAATCGGCCATGATTTATTCTGGTGCGCACAAGCTGGCCCAATTTACCAAAAAAAAAATTATAAACTACACCAAAAAATAAAAAAAGCTGAAAAACTATTTACAACATATGTGATTTGCTAGCATTAAATGTACAAGACCATATCAAATTTAAAATTGTAGAGATTTTCAACTTTGATTTTTGATTTTAATCTGTGTGGTCAAATTATAATTTTAACGTAAATCTTATTGGGTTATACAAGAAGAAAAAACAAATCATTATTTGAGTTAAAATTTTGATATAAAACGTTAGACATTATTTTAATATGTTTTGCAATATTTCATCATACTTCTCGAGTTATAACTTGTATAATGTGTCATTTTAATTGAAACATTATGTAATCAAATATATTTTTAAGATTGAGCTAATTTTTAGGTTAGAAAAAAATAAAAAATATATATATAATTATATAGAAAAATGGATATGGATATTATCCGAATCCGAAATATCCGATAGGATAAGGATAAGAATAGTTTAATACACTATCCGAAGGGATACGGATAAGAATTTGAATAGAAAATTTAAAAAGGGATAAGGATAATGGATAGTGTAGTATCCGGTCCGTATCCGATCCGTTTACACTCCTAATATTTGCGGAAATATGAAACTGCTTATTCTTTATTTGTATTTATTATTATTATTTTATAAATATTATTTTCAAACAAAATCCTAGAAATCAACATCCTTGTTCCTTTGAAACAAATATTCTTCAAAATAATACCTCTTTTACAAACTTCCTTAATTTTCAAACAAAAAGTCCCCTTTTTTATTTGTAACCCGAAAAAAAATATTTTCTTCCATAAAAACCATCTTAAAAACAACTCCTTTTTCTGACTTTTTTTCCACCAACTGATCCTTCCTAAATCTATGCTTTGTTTGTTTATATATATATATATATATATTTAAATGACCACCCGTATTATATATACATACATATTAATATATTTATTTATATGTATTTTGAAAATTACCTTTCAGGTCCATGCCACGTAAGATTTTCCCAGACATATTTTTTTTTCTGTGTATACTTATATCATGAATCAGATACATATATCCACTTCCATTGAAGTTTGAGATTTTCAATTAAAAGAATCACAAAAATATTTAATCACCTTAATCTATTCGAATAACCTTCCGTACTGTATCCACCAAGTCTTAAAATTATACGTTATTTCAAAATATTTAATGTATATTTGTAATAGAGTGCATTGTCTATACATATGTGTGTTTTATTTTGTTATGCTAAAAATAGAAAATTGAGAGTACTTGCTCTTTTCCGCACTTCACGTTTTATTTGTTAGTCTTAGTTTCGTTTGATTCACGGATTTAAGCACTTAGGAAGAAAAGTATTTTTTTTTTATTTGTTTGGTAAATACAAATTCTAGAAATACTTTCCTGACAGGTAGAAAAGTAGAGTAAAGTCATTTCTCTCAAAACTCATAGAATTTATTTTCACTTGTAATTTCCTGGTAGTTATTACAAAATTTTGGATAACAATACTCCTACTTAAATACTTTTCATTTTTTATCAAATACAAGAAAAAAAACCTGACAGAAACTTTAACTTTTCACCTCCATAAAAAAAAATTAATTTATTTCTCTTCCGTGAATAAATTAAAGCGAGGTCTCATGGTACTTTCTGTCAAAAAGGGTATCCAAAGGGGATTATATATATAATAAGTTTATGGACAAGGATACTAGGCTAATGGTTCTCCTAAAAGTGCAAGCTGCCCCCCCTACGAAGATATTTCATACTGCTTTCCCTTATCCCCTTTGAAATTTCATGGATGACATTAGCCCAAGCGGCTTATTTTCAACATTTTTTTTAATAAAATGCATAGAAGCCGGGTGGCATTACCCCAATTTTTATTTATTTATTTATAGTTAATATCCATACTTACAAAAGTAATAGGTAGTGGTCATTTTTGGTGTGCAATTAAAATTTTACAATTAACTCTTTACTTAGGGAAAAATATATTATCATCTATTCTTTGATTTAGACTCATAATTTTACAAGAATAATTACTAGCCAATTTAAATCTTTTGTGGATCACCAAATCCCCAAAAATCTGGACTGAAGAAGCAAAAATTTCCAGATGACTTTCCTGGAGTTTCAATGTTCAACAAATATCTCAATACAAACTCCAAGTTTTATCCTATATGGCACTATCCATTGTACTTTCTCCGAGTATTCGATTAATAAAGATGTAACACCACTAAATTCGGGAAATGTTGAAAAAAGAGAGGTGAGATTGTAAGATTTTCTCGATCTTTCTCTTTTTTAATAGAAATTTTTCCTATCCATTACGGAAATAATTGTATTCCTTGGAACAACAAAAAATGTAATAAAACATCTCACTAAATCACTCATCTCCTTTTCCATCTTCTCACAAATTTAATAGTAATTTCAATAATTCTCCAAACTTTTTGTCAAAACACCTCATAAATGTTGTTGTTGCAACCCTTTCTAACAGACATTGTATTCTTAGAATTGGCTAAGTGCCAATGGGGATTGATTGGTACATGGTTAAGTACACCAACTGGAATTTGCCAATAGTCCAATAGGCCCTTTCGGGATGTCCAACGTGAGGACATGGGTGAGGTGAGGCAGGGATGGGTAGTGGTGATACTTAACATGTGACCAAAAGAGATATGGGCATTGAAAACTGAGATTTATGAGCAGTGCCTCAAGTTATTTACTTGAGGAATGTCATCAAAAAATTTGAGGACGGAATTTTTATTAGTGGGGGAGATTGTAATACCCCGTACTTTAATTTATTTTAAATTAAATTATGTTAGATTATTTATACTCAAGTGAGTAATCGTTTGGTAATTCGGGTAGTTCGAATTGATTTTGGTTGGTAAATAAGAAGTTTGGGTCCTTCGCGATTTGTTGTTTCTAGCTATCTTTGAGCTATCCTAATTTCTTCTATATTTATCAGAATGAGATTCCGTCCATGATGGTGTCTAGTATTTTTACCATTCTACAATTTTTGTGTTTTGACCAAAGTCCAATTTTCACTCCTCATTGATCAAAACAGGGCCTGAAGTAGGTCCATCGCGAAATTCTGGTCATTCGGTAGCGTTTTGGCAGAGCGCTGTCTTCGGTGAATTTTTGGGAAAAATATATCTATAATTTGAGAAAACTTCCTCTTAGAAAGTTGTAAATCTTTGAATTACTTTCCGTGGACATACAGAATGCCCCAATCGGAGTTCCGAGTCAAAAGTTATGGCCGAAACAAAAACAGTGCGCCAGAGCTCCAAAGTTATAGCGCGGACCGGTATGGTGTTTTTGACATACCGGTCCGGCACCAAAATTTTGGGAAAATTGACCCCCGCAGACTGGTATTGGGTATTTTGCATACCGGTCCGCCAGTTAACTATTCCCACCGACTTAAGCTCATTTTTAAGCCATTTTTGATCATTTTTCACCCCAACTTCGGCCCAAACTCTTTCATACTCCTCTAGGGAGTTCTAGAGGGTTCTAGGGAGAGAAAGGAAGGGATTTCTATACATCTATCCATTCAAATCGAAGAACCAAAGCTCCAAATCATCCAAACCCATCTCTAAGGTAATATTCATCATCTTCTACCTTGATTTTCTTCTATAAAAGCTCAAGCGAGAGCTTTGGCTACTTGGGTTGGGTTTATACTCTATTAATTCAAGGATTTGACTATGCTAGGAATGCGGTGACACGAGAGCTTGAAGATTTCACCGAACGGGGCTTCGGTTTATAACTTTCTTTCCTCTTTTGGTCTATACACTTAAGGTAGGGGTTTATATGACTTCAAAACTCGATAACATAGTTTAAATGTTTTCAAAACATATAATATGACATTGTTTGATGAGATTTATTATGTTTTCCCCATGTTTTCCCTTAGGAACTTATAACACCTTTATTGGATGCATTTATGAATGTTTGTAAAGGCTAAAATGTGAGATTTGAAGCTATAAATGCCATATACACATGATATCTTTGTATTATCCAACCATGTGAAGTATTCCATGGATTCTTGACTCCGAAACTATTTATGAAATGAACTGTTGTCTTTTCTTCACATCATGGAGTACGGGGTTGGGCTTGTGGAAGTGTATATGGCATAAAATACTTCAAATATTTGTTAAATGATATGAATGCATGTTTTGGGGCAAAGTATGCCATTTATACTTGACGTATTGTGCTAATTGAATTGTATAAGATATCCCTTGGATGTATGGATGCTATTTGTGATGGAATGAAATTGTTAATGTTTATTACACATCAAGGGATATCTAACGAGACTTGCTAAAGGGTATATGGCATAAATTGCTCATGTATTTACTAAATAGCATGTTATGCATACTATGCACTGTATTCGGGTCAACCGGAATCTGGAGATCCATTTGCAGCTCGGATCATTCTTATGGCCTATCTTATGGGCATATATCTCTTATCAAGTATGTCGGGAGTTTCTTATGATTATTGTATTGTTCTGGATATGATTCTGCTCGGGATGTGATATGATCCTGTCATGGATCCGGTTATGACTCTCTCATGACCCTTCGATGGTGAAGGGACGGTGTATCTATCTAGTGCTTGCCGGGATAGGAAATAGGTAGGGCTCGGTGCCCTTCAGTTGAAAAGCCCTAAACCCCTAGGGAGCAATGTATGGCGGCCTATAAGCCACTAGTGTGGTGCCCAGGAACATAGACAAATTGGCAAGGCACTAATAATTCTGTGGGTATGATATTTTCGTTGGACTGGAGGTTCGATTCAGTTATAATCTTATGATACTCTCGGAGGCCACTGGGCCAGTTATGATGATCGACGGATGGTTCTATTAGACGGTCAGACATCCGATAAAGTTTGGCTCGATGTGGATATATTCATTCTGGCTACGTGGCTTAACGGTTGGCACAAGGGAGGTAACCTACATATGCATAAGCACGTATAATTTTTATATGATGATGGTTTTTAAACCGAACCATTTGTTGAAGATGAATTGTTGTTGAATTATGAATTGTGTTTACAATATGTTATCCACTGTTTTCCCCCTACTGAGTTGTGAGCTCATCCCGTGTTTTATTTACAATTTCAGGTACTCAGGGGGCGAACGATGGTAACGGGACTATGGGTTCGGAAACGAAATAGATGGCTCTGATACAAATTCACTTTTTGTTATATATATATATTATCTCAGAAAGCCACGGCTATCCCGTTGTGTTATGCATTGTATTACACCTGCCAAGTCTGGTTTTATATATTGGTTATATGTATACAAGATTTTGTACAGTACTATCATCTTCTATACTGCTGATTTACATGTGTGATATTTACTTTTAAATTTCTTTATGTGTTTTCATATATACCCATTTTAGTCAATCTAAGATGGGTTAGTAGTACTCCAGGTCTTAATTATAGGTGTTATCCTGTAGGTTAAGGCGGGGGTGTTTTAGATATGATGTACATATGCTAATTGTTGACATTTGCAAAGATTTGGTAAAAACTCATTTATACACAAGTGTGTTTAACTCGAATTTGTGTCTAATTAGAAAAGGCGTATACGACAGTTTTGATACATGAATACCTCTACATATATTGTGTGAATATGATATTATAGAGTACATATGGCACTTGTTGAAAATGTTAAGGATTTGGCTAAAACCCACTTTTCAGTAAAATGCTTGCTAGATTCTATTAAGCAAATTATGCAACTAAAATTTGTGGGTTTATTGTGCGATTTCACTACCACCCATATGGGAATGATGTCCGAGAACTATACTAGTCATTGAGATGTTTGTAATAAGTATTGTGTAGAAATCCCACCATAAGGACTACAACTAATGAGACCATCCATAGAGTTTTATATGAAAATACTTGGTGGGATAAATGTATATGAATTATGGACATCATTGTGATATGGGTGTTATAATCTTGAAAGTTTTATATTTATTTGATATACACTTGGCATATGTACACCGAAAACATCATATATATAAGATAATTGTCTTATAAAAGTCTCTTGTATTAATAGAACTAACAGCAAGGGAATAAATTATGAGATTTAAGTCAAGAACTATTTATGCTAATTAAGATGGGATTGTTAATAATATATAGTGGAGGTATCCTATGAGATATATGGATATATTTTTTTAAATCGTTATATTATTGTTGTTGATGGATTTTCCCACCTAGCTTGAATACATAAGTATATTTATCTATTCTTTTGTTTTTATACATATCTCGTGTATGTATAATTCTATATAGCTAATGTTTAACTTTTGACACGTTTATACTTAATATCTCAATTGTTTTAAGATTTATATATTTTTACGATTTGGCACCATATTGTACCATTTGGTTAGTTATCTTAGTATCTTAGCCATGGTAGCTACATGATACATTTGTCCTTGGGGGACATAGCCTGTGTGGCCACACAATTTACTTAGCCTTGGGGCTTACTACTAGGTAGACTGTAATAGGGGGTTCCTGTTATGGGAGCCAAAATACTCGAGCCATGGGGCCTATCAACTGTGCACAATAGATTTAAATCTTAGATGGTTGACTATACGTCATTAGAGGATGATTTTACTTTCGGGTTTTCCTAACTCATGGTTCTAGCCATGAAAAGTGAGATATGAGTCTTATGGGAGGACATATTATATGGTAGAAATATGGGTGCCTATACTTGTTTATTATCCTTGGTTGGATTTGGATTTTATTTTATGTATATGGTTTACGTGTACTAATTTCCTTTGGGGGGGAGATATCATGTGTTGTGCATAATGTGTATCACTAGTTTCGATTTATGGTTTTATAATATTTTGGTATAGTACTATTTATATGTATATGGTAAACATATAAGGAGTAAATTATATGCATCTTGTGGTTTTCTATTATTTTCGATATTGCACGTGGTGTGTGTTTGACTAGATGTATTTTTATAGAAAAACTTTTATAGTTCCCACTGAGCCCGTGTTTGGCTCACTCCTATTTTTCAAAACAGTTTTGCAGGAACACTCCCTGGGTTGGCACGCATTAAAATTTAGTTACTTTTGATGACCTCAAAACCGTGTTAGTTTACCTTGGAGGGATGACTTGACTTTTATGTGTAACTTTAAGTTAATTCTATTTGTATTAAGTAAATATTTGTTTAATTATTAGTTTATGTAATTGAAGAGTTAATGTAATATTAATTATGGTAAATTATAGCTGATTATTTACTCTTTTGAGAACTATAATGATGTAGTAGACTTTATTATTTGTTATGAAGATTATGATTGGGTTTTATTTGAGAACTAAGATGATGGAGTGTCATTTATATAGGTCTTGGATATTGGTAAAAAAGAGGAGACAATGCCAATTTTTTTTGAAAATCTAATATACACATTCTTGTATTTATTTTATTTATTTATTCGTTTTACTCATACCATTTTATAAAATGAGTAATTCCTTGAACAATATTTTTTTTAAACTTCTAATTAATTTGTAAAATTTTAATTTCACCTGCCATCAACGTACGGCACCCGTGACAAACCGATCCCGGAGGTGAAAACCTCTAAACGGGATTTGGGTCGTCACATGCAAAGTTAAGAGTTGAAGATGTGACACAACAACTGAAAAGTCAGCCCTTCAAAAGCATATGCTGGATTTTTGTCATGCTACGGTGGATTTGTTCTATAAGGTAAGTTGATACTCACCCTCAACGATCCCGTACTCATATTGAGAGTCAATAACTATAGGCCAAGCTGCAATACCCTGTTCCTTCATTCTATGCTCGTTACGATTCGATATCACTATTAAAGCAACTTTGAGATTCGAATGGTGAAACTCGGTTCCGGAAGGGTCGGTATAATTTGGAAACTTTCCATATGTTATATTAGTGTTATATAATTTTCTAGTGTGTTCACAAAGTGTTCCGAGTAGCTCAAATTGAAAAAGAGAAGTTAATAGCATGTTTCAACCTTCCACGATTTATTAATTTTTGGCCAACTTTGAGAGGCCATAACTTCTTCATCTAATGTCCAAACGATTTCTCGTTTGTGGGTAAATCTTCATTTTATTCCCCTCTACAAGTTTTGTGTTTGGCCTGAAACGAGATTCCAACATCTCGAGGGTCTAAGGGTCAATGCAATAGGCGAACTTAATGTTGAGCCGAGTAATATCGATCTTACTAGAGTCAAATTTGAGCAGATTCAAAACAGAACACTTTTCGGTTAGAGTAAGATCAATCTTACTTGTCAGAAATCATTGAAAAACAAACTAGTGCACTTTTTACCCGGACTAAAATCGATCTTACTCATCAGTTCAGACCCATTTTGACTACTTTTGACTCGATTTTTTCACCTTTTATCACCCTAAACACCCATTTTCGACCAACGACCCTAGAAACTTCCAAATAGACAAAGAGAGCACCTTTGAGTGAGATTTGGGGAGATTCCCATCGACACATCTTCACTACACAAAATCCTTATCAAACCAACACCAAACCACCTTCAACATCACTATTCATCATCACTTAGATCCTCCTTTCCTCCATGGCTAGGTGCGACACCCCAAATCCCGTTATGAGTTTTAGGCCTCCAGGGCCCGGTTAATCATGGCGACGTACGTGACAGCGGTTTAAAGTGCATGATCTAAAACTTATATATAATAGGAAATTTTTTGGTAAGGCCTCATTTTAAGAAAATTTTGGCATGTGGAGTTCGTATTTGTAATAAAACTAACACTTGTAAAGTTATATATAAGTTCAACTAGAATATTGTCTCCACATCTTAGTCAAATATAAATCAACAAACCAATTTAAGGCAATTCCTCCATTGAGGTCCCAAATTTAATAAAAGGTCTTTACATCGCTTATGAATGAAATTGAATATACTTTTAATGATACAATAGTATAAATGGTATTAACTGTAATACTCCGTGATTCATTCTCAAGTTAATCCTCTTCTTAAGCCCAGTTAAGCCTTAACCTCCGTTAAGGCATGAACTTTTGCGTTTGGACCCTTGTTGGCTGATCCAACACTTCTAGCATATCATATTGGGTAGATCAAGTTGTGAGAATGATTGTTTGATAATTCAGGTGGTCCGAATCGAAATCGAGGTGTTAATTCGTTTGTTTTCACTTTAAGAGATTTCTTAATTTTAGCCAACTTTGAGTTATCGTAACTTCTCCGTTCTTTGTCTGATTAAGTTCCCATTTGTGCCTATGTTTAGACTTTGAACTAATCTAAAACTTTGGTTTTTTGACGGGAAGCCAATTCATTCTCTTTGTTGGTCAAAACAGCCTGCGAAGTGGGCCGCTTAGAAAAATCTGATCGTTCGGTAATGTCGGAGCAGAATGCTGTCTTCAACAAAATTCTAGGAATTTTTTATTCATATTTTGGGAAAACTTCCTCTTAGGAAGTTGTATATGTTTGAATTACCTTTTCGTGAACATAAAGATCACCTCAATCGGAGTCCCGGGCGGAAAACTATGACCGAATTACGAACAGTACTCTGAATCGACAAAAGGCCAAGTGCTGGCAGTGGACTCCATGATCGATCATGGGAAAGACCATGATCGATCATGGTGCATCAGAAAATAGGTTTTGACTAGATTTGGCCTGTTTTTCTCCATAAAAACACACCTCCACCTCCCATTTCGAAGTCATACACCAAGGAGAAGTTTGGGAGAGATGGGGGCTGAATGGTGAAGGTTCCCGAAGACATTTTTACTCATTCTTCATCCCTAAAACAAGATCGCACCTTCATCCTCTTCATCTTCTTCATTCTTCTTTCTTCCATGGCTAGGGCACAAAGAGCTAAATTGGGGATTTGACGATTTGACGATTTCTAGCTCGATTCAACCTTCCAAACTCGAGGAATAAGCTCCATAGAGGTGGGAATCTATACCAAAACCTATTTTCTGCCTTATTGTTGATTAATTTCCATTTTGGCAATTGTTAGTATAAAAACCCTAAGTTATATATATACACACACATGCATATTTTGGGTATATGGTGAAAGTGTGATGAAACGTTGGAATTGATGAACCAAGTGGTCTACATATTATTAAAATAACTTGGTTCAATGAGGTGTTTGCGACGGATCGATTGTTTTACACAAAATCTACTTGAACCCCCAATTTTATAAAATGTAAATATTAATATAAAGTTATCACTTTTTCTTAATAGTTTGGATAGCCTATACACATATATATAGATATATTATAACATATGTTTTCAACAAGATACTAAGGCTATTCGTTTGGTTTTCTTGAAAACCCACTTTATTGTTGATAAACTTTATTATAAAGCCAAACATCTACTCTTAAGGGTTCAAGTGGTTGGTTATTTTTACAAAACCTACGCTTATGAGTTCTTAAACACGAAAGAATGATTAATATGATATTTCCTCGTCGGTTACATGTTGATGCTATAGTTGATTAATGAAAATCATTAAAATGGCACAATTGCTTCTCATAAGAGCCGGGTGATGACTTACTGAGACTATTGTTAGCGCTAGTCCATGAACGGTCCCAGGTATGGTCACGGACCTTAAGTTGGGATAAAGTGCCCCTGGGTGAAAGACCCGAAACCGTGCACAAAAAATAACAGGAGGCCCTGCTGCCGCGTGGTTGAAAGGCCACGAAATGCAGACCTAGTTGTACGCTTGGATAGTTGCAGGATTTACGAGATTACGGCTCGAAGTTCATGAGATGAACATACGATTAACTGTGCCATAATTTTTACCTGGTATCGGTTATACATTATCCATGATTTTAAGATTACTTAAATGAGATAAGAAAAGGTTTTTATTCAAATTACTATATGTATGTAAAGGACTTGGTTCGTAACATTAAACAAAAGGATTTCTAAATATGGTTTTATTTTAAAACTATATTATATGATTCCCACTGAGTCCGTTTGACTCACCCCACCTATTTTCTACTTAGGTCTTCTTGCAGGTTCATCGAAAAAAGGGAGAGCGAGGACACGACTCTGTAGAAGGCTTCTATACCTCAAATTAGTTATAAGTCCTTCACGATAGAAGGGCCTTTGTCTATTGAGTTTCATTAACAATTCATGTATTACATTTGTATTAGAACATACGTATATAAATTGTGGAAATTGTATACTTGTATTTGGGACCTCGTTGGAGGCTAGCTATTGAGTTGTAGTGTTAGTTTTTCTTTCATGGCCAGATTTTGTGGAACGGAAAAATGTTCTTCTTATGTTAACTGTGGATTTCTATGTTTTACACAGAGATTGTGTCTAGTTAAACCGCCGTCGGCGTACAGCACCTGTGACGAATCAAGTCCCGGAAGGTAATGCCTTTGAACGGGATTTGGGGCATCACATTAACATATATAACTCATAAGATAAAAATCGTCCATGGATTACTACAAATGGTTATGGCCATGAAAGGTTCTAATCGCATTCTTGTACCACCCCAAAAAAGTACCTACAAAACTGTTGGAAAATAGGAGTGAGCCAAACACAGACTCAGTGGAACTATAAAAGTTTGTGTAATAAAATACACATTGCCATACACATACAACATGAGATAATGAAAATAGTAATATACTTATGTTATTAATATAGGTATGCAATACTTTAAGATGTAAAATACAACAACGAGTCTAAACCCATCAAGGATGGGCGTCTAAGCTGCTTTGTGAAGTCACTTGTCCTAGTGGATCAATATATATATGTGACGCCCCAAAATCCCGTTGAGAGGATTTCACCTCCGGGACCCGGTTAATCACGGTGTCGTACGCGACGACGGATGATAAGCTGTAAATCATAACTTATATAAAAAGGGAATTTTATGTATAGCAGTAATTTTAGAAAATTTTGGCATGTGGAGTTTGTTCATAAGGCAAAGCCAAAACCTGTTAATATGTACATATAATCCATTTCCAATAAATACTCCACATTAAAGAAAAGTCATATATACAAAGCCTCCAATGAGGTCCCAATCTCAATAAGCTTTATTTCAAAATACAACACTATAATACATAAACAACTAGTACACAAGTCGTTTCCCAACGACTTAGGGGATCAGAGTCCATCAGAGCTATCTAGACTTGTCCTCGTACCATTCCCACGAATACCTGCAACACTGGTTTGGAAAATGGCTTAGAAATCATGCATGCCATGCGATGCAATTTAATGAAAGTAAATTTAGTATATAAGCTGCTTCTCGGTAATAAATCATATTTCTCTTCGTGTATACAAATATAAATACATATACATATGTGAAGCAGCTAATGCATAGAAACCTTTCGTGAAATGTATATATAATGCCCCCAACCCAAAGTACAAGAAAGGCAACATATATATATACATCATCATACATATACCACAACACCGTGACTAGATCTATCACATCAATCACATATATCAACTCACGTCTAGGATTTTCATAAATCTACTGTACAGAGATAGCCGGCAACTCGGTTTCTTCTGCCTAAGGCAGGGACCACCTACCAGGTCCACCTAGACGCTACCTCACGCAGCCACACAGGCATACGCTACCTCACGCCGCCATAAAGGCGCACGCTACAATAATACTCACGTAGCCACCAAGGCTATACGCTACCGGTAATCACCATCTATCTAGTACGAACGGTGTGACCATCCGATATAAAATCACAGAAATCATCTCATCAAAGAATATAATATAATCAAGAATATCCAAATATAAGCTCAACATAAAGTATATGAAGTGTGTAGGCCAATACGCCTGAAAATCTGCAGTGGTATTGTTTTTCAACTTAAATAAGATCCGCCAAGCCCGTCCATTAGTAAAAGAAACTAGAAAATCATCAGTTTGGGAGGTTTCATATGTTTTCATCAATTTGGCCCCAAGCCAAGTCTAATACAGTCAAACAATGTGTATGAGTTCCCAAATAGCCTCCCACTATGATTTAAATACTTCATTTATTCAAAACATATTTATGTATTTGACCAGCATACTTACGGACTGGCTAGGTAAGTAAAAAATCTCATAAACGTAGTTTTATAACTTAAACACAACAACAATACCACCAATATATGTAACTTTGTCCAAAATATAGTTTAAATCCCATATATGACATCATACGGAAGTGTATCAAAGTCTAGCGTATATAATCGTATACGTACTTGAAGGTCATATGTGAAACTTTCTCATAAATCATTTATAATTGGGGCTTTTTGTATAAAATCGTTATTGATGTCATATATGATGCAAATCTATCAAAGTTATTCAAAGAAATTGACCCAAGACCCATGCATATGCAACTTTGAGTAGAAACCCTAGGTTTAGTTTGATTTGAGATGAATAAGTTGTAATCGTAAGAAAATTTGTTAAAATACTATTGTTCCCACCTTAAGAGGGTCAATCCCTCGAAGTATTGCGGAAGAATCGAGCCGGAGAAGCACGCGTATGAAATTCCCCAATTTCTCTTCAAAACCCTAGCTATGGTGGAATTGGATGGAGAAGGAGATGAAGATGATGATGGAGGTGATGATGATGTTGATGATTTGGTGGGGGATAATAAGCATAGAGTATTCTCACAATATCCCCAAGGATAGCCCCTCAATCTCTCTCTAAGAGCTCTCCAATGGTGGGGTGAAATGAGGAAGAAAGGAGAAGAAGAAATATATAAAAAACGTGTCCAGCACGATGGAGTCGACTCCCTACTGTTCATGGAGTCAACTCCCTAGGCCTGAAGGTGCCCCTTTCAGCTTTTGATCAATAGCTCGACTTCGCATGCACTTTTGGGCCTCAAGGAGTTGGAATTGGGTCTCGGCCAAAACACGAAAGTTGTAGAGGGCATTGAGATGAAGGAGTTTTCAAAAACGGGGACTCATTTGGAGTTCGGATGAAGAAGTTATGGTCTTCCAAAGTCGGGTAAAAATAATTAATCGCGTAGATCGAAACTTGTGATTTTCGAGCCGATTTCCGTCTGAGCCACCCAAAACAACTTATGGTCATTATAACACACTTAAATATGTTAATATGACTTGTTGGAGGTTTCCAAACCATACCAACCTTTCCAGAACCCAATTTGGCCATCCGGAGCCCGATTCTGCCTTATACGCGATACGGGTCGTGATTTTGCAAGAGATGTTTAAACGGGATGTTACAATATATATATATATATATATAATACATGCATGCTATGCAAACAACATGGAACCTCAATGCCAAAATAGTAAGGTAGTAAAATAGTAATAAGAGCGTAGGCACCAATCTTCTAACAATCTCTAGCCCATCTGTCTATCTTATGTCCAACTATCTCAAATCTGACATCTAGGATTTTTTAACTGTGCACAACGATCGCGATATAAGTCCCCAACGCTAGGGTATGCAACCTTCAAGGTTGGGTCCCCCCGTGGACCACCTAGATGTGCAGGGTATGGTGCCTCGCGCGGTCCCCCTAGCTAGACCATAGAGTATGCCGCTCCCAAAGCGGTTCCCTCTACATGGATCATAGAGTATGCTGCTAATATAGCGGAGTCCCTCTACATGGACCAGGGTATGTAGCCACCAAGGCTAAGTCAACCACATGGACCATTAGTGCCTGTCCGAGCTCAAAATATCATGTAAATACTTAAATATCTTAACCGTATTTATATTACCATAAGCTTATCTCTAATTACACTTATATTGTAAAATCATCAACTTGTATATGTATTTACTAAGTCGTCACCTAGTCATATTAGTGTTATTCTTAAGCCAACTCCACCAAGTTTGTTTTGTTTTCCGTTTTGCAGCTCATTCATGAGTTTTATCAGCTATATTTACCAATGAGTGAATTTTGTAACAAAGCATGTAATCGGCCCCAATCCAAGTAAAATTCAAAAGCGAAGACAATTATCTTTCATCAAAACCTTTCCTTATGGTCTCAATTCGTAACTCGTTTAAAGATACACTGGTAATTCATTTAGTAAAGGTACGGAATTGTTGGATTTTAAATGAATTTCACAATAATAGTTCAATGGCTTAAGCACAACACTAATATCACATACATGAGAATAAATAACCTAGACATCCTTTATTTTCCTCAATATATCAATATATATATATGCACATAAGTATCTCGCTATCATATCCGTTCGAATATGTTTCATACTAACTCTATATACTTGTCATGGTTGTAGACCTCCAAACCATTTCACATATGATATATATATAGCACTAAGTCCAAATCTCATAAAAGTCTTCTTATCTAAGTCATAACCTAATGTATATAGCTCTCAAACGGAGCATATGCACATACGCGCAAGAGAACATTACCCAGGGCTTGTAATATTCCACACATACTATATATCTTTTACAATAATTATGAAATAACAACAAAAGTATGAAGAAATCAAGAATTATATGCATAAATCTCAAACCCAAGCCCCATGTATGCATTCAACACACAACTTATAAAAAAACTTCCATTTTTGCTTTGAAAACAATGAAGAACACATAATAGTTGAAAACAGGTTTAGGTACTAGTGTTCCCACCTTTAATAAGCCGATAATCAAAGGTTTGAAGCACCGGATCAAGTTGCAACCCCACTAATCACGAAACCCCCAATTTTGCTTCAAAACCCTAAAAATGGAGGAAGGCAACTAATCGAGAAGAATGTGAAAATGGTAAGGATGAGGATCTTGTGGATGGTAAAGGACCAAGTAAGATCACTTTCATGAACTCCCATGAGTGATCTCTCATCCCTCTTTAGCCCTCTCTGTGGTGTATGATCGAATGGGTGAAGACGGGAAGAGAAAAGTGAACTTGTAACAAGGAAGGATGGTTAAAAATCCCGTTGGGCTTTCTCTGATTGATTAAAGGCTGCTTTGATTGATTAGAGGTCTCTTATTATGAAGTTTAACACTATTAGGTCTGGAGCACTGTTCGTATTTTGGCCATAACGTTTTGCTCGGAACTCCGATTGAGGTGATCTTTATGTACATGAAAAGATAATTCAAATATCTACAACTCCCTAATAAGAAGCTTCCTCAAAATATGGATGGATAATTCCCATAAATTTTCTGAAGACAATGCTCTGCTGAAGCGCTACGGAATGCTTAGATTTTTAACAACTAGCTTACTTCGAATGATGTTTTGACCCACGAGGAGTATGAATTGGCCTTCGTTTAAAACATGAAAGTTGTAGAATGCATAAAAACCTAGAAACAAATATAAACAGGGACTCATTTGGACATCTTATGAGAAAGTTATGGCCTCTGAAAATGCTTAATATCATTAAAATGATTTCTAACCATTCACGCATACTTAATATCATTAAAATGATTTTATAGAATATTTGGATCAACTACGAAAGCTCCAGAATAAAAACCGGCTCCTCTAATGGAGATTTTTGCCTTGAATAGCTTAAGAAGGAATTTGTCGCGAAAACGAAATACAATGCGTTACACTAGGGCACAAAAGCTCAAATTGGGGATTAGACAATTCTTCAGCTTTGGGTTCAATCCAACCTTCCAAACTCAAGGAAAAAGCTTCAAAAAGGTGGGAATCTAGTACCAAAACCCTTTTTATAATTTATAGTAACGTTATTATGATTTCTCTCTCTAATTACATCGAAAACCTAACTTTTACAAAGGGGTTTTTAAGATATATATTATGGTTAGTCTTTTTGTTGAAATTGATGATTCAAATTACTTTAATATCACTTTTACAACATGATCCAATAAGAAATTCCACCTATCTACTCGGTTTATACAAAAACCTACTTGGACATCATTTCTATGGTTTGTAAACCTTGAGGAAAGGCTTGCTGATTATGTTTAAAAGTCTAGGTGGTGGGTTTCCTCAACGACATGCCCATTGGAGATTAACTATATTTGTAGAAGTTGTTTATACAAGAGTTTCCTTATTAATTATACTATGATTGGATTTGGTTATATAAATGTTTATAGGATTATATGGCACATTTGTTTTTCAAATGAGCTAATTGTGATTATAATTGGGTTATACCTTAGTACGAGGCCATGTTAGGTCCCGGGTTTGATCTCTAATGATTGGGGCTAGAAGTTGGGACACAATCTTATGGGTGCAAGACCCGAAATCGTGCATGAAAACAAACGGGAGTTCCTGCTGCCGCGTGGGTGAAAGGCCATAAAATGCAGACCTGGTGACACATGGACATACACTGGATTATTGAAATATTGGCTCAAGATTTGGTCCAAGACATGTTACTATATGGCTTGGGAATTATCAGACTAGTGGCCAAGAAGAAAGAAAATGACCGTAAAAATACGAGAGAAAAGAGTAAAAGATGCCATTCAAATCCAGAATCCTTGGAAGGATGCAGCACCAGCCATGGTGGCAGCAGTGGCCCACACACCGGGTGTTATATTTGTAAGAATCGGGGTCGTTATTGCAAAGGTTGTTCAAACCTTGATTAGAGAGAAGAGGTAAGCTATAATAGTGAATATGGACATGGTGGAAATGGCTAGAGAAACCAACTGGGAAGGTTTAGATGCCGCTCGTCCTAATGACAATACTAAGATCAAACTCCTAGTACGAGCTAGTATCAAGGGCAAATTCCAAGCTTAGCAGTAGCAACTAAACCATTATCTAATTTAACCACAAGGCTAGGGAAACCAAGTTGGCCAACTCTTCGACTTAATTCCAATAATGGACTAGGAGGACTATACATAAATGGAAGGTAGTTTGTCCTTTTAACACTGGTGTTGAAAGTTTTATTTGAGACATATATGTTTTATTCTCCCATGTCTGATGCATATATTGTTAGTTCGGGTTATACTTAAAGAAGTCAAGACCTCCCATTAGTATGGGGATGTCTACGGGAAATAGCTTTTATTTGAATCAATATTGCACTTTACTGTTTGGCTCCACCAGAGTTTAATGAGCTTAAAACCCAACTAAATGAACTCTTGTCTAAGGAATTCATTCGACAGGGCTCATCTCCATAAGGAGTATCTGCTTCATTTACCAGAGGGGATATGGACCACCCTGTCTCTTTATACTTTTCCCACTTACACATCCGAGATATACTTGGTTTGCATGAATTGGATTAAGGAATTTTGGTGGGATTTCTTTAATGGATCAATCATAGATGAGGTATGCATCTATCTTATTTCACTCTATGATTGAGAACAAACTTCGTACCCACTCGGGGTCTAGTTCCCACTTTTTCCATTTGAGGATAAGTTTATCAGAGTATATAGCGGAAGGGTATTAATTGCTAAGCTCATGTTTGATATAGCTTTTCAGTGAATAAACCAGTAAATTCGAATTAAAATTCCTTTTATGTGTAATCTAAATGTTCTAATCGAGCCTAATAGTGACCATTGACGATCCCTTGAGTTAAAGATTTTGCATTGATTTTATTGAGGAGTAGTTGGTAAAGTTATAACCCTCCTCTTGTTTGGATCTTTATTTTTCAAGGAATGCAAATTAAGAATATGATAAAACCCCATTGGAGCAGCTAATATTTTTTATGTTCTAATTTTAATACTATGTACCCTACCTTCCAGGTGTGTAACCCGACGCGATGATTTGTATATGATCCGCTGGCCTATCTCTAAGAGTATTGTAGAGACCAGAGGCACTCTAAGTTTGAACCGTCTAATTGATACAAATTAGTAACCAATCCTCTAGGGAGGGGAGCGACATTTGGTTATACAAAGTGGACCCTACACATTCTAAATTCTTTTGTTAAACCCATTGAGGGTTATGGTTAGCGAATTCAATGTAGTACTTCTACTTTGACCTTGTATCAAACACAAATTGTACCATATATTTAGAACCAAAACCCTTTTTGAGGATTGAAATAAAGGGATAGCATGCCTAACATACACAACCTACTCCGTTTGTTATGAGCAAAGGGTGAAGCCCGAATTTCTTTTTTATTTAGTGCAATTTCATACTATTAAATTTTCTTTAGCATATGACAAAAACCTCGGGATTTAGACTAAATATTTTTTCAAACAAGTGTTGTGTTGATCAAGTCCGACTTCTAACGGCCTCTTATGAATAGCAAATCTAGTTCGCCGTGTTTGATAATGGGATAATGATGGATATGGCCTCATAATTCGGATCGGCTATATGTGATATGAGCTAAAATTTTGCATTGGATACGTGCTCGTATATGGGAAATAGTGAGCCTAGAGTAGTCACGTCATTTCTATAAATCCTTGATATATCATTTCCCATTATTTAGCATCTGGGCAGTCTATAAGAAATGGAGAACCTCGATTCTAGTTGTAACTAAAATTTCGTAGTTTAGATGTTTCATATAAATCCTTTGAGAGAGATACATCTGTAAACATAATCGTCTTGCATCCAGGGTAAACCGGATTAATCTAAGTGAACCATAAGGGTTGGCCTTGCTAAGTCTACGGGGCTTAGTAAATTTTGTACTCAGTATAGTTTTTCTATTTTCTCGCCTATGACTCCCTTGCTCAAATTCTTAATTGATTGTTTCACCACGTGGAAAGGGTGAGGTGTAATCCGAATGGAAAATTGGTACTTAACACTCTTCCTTCTAGTCGAACATTGATAACTCCTTCAATTCTCTCAACTCCTATAAATAAGACAAATCATCAGCCATATGGCGCTGTGAGAGAATCACAGTTTATTCGATCAGGAAAATTGCTTGTAAGATATTTTCCTAATATGGTTAAATTGCATTGTTAATCGTCGAATTGTTCAGTAATCTTGAGAAGTAAACATTATAACGAGTAATGTGCACGTTGAGAATCATTTATATTTGACCTTGGATGCTGTGAAAATATTTGTTAGATCTTTTAAACATGTACCTTAATTGTTTGACATTCTTTAGAAATTAGAACGATTGATTATGGATATATGATTTGACCCTCCTTAGCTATAGTTTTACGTTCCTATACCGTTGATATTCTCCTAAAGGAGAGAAACTGAGTGCAATTTGATGATTGCCTTTGTCATGGACATTTCCGTATTAAATGCAATGGATAAAACTTCATTTCGAAACTTATGTTATCAGGAAATACATTGATTGTTTGTAGAACATAATAGAAGAACTTTGCTAATTCTTTTGTTTGGAAAATTAAACTATTAGAAACAAAAGAGTTGAAAATGAGAGGCTTATTTCAATTTTTCGGTAACCACCTTTACCTAGTTCCTGCATTCCAGTAGGTGGAGAGGGTAAAATGTAGGGTTTTCTGGTGTTGATTTGTGAATCAAACAAAGATCAGTAACATTTTTAACAATATTCTTTCTCCTTGTAGTTATTCTAATTATTTCTCCTTCTGGGATCGCTCTAACAAGATTCTTCACAGACGTGTTAAATTGTATACTTGTATGGCCTGTTATGGAACCATAACTAGCAGTAATAATCAATATAATTCTATACTTGTCTGGTGAGTAATAGGATTCCATCTTTTACTGTTAATGGTATATATATATGGTTTGGTAATGGATATTGGAGATAACGCAAAGTCCTTGAGTTTAATTTCCTTTTGGAGGGAGGTGGGGAATCATATTAAAAAAGATTATTAGTGAGCGTTAATTACAATAAAAAATAGTTGGACCCGATTTTTATATATCATATACACCACTTTCTTCTCCATTTCATTGAAAGCTCAGGGAGAGGGTTTGAGAGAGGTGAGGACTCATGGAGGAGGGCTCTAAATGATGATTTTACTTCCAATTCAACTCAACACAAGAATCAAACACCTCATCATCTTCTTCTTCTTCCTTCTTCTATTTCCTCCAAGTTAAGGCTCAAAGCTTAAGGGTGAGAGCTTGCGCTTCAATCGGTTAGAGCTTGATCCGCAGCTCAAGTTACGAAGGTTTAACGCTATCGAGGTAAGAACACTAGTACCAAAACCTATTTTAAGAGATTATGCACCCAATCACCATTTTTATACAAATTTGGGGATTTTCTATATATATATATATATCTATTGCTGCATATATATGGACTTTGGGTCTATAAATTATGATGGAAATGGTTGATTATTACTCATAAATGGTAGTATATCATATTTCCCCATGTATTTCTTTCATTCCATTAATTTACGACAAACCCTTGTTCCTGGCCTCTAGCGCGTAGGTACTTATACGTCCGTATGGTAAAATAAACCTTTGATACGCACTTTATCTTACATGATATTCATGAAATAGACTATAAAATGTTTTTACATGATGTATATGACCTTATATTTACTATTGGGACATTATCAGTTTTTCTTATACTGAGTAGTCAACACTGTTCATACCAGGTAGATGGTTATTACCTGTAGCGTATAGCCTTGGTGGCTACGTGAGCTTATATTATTGCCTTGAGGGTATTTTTCATCTAGGTGGACCTGGTAGGTGGTCCTTGTCTTGGGGGCAGAAGAAACCGAGTTGTCGGCTATCTCTGTGCACAGTAGATGTGAAAATCCTAGATGCGATGTATACATACACTTGATAGATGTGATAATAGACCTGGTCGCGGTGTATTGACATCGTATATATTACATTGTATACATATATTCATGACTTATGAACAAGGATTTCTCACAAACTCTTTTTATAAAGGATTACTCTATATATACATGTTTTTCTTACAAAATCCTATAGTTCCTACTGGGCCCGTTTGGCTCACAATTTTTCCTACGCAAGTACTTCTAAGGATGGGATGGGAAGAGCTGATAAGGGAAAGGTTGACAAATCTTAGTCTCCTCTAATTCTGTATAATATGAGAGCCTTTCACCACGGAAATACTATGTTACCAAATTTTGTTGTAAAATAACTAGACATGTATTAACTTAGGCATGTTTGTATAATCTATGTATCTATAGTTTTGTAACTTACTTGAAGTTGTGGAGACTTTGCTACTTATTACTATTTTTGTTGACCTATGGATATCATCTATGTATATATTTTGTGGATCTTTATTATTTTCTATCTTTTTCTTACTGTCAATGTATAGCAAAGTTGGAGGAACACGTTTATTGTTTAGTGCCATCCTGTTGTGGACGAGTGACCTACATTTTAGTTAGCCGGTGCGCAACGGTATAGACTGATTTGTAAAGCACGAGTTAACAGGAGGGTAGACTACAGTTCTAGCATGTTCCTATGTGATGGTGTTATTCGTGCTTGATCATTGCATATTTTCTTATCTCACTAGAATTTCTTAGTTTAAACTCACTTTCGCCGTCGCGTACGGCTCCATGACCAACCGTGTTTCGGATGTTCTTCCTCTCAACTAAACTCGGGGCGTCACACGGGTATACCCTAGTACAATTATAAATCACCTTTCATCTGCTAATTTGCATGATTGATAGTATCTATAAGAGGAGTTCATTGTTGTTGACATGATATTTCACAGATGATTATGCCATAAGAGCAATATATGCTCCTTTTAGTTGTTTGCTTTCATTTACATAGCTTTTTGCCAATCAATGTAAATAACAGGTATAAGAGGAAAAGTGTAAAAGACCTGTATAAAATGCTTGACAAATGCAATGAGCAACTGCAACAATTTAGCCACGTAAACAAAAAATCAGTTGATCAATGTAACACCCGGTTTCCTTATCGCTTGCAAATCGCGGCCCATATCGCGTATGAGACTGAATTTGGCTCCGGGACGCCAAATTGGGTTCTGGAAAGGTTGGAATGGTTTGGAAACCTCCAACAAGTCATATTAATATATTTAAGTGTGTTATAATGACTATAAGTTGTTTCGGGTGGCTCGGACAAAAATCGGGTCGAAAATCACAAGTTTCGATCCTACGCGATAAGTTATTTTTACCCAACTTTGGATGACCATAACTTCCTCATCCGAACTCCAAATGAGTCCCCGTTTTCGGCCTCGTCTTCATTTCAATGCCCTCTACAACTTTCGTGTTTTGTCCGAGACCCAATTCCAACTCCGTGAGGCCCAAAAGTGCATGCGAAGTCGATCTATTGACCAAAAGCTGAAAGGGGCACTTCCAGGCCTAGGGAGTCGACTCCATGAACAGTAGGGAGTCGGCTCCATCGTGCTGGACAGGTTTTTTATAAATTTTTTCTTCTCCTTTCTTCCTCATTTCACCAAGCCATTGGAGAGCTCTTAGAGAGAGATTGAGGGGCTATCCTTGGGGATATTGTGAGAATACTCTAGGCTTATTATCCCCCACCAAATCATCAACATCATCATCATCTCCATCATCATCTTCATCTCCTCCTTCACCTCCATCCACCATAGCTAGGGTTTTTGAGCTCAAATTGGGGATTTTCGCATCTACGCGGTTTCGGCTCGATTCTTCCGCAATACTTCGAGGGATTGACCCTCTTAAGGTGGGAATAATAGTATTTTAACAATTTTTCCTACGATTACATCTTATTCGCCTCAAATCAAACTAAACCTAGGGTTTTTCTACCTAAATTGCACATTCATGGGGTTTGGGTTGATTTCTCTTATTTCTTTGGTTGATTTGGACTTGATATGATTATATATGGTGGATTATACTAGAAATCACCATTTCTATCTTAATTTCCTAAAGTTTGGCATAAAACCCCTATATACAGATATGGCTATGAACTATATGCTATGATACGCTTACATACAACGAGATACTTGATTTTAAAAGTATATTTTGGACAAAGTTACACATATTTGTGGTATTGTTGCTATATTTTAAGTTATGAACCATATTTATGAGATTTTCTACTTACCTAGCCAGTCCGTAAGTATGCTGGTCAAATATATATATATATGTTTTGAATAAACCAAGTCTTTAAATCATAGTGGGAGGCTATTTGGGAACTCGTATACATTGTTTTATTGTATTAGACTTGGCTTGGGGCCAAATTAATGAAAGCATGTGAAACCTCCCAAACTAAGGATTTTATTGGTTTATTTCCTTAACTGACGGACTTGGCGGATCTTATTCAATCTCAAGAATACCACTACATGTTTTACAAAATGTATATGCACTCATATCTATAATGGATACATATCTATGAGTTATACGAATATATATGGAATGTATGCATGTTCGTATCTATATATCTGTATTTTTATGATTTCATGGATTTGATGAGTTTATTATTATTTGGACATATTATCGGATGGCCACACCGTTCGTACTAGATAGATGGTGATTACCGGTAGCGTATAGCCTTGGTGGCTACGTGAGTATTATTGTAGCGTGCGCCTTTATGGCGGCGTGAGGTAGCGTATGCCTGTGTGGCTGCGTGAGGTAGCGTCTAGGTGGACCTTGTAGGTGGTCCCTGCCTTGGGCAGAAGAAACCGAGTTGCCGGCTATCTCTGTGCACAGTAGATTTATAAAAATCCTAGACGTGAGTTTGATATATGTGATTGATGTGATAGATCTAGTCGCGGTGTTGTGGCATATACTGTACGATGACGTATATGTATACTTACATTGCCTTTCTCATACTTTGGGATGGCATTATATATACATTCCACGAAAGGTTTCCCTGCATTAGCTGCTTCACATGCGTATATGTATTTATATTTGTATATACAAAGAGAAATGTGACTTATTACTGAGAAGCAGCACATAAACTATTTTCATTATAATACATGGCATGGCATGCATGATTTCCAACTTATTTTCTTATACAACCCTTATAGTTCCCACTGAGCCCGTTTGGCTCACTCCCATTTTCCAAACTAGGTTTTGCAGGTATTACCCGGGGGATGGTGCGCCATCGAGTCTAGATAGCTCTGAAGATTGAATTACCAAAGTCGTGGGAAACGACTTATGTCTTCTTTGTTTAAGTATTCATATTGTATCGTTTTAAACTCTTAAGCCATATATGTAAAGTATTTGTATATGATTGGAACCCTATTAAAGGGATCACTTTGTAATGTACTGTGCCTTTTATTTAACAAATTACAGATGTGGAGATATTATTTTAAGTTAAATGTAAACTATTTGACAGGAAATGGTTTTATTAATAATACAAACTCCACATGCCAGAATTTCTTTTAAAATGACTTTATTACTTTAGCCTGTTTGTGATATAAAATTCTAAATTTTACACCTGATCACCCGTCGTCGCGTACGACTCCGTGGCTAACTGGGTCCCGGAGGTACAAACCTCTAAACGGGATTTTGGGGCGTCACAAGTTGGTATCAGAGCTATAGGTTTGACGTTTTCCTCGGGGGATTCATGGGTAGATCCGAGATTATGGGTGCGAGCGGTTATATTATCCCTCGGAAGATTGATACGCTCTTGTGCAATAGGATTCTACCGCTAGGATATTTGGAAAATGGGAGTATTGTGAAAGGAGACGTGGCTTGTCTTGGCTACGTCAATTCACAAAGTTCTTGATTAATTCATTTGCCTCTTTTGTAAATTATCTATGTCATTGGCTCCTATATTACCTGTTTCACATATACGATTTGTGATCTGGATTAGTTCTACCATTAAGTGAGCAAAAGGCGACTGATGGATTATGTTATAGTCATCCGCCGGCCAACGGTTGACTATCTGATAAACCACCAGTCCACTACTGCTGACTGAGGTTAGAACGTGGCATACTCATAGGAGAGTGGCTGCTAAAGTCCTATTCCCTGTGTTTGCCCCATTGCTTCTTCTTTGACTTTCTTGAGGGGTGAACCTATTACGTGGATGATCGTTCCTCTATGTCTGTACGACCACGTTTGAACTTGTAAGTTCAGTTACGAGAGAGGGAATCTGTGGATTATATTCAGATTGACTACCATGTTACGAGTAAACTTTTACATTGTTCTAGACATCAATTGGCTTGAGAGATCTATTCAGTAGGATGACTATTTTATGGTGGTATGGTGAGCAAATTTTCTTGAAAACCCACATGGAATGTATGAGAATGACTAAGTTTGGTCGTGTATATGTATATATCCCATCTTATGAGGCGAGATCCGATGTGGATGAATGACTGGACTTTCTTATGGATGCCGATACCTCGTGTGTGCCTGAGTTGTGCTATTCCTTGGAGTAAGAGGCACACGACCGTAGTAAGACTTCCCTTATATATTTTCTTTTGAGAATGGTCGGTTGTAAGTGTTCCTGCCTGAGGAAAAGCATTGAATATGCTTATTTTGGAATCGAATTCTCATTTTGTTAGCCGATTAAGTTTAATGGGGAACAAGAACTAGTTTAGTGAACCTTGTCTCCAGTAAAGATGTGTTATGCCTTGTTCCCTATAGTGATAATAGAGAATCTTTCATGGTATCCACTACACATTCCACCTTTAGGAGCTGTAGGCCCATTCTTCCTTCACGATAAGGAACCCACAACGAATTCGTCTGAAGCACAATTCTTTTCCATTTTTATTAGGGGAACCTATCAGAGTAACGCAGTGAAAGCTTGTGGACTTGTTGAATTGAGGCTAGGGTGACTATTTCTTTTGTAAGCCTTTTTCCTTTGTTAAGTATACTGCATTGGGACTTTGAGAATTTGGTTTGTAAAGGGACTAGAAGTGAACTCCCTTGGTAAATCTTGAAGGAGAGTGTTTGTTTAACAATTGTATCTCGTGGTAAAAAGGAGCTGAACCCTTAGTAGAACTTGATGCTCTTCTATTTCATTTCCTTTGTTGTTTTCAAGTGGAGTTTTGGGTACACATTCAAGTTGATTATGATTGCGTTTACCCTAATAGAGGAGATTGGTTCGAATTACTCCATAATAGCATGATGAAATATCAAAGGTGGATTAGTGAACTCAGTTTTTGAATTCTCCTCATTCTAGAAAGGTACAGTGCCTCTGAGACATGAGGTGTACCCTTGCTTGACCCTTGTTGAGTCAGCCTTAGCGAGATGAGCATTTTCGAGAAATCGTTCCCAACCTCCTATGTGGACATCTAATTAGAGTGTTGTGTATGCTAGTTAAAAGCAAGTTTCTCTAAAAGGAGATTTGAAGCAGAAATCATATGTTAAGTCGAGTGCGTGTTCTAGTGAGAATTTCTCCTACCCCAATTCAATAGTTCAGATGATGATGAGGTAAGCATTTCAAGCTTGAGACTTTCTCATTCCCCTCGTGATTCTAGTTGGGATCTGAAGTGGCACTCCAGATTCAAGCCATATTGATACCACGGACAAACCCTTTAAGGAGGGGAGACGACACTCGATTGAGATAAGTAGACCTTATTTCTGCCGCTATTCCATTCCGTCTTACAACTATATATATATATTTGGGTGTGTTAAAGCTTGTTCTGGCTCGGGGAAGAACAGTCTGAATTATTCTATTGCGTATGAGTTACATCCTTTGAAGGAGTATGAACTCTCCTAAGATCATGCTAGCATACTATACGTGTATCACTTTTGCTCTTTGTATAGTGGAAATCCCCAACAGATTTTCCAGAGATATGTGTTTATTGCTTGTTAAGGGGAAGACAAGGTAAAATCCTATAAATCTCTTTTATTGGAAATGCTATGCATGACAGATGCATTACAAGGAATTCCTTATAGTTGGATATGCAGTATTCATACCATGTCAGTCGATTCATGACTGTGAGTTGCGATACTCCACGTCCAGGATTATTAGTGGAATAGTTAGGGTCATGATTACGAAGTGATCACGGGATCACTTATTCAGATGAGAGGACTTCAAGCATTCTCTATAATTTAGCGAGCTCTCAGTGAGCGTATTTTCTTTGTCTAAAGTTTACTTGATGTCCATTGAAATTCCGTTCTTGGTTCAGGAATTCGTCTAGGCTAAGAGAAGACATTCAGGGCAAGGAATGCATTTGTTAGTATGACTACCGCTTGTATTTTGAATAGACCTCCTAAGAATTTGAATTATGAATTTTGTGAGTTATTCAGATTCACCTTTTGAAAATTGATCCCTGCATTTCTCCTCGTCTGCTTGTTCTGATTGGGTGGAATTGGAACCCAGTTCAAAATTTCAAGCACGGTACGGAATTTGGTTTCCATAACCAAACGGTAACGATTTTGGTCTGGTGTCACTATATTTTTGTGGAGCTATTTGTCTACTGGCTAGATAACACTATAGTTATCACAACCGAATTGAGAATCGATTTTATTTAACTTTTGGGAAATTGGCTTATACTCTTTTCTCCCGAGTATATGGAATTGGATTCAGGCTATCGATATACCGTAAAGTAGACTTGACACTTCATTTTGGATCCTTCAGTCATTCTTTGATTCTTTGGGGATGGTACCTTTCCGTGAGAAATGAGACACTGAAAACCCTTCTATATCTGAAACTTAGTATCACCTAAGAATCTATTTGAGGATAACTCTAGATGGAACTTCAATCACCCCGTATTTTGATATGAGCATCCCAAGTTTCTTGAGTTGGAAACTTCTAAAGCCATTAAGAGGCGGATTGTCAGCATAGTGCCTATATTGAGTTGAAGAACATAGTGGTTCGACAGTGGGGTGGTGAAGACAAGATCGTTGCATTGTTTGATAAGTTGGAAGAGAGAAAGAGGGTTTATAAGGAAAGTTCTATCTTCCACTACTTCGTTTATGTATATCGGCTGGTTGAAAGCATTCATGTTTGGTAAATGCCTCTTTCCATTGAACCTTTTAGACAGGTTGTGGCTTTTGAGAGAGAATGAATTAGGTAACTTTGGTCATGTGACCCTCCTTCTTTATCTTTTGATACGATTATTCCTGTTGTTGTGATATTTGAGTTCGGAATCAATTTTCATTAGCTATTGTAGTTTTCTCTTTTAAGGAAAGACATCTATGTAGAAGTCAGAACCACTTGTACATTGGGATGATAACTATCCTATGGGAATTTCGAGGACGAAATTTATTAAGGAGGGGAGATTGTAACACCCGGTTTCCTTATCGCTTGCAAATCGCGGCCCATATCGCGTATGAGACTGAATTTGGCTCCGGGACGCCAAATTGGGTTCTAGAAAGGTTGGAATGGTTTGGAAACCTCCAACAAGTCATATTAATATATTTAAGTGTGTTATAATGACTATAAGTTGTTTCGGGTGGCTCGGACAAAAATCGGGTCGAAAATCACAAGTTTCGATCCTAAGCGATAAGTTATTTTTACCCAACTTTGGATGATCATAACTTCCTCATCCGAACACCAAATGAGTCCCCGTTTTCGGCCTCGTCTTCATTTCAATGCCCTCTACAACTTTTGTGTTTTGGCCGAGACCCAATTCCAACTCCGTGAGGCCCAAAAGTGCATGCGAAGTCGAGCTATTGACCAAAAGCTGAAAGGGGCACTTCCAGGCCTAGGGAGTCGACTCCATGAACAGTAGGGAGTCGGCTCCATCGTGCTGGACAGGTTTTTTATAAATTTTTTCTTCTCCTTTCTTCCTCATTTCACCAAGCCATTGGAGAGCTCTTAGAGAGAGATTGAGGGGCTATCCTTGGGGATATTGTGAGAATACTCTAGGCTTATTATCCCCCACCAAATCATCAACATCATCATCATCTCCATCATCATCTTCATCTCCTCCTTCACCTCCATCCACCATAGCTAGGGTTTTTGAGCTCAAATTGGGGATTTTCGCATCTACGCGGTTTCGGCTCGATTCTTCCGCAATACTTCGAGGGATTGACCCTCTTAAGGTGGGAATAATAGTATTTTAACAATTTTTCCTACGATTACATCTTATTCGCCTCAAATCAAACTAAACCTAGGGTTTTTCTACCTAAATTGCACATTCATGGGGTTTGGGTTGATTTCTCTTATTTCTTTGGTTGATTTGGACTTGATATGATTATATATGGTGGATTATACTAGAAATCACCATTTCTATCTTAATTTCCTAAAGTTTGGCATAAAACCCCTATATACAGATATGGCTATGAACTATATGCTATGATACGCTTACATACAACGAGATACTTGATTTTAAAAGTATATTTTGGACAAAGTTACACATATTTGTGGTATTGTTTCTATATTTTAAGTTATGAACCATATTTATGAGATTTTCTACTTACCTAGCCAGTCCGTAAGTATGCTGGTCAAATATATATATATATGTTTTGAATAAACCAAGTCTTTAAATCATAGTGGGAGGCTATTTGGGAACTCGTATACATTGTTTTATTGTATTAGACTTGGCTTGGGGCCAAATTGATGAAAGCATGTGAAACCTCCCAAACTAAGGATTTTATTGGTTTATTTCCTTAACTGATGGACTTGGCGGATCTTATTCAATCTCAAGAATACCACTACATGTTTTACAAAATGTATATGCACTCATATCTAGAATGGATACATATCTATGAGTTATACGAATATATATGGAATGTATGCATGTTCGTATCTATATATCTGTATTTTTATGATTTCATGGATTTGATGAGTTTATTATTATTTGGACATATTATCGGATGGCCACACCGTTCGTACTAGATAGATGGTGATTACCGGTAGCGTATAGCCTTGGTGGCTACGTGAGTATTATTGTAGCGTGCGCCTTTATGGCGGCGTGAGGTAGCGTATGCCTGTGTGGCTGCGTGAGGTAGCGTATGCCTGTGTGGCTGCGTGAGGTAGCGTCTAGGTGGACCTTGTAGGTGGTCCCTGCCTTGGGCAGAAGAAACCGAGTTGCCGGCTATCTCTGTGCACAGTAGATTTATAAAAATCCTAGACGTGAGTTTGATATATGTGATTGATGTGATAGTTCTAGTCGCGGTGTTGTGACATATACTGTACGATGACGTATATGTATACTTACATTGCCTTTCTCATACTTTGGGATGGCATTATATATACATTCCACGAAAGGTTTCCCTGCATTAGCTGCTTCACATGCGTATATGTATTTATATTTGTATATACAAAGAGAAATGTGACTTATTACTGAGAAGCAGCACATAAACTATTTTCATTATAATACATGGCATGGCATGCATGATTTCCAACTTATTTTCTTATACAACCCTTATAGTTCCCACTGAGCCCGTTTGCCTCACTCCCATTTTCCAAACTAGGTTTTGCAGGTATTACCCGGGGGATGGTGCGCCATCGAGTCTAGATAGCTCTGAAGATTGAATTACCAAAGTCGTGGGAAACGACTTATGTCTTCTTTGTTTAAGTATTCATATTGTATCGTTTTAAACTCTTAAGCCATATATGTAAAGTATTTGTATATGATTGGAACCCTATTAAAGGGATCACTTTGTAATGTACTGTGCCTTTTATTTAACAAATTACAGATGTGGAGATATTATTTTAAGTTAAATGTAAGCTATTTGACAGGAAATGGTTTTATTAATAATACAAACTCCACATGCCAGAATTTCTTTTAAAATGACTTTATTACTTTAGCCTGTTTGTGATATAAAATTCTAAATTTTACACCTGATCACCCGTCGTCGCGTACGACTCCGTGGCTAACCGGGTCCCGGAGGTACAAACCTCTAAACGGGATTTCGGGGCGTCACAATCAATATGCAAATTTCACTAAACAATGAGAAGAGCTCCAGAAAAGGAAAAAGGAACTCGATGCTGGTGATGAGTGAAGGGAATTAGGGCAGTAATCATGCATCGCATACACTAATTTACGCACTAATCTTAAACCCTAGGATCTATGCTGTTCAATAAAATCGATAGAAGACATACCTTATGTGTGATTTGATGTTACTAAAACGAACCAGATGGATCGAATCCTTCTGTTGTTGTCGTCCTTAGCGTAAAAATTACGACGCCTCTACGGTATGCACACACGAACGGGATGAGATCCTTGCTTGGTGTACTAGCGCCTTCTAGGGTTCTCACAATTATTTCGACTCTCTAGCCTCTCAATAATTTCCCATTACGGCCAGGATGAACAAAGGTTCCCTTTTATAAGGGAACCCTAGTGAGAACCCTAAGCAACAAATGAACTGGGCCCAAGTCCAACTTGGCTCGTTTTAATTCGTTTTGATCCAACTCGTTTTGGTGTGCGACCCTGTAGGTTTTACACTCTTTGGCAGTATAATTAAAAGCCCGTTTTATTATACGAATAGTAAGCGGTCTCTAGTAAAACATTACTACTATCCAAAGGGTATAAAGGTCAAAAACGACACAACCTTAAATTGATATTCCACATATTAACTCCTTTTGTAAATCGATATCTAGATTGAACACAAGACTAGGCAAGTGTCATTCTTGTATAGTTCAATCTTTATTTCTTGATCTCTAAGTATAATTAATCTAAAACAAATGACATCTCATTTGTGCATGGCCATGCAAATATTAATTACACTTATCAAGGGGCCCAACGATATCTCTCTCAATATATGAGAGTGTGAGAATCCGGACCCGTACCCCGAGATAGGAGAAAAGAGAGTCCTCATTCTCGGTTTTTTATTTGAAAAACGTGTTTTGTAGAGTCGCCAGTTTATTTTACGAGAAAACAAACAAAAGATCGTACGAAGGATAATTCGAAAACGAACTATCTTTCATACGTTTGAAACCAGAGATTTATTTTGAAAATTGACTTTGCTAGGGTTCGGGAACTACGTTACGAATTGGGAAGGTGTTAGGCACCCAATTCGCCCTTTCGGTCTCTTAATGGATCATGCATCTAATTCCTATTTTAGATATCTTGCAAGTAGTTCGAATGGTTTTCAGAATAGTCCTTTCCGGATAAAATTCAGTTTAAAATAATATTTTGAAATCAGACTCGAGCTTTGCGAGCGCCTACGTATTCATTCGTAGAATGAAATCAGAGTCTCGTAGTTCCATTCTTTTGGAAACTATTTTTGTATTTTTGTTTGTTTTGAAAACGTGTCAAAACGGATTTTAGTTTTCTTGTAAAACTTAGAAAGGATTTATTTGAAAGTAGTGAACTTCTTTGCAAGTTATCTAATTTTCTGTATTAAAAGTAAAATTAAATGCGGTACTGAAATTAAGGATTTGGTAGAAAGACGTACCTGATGCGCCTGAAGAAGAAATAAGAGCCTCGCCTAGTTGCCTTGCTTGCTTCCTTCTCTCTCTCTAAAACTTTCTCTCTCTAGAAATTCTCTCTCTAAAACTTTCTCTCTCTAGAAATTCTCTTTCAGAATTTCTCTAAAATGACTCTCTAAAGATTTTGACAGAGTTTCTACTTACTAAAAACACTATTGAGTGTTGATTTCTTAAAATGGGAGCCCAAAGGTCCTATTTATAGGGAAAAATCCGCCAAAAACGCTCCAAAAGAGGCCACCGCAGGGGGTAGCCGCAGGGCGTGCGGCTGGGGCGTGCGACAGGGGGTAGCCGCAGGGCGCGCGGCTGGGGCGTGCGGTTGGGGCGTGCGGCTGGGTCGTGCAACAGGGGGCTGCGACAAGGGGGCCAACCGTACGGCTGGCAGGTAGCCGTACGGTTAGGGGCGTGCGGCTGGCTCACCAAAAAAATGTAAAAATGTAAGCGAAGAGGCAACCAAGGTTATATCAGACTCCCAATGCGGCCGAAAATGGAGTCTTTCCTATCGGTCTTCTATATGCATGATAACTCAACACAAAAATGCAAGATGCTTGTTTAAGAAAACCAGTGTTCACACGAGAGTCGTGGATTGGGGTGTTCACAGAGAGTGACAAATCCCATCTTGATCAACCACATACCTCTACATAGTTCAAAGTATGCTCGGTCATCATCTTTATAATTACTCGATCAAGAGCAACGTTTGATAATGCCTGACATGCTAATCCCTATGTTGGTAACCATGGCGATCTCAGGTCTGAGGATAATACGATATCACAAATGGGGAACATCACTGATGACATTATGTAACACTCCTCGCAGTGTCCCCAAAGCGGGTCAGTCCAATACTTTGTTCCCTAACAAGTATCAGTATGTTCAGCTTGATATTTCCATATCCATGACTTGTGGAATATAATCATCAGCTGACCCATACTCTAATCATTATATCAATGTGATCCTAGGTTATTGACACATGATTAGGGACATCTAAATAATATTATTATAACATTACTAGCATCCCACAATCAAGTTACGTACTTGATGAACTAGTATTAATATATATTATTTACAAGATAATATAAAGTATAATAAATAAACTTTATTAATAATAATAAGCATAAAATATCCAAGTACAAATCATAATCTATGAATAGTCCTAGGACATATCTCTTTCAATGAGGTACTCCCTAGTTCCATCAGTTAGGTATATCATCTTTTAAAGTTATGGATTATGGTGTATAATTTTGTCACTCTACTTAATTGATTGAGAAGCAAGTATTATACGGATGTCTCCATTTTTTAAAATCAACGTTTGCAGAAAATTAAAGAACTTATAACAGTGTTGGCTTAGCGCAAGGATGAACCAATAGAACGGACCTTCAAAGGTGTTGCTATGACACCCTGATATGAACCACGCCAACAACGTGATGAAACCCGTAACAAAGACGGCCCTAAGATCGTTTCTATAATCAGAATGGATGGAAAACCTTGACCCTTTGCTTATATGAAAGCAAGAACCTTGGTATAAGGAATAATTATGGATGGGGAAACCGCGACCCGACACTTATAAAGAGATGTGAACCTTGGTATATTGAAGACGCCACAATTGGATATGGGCGAGCCGATTGATAAGTCGGATGTGAACGCCACGGAAAATTCCGATAAGTTCGATAGTTCTTTAAGAATCAAGAGAATTTAAAAACTCTCAAATTTTATTAATGAAAACTCACATTTGATGCCCCAAATGGAATGGGATGGGGAGGTATTTATAGTTGTTACAAAATACATCCAATGGTCTACATTCAATCCCACCAACTATGATCTAAGGGCTCACATTTATTCTCACCTACTACAAGTGACATAAGCAATGACATCACTAAAGACTTATGTAAGCGATGACATCATCGATGCATGACAAGATACTAATTTTAAAATATAAAAAAAATAATTCTAATTATTCCGAGGCTTGAATTATGGAATTACAGCCTAAAACTCGAGACAAATGATCAACACCTTCAATGGGCCTCCATAAATTAGCATGAGCCCATGTTGCTTTGAATTTCTTTGCACGAGCTCTTGTAATCGGCCCTACGGGACTTGAATTGGATCTGAGTATCTTTCAATTCGCGTGCTTGAGCCTGTGCTCGATGTGTCTTCATCATTCCCCTCCTCTTGAAAATGATTTGTCCTCAAATCATCACCTGCATAGAAAGGACTTAAATCGAAAATGTTAAAGGTAGCACTTACATTGTACTATCCTGGTAATTCAAGTTTGTAGGCATTGTCATTGATGCGTTCTAACACTTGAAATGGTCCATCTCCCTTTGGAAGAAGTTTTGAACATCGATGCTGCGGAAAACATTCCTTCCTTAAATGTAACCAAACCCAATCTCCTGGTTCAAACACAATTTTCTTGCGCCCTTTGTTGGCTTGTTAAGCATATTGGTTTGTCCTCCTTTCAATGCTTATTCTTGCTTTCTTTTTGTTCAGCTTTCTTTTTGCCATCTAAGTTTACTCGATCACTCAGAGGTAAAGGAGTTAAATCCAAAGGAGATAAAGGATTAAAACCATATACAATCTCAAATGGTGAATACCTAGTAGCAGAATGAACAGATCGATTATAAGCAAACTCAACATGTGGCAAACAATCCTCCCATATTTTCAAGTTCTTCTTAATGATAGCACGCAACAAAGTAGACAAAGTTCTATTCACAACTTCAGTTTGACCGTTAGTTTGAGGATGACAAGTAGTAGAAAACAATAACTTGGTTCCTAACTTTCCCCACAAAGTCTTCCAAAAGTAACTGAAGAACTTTGCATCTCTATTAGAAACAATGGTCTTAGGCATGCCATGCAACCTAACAATTTCTTTAAAGAACAAATCGGCTATATAAGATGCATCATCGGTTTAGTGACATGCAATGAAGTGTGCCATTTTTGAAAACCTATTTACCACCACAAAAGTCGAATCTTTCCCTCTCTTAGTCCTAGGTAAACCTAAAATGAAATCCATAAAAATATCAGTCCAAGGTTCAATAGGTATAGGTAACGGGGTGTACAAACCATGGGGTTTTAGCTTAGATTTAGCTTGTTTACAAGTGATACACTTCTCACAGATTCTTTCCTCATCCCGTTTCATACGAGGCCAAAAGAAATGTTCATTCAAAACACCTAAAGTCTTAGCTACACCAAAATGACCCATCAAACCCCACCATGAGCTTCTTTAACAAGCAATTCACGCAAAGAACATATAGGCACACATAATTTGTTTTCTTGAAATAAAAACCCATTATGCCTATAGAATTTGCCAAAAGACACTCTCTCACTTGCATTAAAAACATTACCAAAATCAACATCATGTGCATACAAATCTTTAATGTATTCAAAGCCAAGCAATTTTGTATCTAAAGTGGAAAGCAAAGCATATCTTCGAGACAATGCATCAGCCACCACATTCTCCCTACCTTGCTTGTATTTGATCACATAAGGAAATGTTTCAATGAATTCCACCCACTTGGCATAGCGTTTGTTTAACTTTTGTTGTCCTTTCAAATGCTTCAATGATTCATGATCCGTGTGAATCACAAATTCCTTTGTCCACAAATAGTGCTGCCACGTTTCCAAAGATCGAACTAATGCATACATCTCCTTGTCATAAGTTGGGTAGTTTAAGGCTGCCCCGCTTAGTTTTTCGCTAAAATATGCAATTGGTCATCCCTCCTGTATAAGAACTGCACGTATGCCAATACCTGAAGCATCAGATTCAATCTCGAACGTTCTAGTAAAGTTAGGTAAAGACAATAAGGGGGCATTGGTAAGCTTTTCTTTGATAAGCTGAAATGCTTTCTCTTGCTCTTTTCCCCATTTAAATCTAACGTTCTTCTTGATGACCTCTGTAAGTGGTGCGGCTATGCTACTAAAGTCTTTCACAAGCCGCCGATAAAAGCTAGCAAGTCCGTGGAAACTTCAAACATTCCCCACACTTGTAGGACTTGGCCATTCTTGTATAGCACATACTTTTTCTTCATCAACCTGTATACCTTGTGCACTAATAACAAAGCCAAGAAACACATGCTTATCCGTGCAAAAAGTACACTTCTTCATGTTAGCAAATAACTTTTCTTTCCTAAGCACATCTAAATCAGATTTCAAATGTACTGCATGATCATCCAAGTTTTTGCTATAAATAAGTATATCATCAAAATAGATAACAACAAATCTGCCTATAAATGTACGCTAAACATGATTCATAAGTCTCATAAAAGTGCTCGGAGCATTAGTTAATCCAAAAGGCATAACTAACCACTCATATAAACCATATTTTGTTTTAAAAGCAATTTTCCATTCATCTCCTTCTTTCATTCTAATTTGATGATAACCACTCTTTAGATCAATCTTAGAAAATACATAAGAACCATGTAACTCATCTAGAATATCATCTAAGCGTGGAATACGATGACGATACTTTACCATTATGTTGTTTGATGGCTCTGCTGTCAACACACATTCTCCACGTCCCATCCTTCTTAGGTACTAACAATATCGGAATGGCGCATGGGCTCATGCTTTCTCTCACGTACCCCTTTTCCATTAATTCACTAACCTGCCTTTGAAGTTCCTTTGTCTCCTCCAAATTGCTTCTATAGGCTGGTTGATTTTGGAATGGTTGCACTAGGCACGAAGTCAATTTGATGTTCAATTTCTCGAATTAGAGGTAATCCATGTGGTGTTTCCTCGGGAAAGACATCTTCATAATCCTGCAAAAGAGATACAATAGAACTAGGCAAAGCAGAGTTAAGTTCGTTAGTGTTTAAAAATGCCTCTTTGTACAAAAGTACAATCATCGGCTGATTTGAAAACATTGCTTGCTTAATTTCATTGGCCTTTGCATAGAAACTCTTTTGTTTTCTCTCTCATTTTTTTTCAACGGCCGAAATTTGATTTTCTTTTTCTCTTTTTTTTTCCTCAGCCTCTTTCTTTTCAGCACTCTCTTTTTGCAGCCTCACTTGGTCTACATAAATTTGCTTTGGCGACATTGGGACAAGAGTAATGGGTTTTTGATTGATTATGAAAGAGTATTTGTTGGTGAAGCCATCATGCTTAACTCACCGATCAAATTACCACGGTCGGCCTAATAATAAGTGTCCAGCTTGCATTGGAACTACATCGCATAAAACTTCATCTTCATATTTTCCAATGCGGAATGAAACTAACACCTGTTTATTCACCCTTACTTCACCACTATCATTGAGCCATTGCAACTTATAAGGGCCGGGATGCTTAATTGTTGGTAGCCCTAACTTTTCCACTATTGTGGTGCTTGCAACATTAGTACAACTACCCCCATCAATAATCACACTACATACCTTGTCTTGCACTTGGCATCTAGTATGAAAGATGTTTTCTCGCTGCACTTCTTCATCTTCTTTTACTTGCATACTTAAATCTCTCCTTGAAACAAAAAATTCACCTTGGATAGCATACTCCTCTTCATTAATATCCTCCAATGGTAGCATAGATTCGTTGTCATCTTCGTCCTCAATCTCAATATCACCATTATCTCGAATCACCATGACTCTTTTGTTCGGACATTGATTTGCGATGTGACCCCTACCTTGGCATTTAAAGTATTTAATATCACGATTTTGAGAAGTAGAAGAGTCAATTTTACCTTGATTTCCATTACTGCCCATATCTTGCTTTTGCTCCACTTTTGGCTTGGACATGGTTGGCCTTTCCTCCTTCTTCCATGGATTTGGCTTCCAAGAAGATGTATTCGGACTTTGGCTTGGACGTGCGTTACCCTTCCTCTTGAGCTGGCGCTCAATTTTGATAGCCATGTGCACCATATCTTCCATTTTCACATAAGGCTGTAATTCTACTGCATTGGCAATTTCGCAGTTCAAACCTCCCAAGAACCTTGCCATAGTAGCCTCTCGATCATCCTTTACATTTGCTCGGATCATTGCAATTTCCATCTCTTTGTAATAATCCTCCACACCTCAGTTGCCTTGCGTAAGGCCTTGTAATTTTTGGTACAACTCCCGATAGTAATGACTAGGTATAAACCGATTTCTTATTACTATCTTCATCTCTTCCCACATTGCTATTGGACGCTCTCTATTCTGACGCCTGTTTAACATTAACTGATCCTACCAAACAATAGTATAATCAGAAAATTCAATGGCAGCAAGTTTTACCTTCTTCATCTCGGAGTAGTTGTGGCAATCGAACACCAACTCCACCTTTTTCTCCTATTCAAGATAAGCTTCGGGGTCGTTCTTTCCTTGAAATGAAGGAATCTTCATCTTAATACTACTTATGTTATTATCTTCTCTATTCCTTCCTTCTCTAATCCGTTCACCATATCTCCTATTGGCCATCGGATCCTAATTATCGTCATCTTCGAACCCATCATCGTAGTATTCTTCATCATCAACCCTTGCTTCTCTAGGTTAGATTCTCTTTCTCCTACTAGTAGGAGCATTATTTGATTGCTCTATTTGTGTGTTCTATATTCGGTCCATCCGCTCCTGAACTGTCTCCATGTCAGTTCTCAACATCTTCCTCATCTCCTTCAATAAAGCTTGCACCTGTAAGTTTGGAATGGTTAGTTGTTGACCCTCCTCCTCTTTTGAGGCCACTTCTTTACTTTTTGACATTGTTTATAACCTACAAAATAGAATTAAGGACCTCACAATCACTCCCTCACGTGTTTCTCTCAATTTCACTCAAATAATGTTTCACTCAATTTCACTCAAAGAAGCGCTCCCTCATGTGTTTCACCACTCTTGCTCTCTCTCTCTCTCTCTCTCTCTCTTTACTAATATTAATTCTCACTTGGTTCTTATTAAACTTACCCAAACCAATATCAAAATTCCACCAGCAATTCACAAGAGAATACCAAGAAAAAAAATTTGATTTTAAACAAGAGTGCAAAGAGTAAGAACAATAAAGTTTTCGGAAACACGAGAAAAATCAAAATTACCACAACAATTTTGGTAACTTGATAACATGAAGAGGTTTTATGGCTGAATTGAAACAAATTCCTAATTAACAAATAATGAAGCAAATTCCTAATTGACAAATAAAGAAGCAAATTGCAAATCACGAATTTTTTTTTACCCAATCGTTAATCAGCTGTAACTTTTGATTGAACCGTTGGATTATCCTGAATTTTGGATATATTGTTTGGAACACAAAGTTACTATTTAAAGCAAAAATCAGGGCAATCTGAAGTCGTTTCAGTTATGAAAACAACTGATTTTCGCCCCCCTACGAAATTTAGAAAGAAAAATCTGAACAATAATTTTTTTAAGCTAAGAATAGGGCTTGAAATTGGCAAGAATAATAAGTACTAGAAATTGATATGAATAACTAAATGGATAGGAATTCTGAGAATAGAACCTGAGCTCTGATACCAACGGATACGAATCACGACAACAACGTGACGAAACCCGTAGTAAAGATGGTCCTAAGATCGTTTCTATAATCAGAATGGATGGAAAACCTTGACCCTTTGCTTATATGAAAGCAAGAACCTTGGTATAAGGAATAATTATGGATGGGGAAACCGCGACCCGACACCTATAAAGAGATGTGAACCTTGGTATATTGAAGACGCCACAATCGGATATGGACGAGCCGATTGATAAGTCAGATGTGAACGCCACGAAAAATTTTGATAAGTTCGATAGTTCTTTAAGAACCAAGAGAATTTAAAAACTATCAGATTTTATTAATGAAAACTCACACTTGATGCCCCAAATGGAATGGGATGGGGAGGTATTTATAGTTATTACAAAATACATCCAATGGTCTACATTCAATCCCACCAACTATGATCTAAGGGCTCACATTTATTCTCACCTACTACAAGTGACATAAGCAATGACATAACTAAAGACTTACGTAAGCGATGACATCATCGATGCATGATGGAAGCAATGACATCATCAAGTACATGCAAGATACTAATTTTAAAATATAAAATAAAATAATTCTAATTATTCGAGGCTTGAATTATGGAATTCCAGCCTAAAACTCGAGACAAATGATCAACACCTTCAATGGGCATCCATGAATTATCTTGAGCCCATGTTGCTTCAACACCTTCAATGGGCCTCCATGAATTAGCTTGAGCCCATGTTGCTTGAATCAGTCCATTAAGCGATTCTTTGAATTTCTTTGCACGAGCTCTTGTAATCGGCCCTACATGAACTTGAATTGGATCTGAGTATCTTTCAATTCGCGTGCTGGAGCCTGTGCTCGCTGTGTCTTCATCACGCCCTGAGTTTCGTTGAGAGGAAGAACCTCCGAAACACGATTGGTCACAGAGCTGTACGTAACGGAGGATGTGAGTTTAAATCAAAAAATTCTAATGAGCTAAGAAAACATGCAATGATCAAGCACAAATAACACCATCAACAAGGAACATGCTAGAACTATAGTTTAACCTCTCGTTAACTCGTGCCTTACAAATCAGTATGCACCGTTGTGCATTGGTTAACTAAAATGTAAGTCACTTGTCCACAACAGGATAACACTAAACAATAAACATGTTCCTCCAACTCTGATTTACATTAACAAGAAGAAAAAGGATCAAAGAACAATAAAGGTCCTCAAATTACCTACATAGGTAATACACAAAGGTCACAAAATAGTCATAAGTAGCAAGTCCCCACAACTCCAAGTAAGCTACATAGATTATACAGACATGCCTAAGTTAATACATGTTAAGTTATGTTACAACAAAATTTGGTAGCATAGCCTTTCCGTGGTGAAAGGCCCTCATACTATACAGTATAAGAGGAGACTAATATTTGTCGACCTTTCCCTTGTCAGCTCTTCCCGTCCCATCCTTAGAAGTACCTGCGTAGGAAAAACTGAGTCAAACGGGCCCAGTAGGAACTATAGGATTTTGTAAGAAAAACATTTATATATAGAGTAATTCTTTATAAAAAGAGTTTGTGAGAAATCCTTGTTCATAAGTCATGAATATATGTATACAATGTAATATATATATATATACGATGTCAAGACACCGCGACCAGATCTATTATCATATCTGTCAAGTATATGTATACATCGCATCTAGGATTTTTATATTGTGTGAACATGGATCGCGATCTAACTTAGGTTCTTCTGCCCCCAAGGCAGGGACCCCCTACCGAGTCCACCTAGATGGAAAATGCCCTCAAGGAAATAATATAAGCTTACGTAGCCACCAAGGCTATACGCTACAGGTAATAACCATCTATCTGGTACTAGCGGTGATGACTACTTAGTATAAGAAAAATTTTTAATATCCCAATAGTAAATATGAGGTCATATACGTCATGTAAAAACATATTATAGTCCATTTCATGAATATCATGTAAGATAAAGTGTGTATCAAAGGTTTATTTTACCATACGGACTAATAAGTACCTGTGCGCTATAGGCCAGGAACAAGGGTTTGTCGTAACTCAATGAAATGAAAGAGATACACGGGGAAATATGATATACTATGATTTATGAGTAAAAATCGACCATTTCCATCATAATTTATAGACCCAAAGTTCATATGTACGCAGCAATATATATATATAGAAAATCCCCAAATTTGTGTAAAAATGGTGATTGGGTGCTTAAACTCTTGAGATAGGTTTTAATACTAGTCTTCCTACCTCGATAGTGTTAAACCTTCGTAACTTGAGCCGCGGATCAAGCTCTAACCGACTAAAGCGCAAGATTCCCCCTTAAGCTTTGAGCCCTAACTTGGAGGAAATGGAAGAAGGAAGAAAATGAAGATGATAAGGTGTTTGATTCTTGTGTTTGTGTGAAATGGAAGTAAAATTATTGATTAGAACCCTCTTCCATGGTTTCTCACTCCTCTCTAGCTCTCCCCCCGTGCCCTGTCGAAATAGAGGAGAAAAAGGTGCGTGGATTATATAGGAATCGAGTCTAAGCTTGAAAAATATGATTTTGACCACTACAGGGCAAAGTGGTCTACTAGATTACTATTCATGTAGTCGACTCCCTAACTGCATGTAGTCGACTACATGGTTCTGGAGGTTGGTTCATCCTCAGAATTGCTTGTTTGTGCCTCAAACTGATCTTGTACACCTGTTTTGGTCAACGAAAGGTGGAAATTAGGTTCCGGGCCAAACATGAAAGTTCTTGAAAATTGAAATACCTTTCCAATGGCATAAACGAGGTTCCATTCTGATATAAAACGAAAAATTTATGATGTTTTGAATGACTAAAGGTCGGTTCGTCGGGTAAGTTTAAAATGTGTAATTTCGCGAATTTCGACTGGAACACTTAAGATGGATCTTTCTAACCTAAAAGATGAATGTAATGACACCTATAAAGGAGTGTGGAAACATTCCCTACATTCGGATACTGTCCGAGCATGCTCTCGCGTCTAGAACATAAAAAAATTTGTGAAACCAAAGATAATACGATGCATTTACCTTACAGGTGTTACAGTTGCTAAAAATTTTCGAGACATTTTTTTAGTACTTGTCCAAAGTGGCCATGGAATGTTGGTTATGATGAAGAAAAAGGTTTATTTTAAATTTAGTTTGTTATTGAGGTTCATAAGTACGTGGCTTCTCTTGTTTGCAGTGTTGGTCTATCTTATTTTCTTTCTCATTTCCTAGGTTGGCAGTTAATGTCAATTCTCTTAGTGTGCTCTTCCATTTTAATAGCTTTTGGTAGTACAAGGACTATTTCTTTCGATGTTTAGCAGTTGAAAATTCTTTAATGGAAGGTCTTACTAGTACTACTCTTGTCTATTAGTAAAAATTGTTAGTAGCATATGGGCGAGTTCCCAAGAACTCTTGGTCTCTTAGTGAACTCAAACTTTTGGTTATTTTAAAAAAATGACCATCCCTCAAGGTCCATTTGATAATAACATAAAAAATGAGAACATAATTAGTTAATTTTTTCAAGAAGTTGGAAAATAAGTTGAGACTGAAATTCCCACAATGGATAATCCAAAATTAATAATAAACTAGAAGTTTACTTTTTAAAAGTGTCGAAACTGAATTTTATGAAATACTTATTTAGTTTTTCAAGATTCTTAAAAACCTTTGTGATATTGATGCAATTAATGAACTAAAACAGAAAATTAACCAATCAATCACAACACAAGGGTTTTTTACGGGGTAAACTTTCAAGTGAGAGAAACATCCACGGAGGCACCTTACCTTAGAACAAAATCCACTATTTAAAAGTTTTTACAAAAGGAATTACAAGGACCCTAATGTACACACATGTACAATCCTAAGGGTATACAATGTTAGAGTGATATACTAAAAGCCATAATTTTTTTGTTGATTTGGATATGTTATAAACTTGTTTTTACTATTTTAATGAGAATCTTTATGGGCAATGGTTGCATTATATTCTTTATTTTAATATTGTGCATGTGCGTCTTTTATTCCATATAGCAGATGATTTGGTGTGTAGAGTATAACTTATACACAAAAGATCATATCATCGATTCTTGTGGAATACAAGTTTAATGGTTCACGGTCTTAGATGGAATTGGACACCCATTGGTAGGATTGTAGCACAAGTTTTAGTAGTTTATCTTGACTATAGGAAACGATATTGTTTTAACTCGTTGTGCTAGTACACTTTGTGTGTATCGAACATGACCAGTTTGGGTTAATTGTTTTTATACTGACTATATAAAATAATTTAAAATCCCTTGGTTATTATGATTACTTATGCTCTTAATCTTGAAATAATTAATAGACATATATATGTAGTGTTTGTTGTTTTGACTCATTAAGAGTGAGATTCATTTATGGATCAATAATCCTCGAGAATTGGATGGCGATATTATACGTATAATGAATATTAATTATTGACAAAATTCACGTCCCGGTATAGAGATTGATGATAGCCCCTTGAGAAGCTTATAAGTTTTGATCATCTCAGAACCTACAGGTGGATTATGTTAATCCGACATGTCAAATAAGTTAAGTGGTAGGCTCAAGGATTAAGAAGTCATTCAAATATAATTGTCAGTAATTTTATTTAAATGACGGTTATCTGTAAGCTTAACATGGGAGAGAATAATAAGTATTTAATAACAAGGAATTCAAAATATAATTTTGAGATAAGGACGAGAGTGAAATTATAGTTCTTTGGTAGTGTGAATTATAATTTATGGAAATAATTAATTAATAATGGAATTATGATTCTAATTTTCTATAAGAAGCCCAAACATTTATTTCTCCTTAAGGTCCCTATCGTTGCCTTATATATACACCGGCCTTGTCTCTTCTCAATATAACATATAATTCTCATGAGTTAGGATTTTTTCTATTGAGAGATGAGAAAATTTTAGTGATACCGTAGCTCACATTCGGTGCAAGATTTGATGGCGCAAGGAATACGATAAAAAATCTTTAGGTTTTCGGTACTCCAGTCGTAAATCAATCGTAACTTTTGATTGCACCGTTGGATCGAGCTAATTTTTGGATATGTCGTTCTGAACATAAAGTTACTATTCACAATGTAAAAATTAAGACAATCAGAAGTTGTTTCGATGGGAAAAACAATCGATTTTCGCAGCCTAAGTGAGAATTGAAAAATCTGACCAGATTGCAATCTGATGCTTTCAAACCATAATCTCCTCATATGGATCCTCTACATGATCCACAAAGGTAAAATCCCTTTATTCTTATAGGTTTTTTCAAATGTATTTTGTTTAATCTATACGCAATATAAAATGAATCTTGTATTCAATGTCTCCATCAATTAGTATCAGAGCGATCGGTTTTCTTTGATACTGCATACGGATTTAACTAGCCATGTTGTCCAACTAAATCGATTCATGCATGTTGTTGTTGGATAGAAAGTAGAACTCACTAACCCTTGTTTTGCAGTGTTCTTGTCCCACTATTATAGTCACGTAATTATGTTTTATGTGATTGGATCCTACGATTTTTTCTATTCGTGGTTAATTTTTAATGTGCATGATGCTTTGGAATTTATTCATGGCTGTAAATTAAATTTATATCAGATTGGTGAACTCCTTAAAAGGAGGCATAGGATCTTTGTAATTTTATTTATAGTTTAAATATAATAGTTTATGTGTGAACTCCTTCAATGGAGGCATATCACTTTTGTATTTAAAATTGCAGTTTTTTTTAACAAAGAACATTGAAGAAGGCATTTTCACCAAGGTTGATTCTCGAAATAGTTAGTGAAGTGCGACATTGGTCGTGACAGGTTTCTAACGACTAAGGGTAATGAAGCTTGGACCATAACAGTAGGGATATAATTATTCTTATTATTGAATGGTTTAATGCTTTGTGTGAATGTGTTAGTCATATGTGTTTAATTATTATGTACTGCTTAAGTAATAAAAGCGTTTTTTTTTCTTTTTTTGTGGTTAGAATTATAATTCTTACAGCATTTTCTCAAATGACCAAAATAGGCATTTCTTTACATAGAACTTCAAGATAAAAAATCAAGTTCAAAAAAAAAAATTATTTAAAAAAAAAATACTAACCAAAGCATTCCAAGCTTCTATGGTAGTACCATATTTTGAAATTCACATAATCATTCAAGGCACATAGAAAGAAGTTTAGAAATTATTGCACTATTTAAATAGTGATTTCAGCTTTCTTTTTTTAATCAAAATATTGCAATTTCAGCTTTTCAATAAGTAAAGAAACACTTAATAAAGTATCCCCCATTTTTTTTATTAGAGCTTAAGAAATGTACCAAATTTTATAATAAAATGGGAGATCTTATTTTTGATAAATTGATTGCATGTTTTGAAATTAGTGTTTCCTTCAAAACTTATCAAAATCAAAGTGCTCTTGACTGAAATGAAATGAAACTCTTTCGCATGGGAGAAAAGCTTATCTACTGCTCATTGACCACATACTAAATTTATTCATAATTGATCTAATATCAAACTGTGCCAGGCAAACCTGAGCTTATACCTTAGTCCACTTTGGATTCATTTTTGGATCACAAGTGTGGGGTTTTATCTTAAAAGCCTCGCTACTATAGTATTATATGGTGATATTTCCTTACTTATATATCCATGTTGGGTTCTACAATTTTTTCATATAGTATGAATGGTTTGAACCAATCATTCTCAACAAACATAACATTTCTGCAAAAAGGTTTGATTGCAAACTAATCTGAAATCCGATATTGGTCTATAAGACTAATTTTCATGCAAAAGGAGAATGAGAAACACATGTACCTATTTCTCTTAGATTGAAATAGATTTTCATCTTATATTAATTCATTTTATAAAACATACCTGCTTATTCTTCACTTCTATGAAGGAATATTATTTGCTATAGTTTTACTTTTCTAACTTGTCTAGTATATCCGTATTCATCTTATTGTTACCAATACAACACATTGAGGGCTCGTTTAATTCGAGTTTTGGAAATGGAATCGGCATACTTGATTCCTGGAAAGATTTTTTCCTAACATCTAAGATGCCATGCCAATGTTTGGTTCAACTAAAAATATGAATGAAATAAAGTATCAATTACAAAAATACCCTTCCTTTTTTAAGATGAGAAGATATTTCCGACTAATTTTTCAAAAGGGACAATTACTATAATAAATTACAAAAATTACACATGCATAGCTAATAACTGTCCTACAAAAATTACAATTTTTGTAATTAAAAAAAAATTACAACAGGAAAAAAGAAAAGAAAAAAGTTCTAAACAATTTTTTTTTATTTTTTTTTGCGCAACAGCGTAATAAAAAAAAGTTCTAAACAATATTTTCATATACAGATAGAAAAGGAATTATTTATTCATAAGGAATATAATTATTTTAGTCCTACCAAGAGAAATTAAAAAAGATTCCCACTAGTAATGACTTATTCCTTATGATTTAAATGGGAGAACTTGGGGGGAAAGGTTGGTTTCTGGAATCATTTATTCCGGATCTAAAACTTGAACCAAAAGTGGGAATCGTTTCAGAATGGAATTATAGCATTCCCGAAATGGTTTAAATCTTGAACCAAACGAGTCATGAATGTCTCTCGAATTTAGATATAGGTGTACAACAAAGTTTTTTAATTTAAAATTTTACGTCAACTGCTTCAAAATGTTAAAATTGTATTTTATGACATCTAAGGCATTTATTTGTTATAAATGGAATGATACTTCCAATAAAATCTCTACTAGTCATTGCTCATATACTCAAATCACTGCTCATATACTCAAATCACCGAAACAATTGATCGAGAAAGTAAAACCATAAACACCACCCATTGATGTCATGTTAATTATTCGAAAACAATGAATTAATAGCACAAATGCAAAATATTGTAGTTTCCTTATAATTTTGGACAACAGGGATACATAACTATACCTAGATCACATTTTATTTTATATTTAGTTTTTGTTAAATTAAAAAAGGGTATATAAATATAAATTTTCTGTAATTGTAAAATAAAAAAAATTGAAAAAAGCAACAAAATAATTTTATTGCACATATCTTTTATATTTCATACCCTCGTATTTTAATTCACTCGAATTTAATATAAAATTTTCTTAACCATTATAAAATAATGTTTTAAATACTAAGTGGGTGAGGGATTTTTTCAAATAAAAATTCCACGGTCTCCATCTTTAGTTTGTAGATGATGTAATTTATTCTTCGTGTGGGTTTTAGTACTCACCTCCATATCAGAAAGAATAGATTGCGGAATTATTGTACAAATTTCTCTAAGAGATAATTTTAAATGATGTGATTCATTTTTCGTGTGGGTTTTAGTGCTCAACTCCATATCGGAAAGAATAAATTGCAAAATTATTGGACTAAATTAACAGATTGTATACACTTAGATATAAATAATAGCATGCTCTCCAACTGGGTCTCTACTATTATTTGTAGGACCAAAGGAAGTCGGTTATTTAAATTTTAGTTGACAATAAAGGATTGTCTAGATAGTATATATTGCTTGACGATAAAGCATTGTCTAGATAGTAAAATTTAATATGTTTACATATGTCTATGAAATAATGAGTAATATATGACCTCACTAACTGGACATATTGTTCAAAATCTTAGGCTGCTAATGAACGCTTTTTGAAATGGTAGAGGGTACCATATTTAAAATATGTATTCAAAGTTATTATTGTCCATCATAATTAGTATTATCATGTGATTCTCAAGTTTTAAAATGGCAAACTCTTTCGATCCACTTTAATTATTCTCAACTAAAATAAATGATTGGGCCTAATTATATTAACTAAAAAAAGGAACTTGAACATTGTGCTTAATGCTAAAAACTACAAGTATGTGCTCATGGAATATTGCCCAGCATACCCTTGTAAGGGGGCGACCAATGAGGAAACCCAGGCTTGCCGGAGGTGGAAAAAGGCTGATGAGATGGCGTGGTTTTACATTCTGGCATTTTTATCAAATGTGCTGCAACATCCTTCAAATATAATTGTCAGTAATTTAATGTAAATGACGGTTATCTGTAATATTAATGTGGGAAGAATAATAAGTATTTAATAACAGGGAACTCAAAATATAATTTTGAGATAAGGACGGGAGTACAATTATAATTCTTTAGTGGTGTGAATTATAATTTATGGAAAGAATTAATTCATAATGAAATTAGGATTCTAATTTTCCATAGGAAGCCCAAACACTTATTTCTCCTTATATATATGCTGGCCTTGTTTCTTCTTAATATAACATATAATTCTCATGAGTTAGGGTTTATTCTATTGAGAGAGGAGAAAATTTTGGTGATACCGTAGCCCACACTCGGTGCAAGATTTGATGGCAGAAGGAATATGATAGATAAGTTTTCGGTACTCCAGTCGTAAATCAATCGTAACTTTTGATCGCATTATTGGATCGGACTGATTTTAAGATATGTCGTTCGAAATGCAAAGTTACTACTAGTGTGTAAAAAATCAAGACGACCAAAAGTCATTTCGGTGGCGAAAACAATCGATTTTTACAGCCCAGCAAGAATTGAAAAATCTAACCAAATTGCAATCTGGTGTTTTCAAACCCTAGTCTCCTCATATGGATCCTCTAAATGATCGACAAAGGTAAAATCCCTTTCTTCTTATAGGATTTTTCAAATCATTTTGTTTAATCTATACGCAATACCAAACTATCCTCTATTCAATGTCTCCATTATACACTTTCCTCACCAAGCCGACTCAACAAAACTTAACCAACAATAAAGGATCTCCGGGATAACTTCACAACAAGAATCAATTCATCACAAATAAGCTCAACCAATTTTTTTTTCATAAGTTCCAGATTTGCAAAGCTCAAAATAGTTCAAAAATATTTTGTACAAACAGATTACAAAATGCAGCTAATGAAAACAACTCAAATCAGTCTCAATTTCACAAGAATAATAAATTTATATGGACTGTTTCCGAACAATAATTTCAACACAGCAACAGGTTTATTAATACAGCACAAACAATTAATGGCGGCAGCAAAAGCAGATACGCAGCAGCAAAACAGATTTATGCACAGCAATATGACAATTTTTCCTGGAATTTCCAACACAAAGAACAACCTCAAAAATCAGCAAAAATACAGTTTATATGTACAGTTTTTCGCATAAATAATATATAAACATAATTTGATTTTTCTCAGCAAAAATTAATAGGAAAAACAACAATATAGAATTAGATTTTCTCAGTTATTTCGCAGCAGTAATAATCAATAATTAATCACGGATTTCAAGTATGAAAACAAAGTAAAACATATTAAGAAGGATTAGAGAAGATAATATCCGAGTTTAGATGAAATATCCTTGCAAAATTTGTGAGATAGAGCCAAAATTTGAAGAAGAAACGCTTGTGAAGTGCTGAACTGAATCCAAACAGCACAAATCCGAAATACACAATCCAACCGAGTACAAAGTTTAATGGTTTAGAGACTTAGATAGAATTGGACACCCATCGGTAGGATTGTAACACAAGTTTTAGTAGTTTATCTTAACTAAAGGAAACGGTATAGTTTTAACTTGTTGTGCTAATACGCTTTGTGTGGATTGAATAGGACCAGTTTGGGTTAATTGTTTTTATACTAACTATATAAAACAATTTAAAATCCCATGGTTATTATAATTACTTATGCTCTTAATCTTGAAATAATTAATAGACATATATATGTAGTATTTGTTGTTTTGACTCATTAAGAGTGAAATTCATTTATGGATCAATAATCTTCGTGAATTGGATGACGACACTATATGTATGATGAATATTAATTATTGACGGAATCCATGTCCCGATATAGGGATTGATGATAGCCCCTTAAGAAGTTTATAAGTTTTGATCATGTCAAACCCTGCAGGTGGATTATGTTAATCCGACATGTCAAATAAGTTAAGTGGTAGGTTCAAGGATTAAGAAGTCATTTAAATATAATTGTCAGTAATTTAATTTAAATGACGGTTATCTGTAATCTTAATGTGGGAAGAATAATAAGTATTTAATAACAAGGAGCTCAAAATTAAATTTTGAGATAAGGACGGGAGTGCAATTATAATTCTTTAGTGGTGCAAATTATAATTTATGGAAGGAACTAATTCATAGTAGAATTAGGATTCTAACTTTCCATAGGAAGCCCAAACTTATTTCTCCTTAAGGTCCCTATCGTAGCCTTATATATACGCCGGCCTTGTCTCTTCTTAGTATAACAATAATTCTCATGAGTTTGGGTTTGTTCTATTGAGAGAGAAGAAAATCTTGGTGACACTGTAGCCCACACTCGGTGCAAGATTTGATGGCAGAAGGAATACAGTAGAAGATCTTTAGGTTTTTGGCACTGCAATCGTAAATCAATCGTAACTTTTGATCGCGCCATTGAATTGGGTTGATTTTTGGATATGTCGTTCGACACGCAAAGTTACAATTATTTCGCAAAAAATCAGGACAATCAGAATTCATTTCGGTGGCAAAAACAATCGATTTTTGTAGCCCAGTGAGAATTAAAAAAATCTGACCAAATCGCAATCTGATGCTTTCAAACCCTAGTCTCCTCATGTGGATCCTCTACATGATCCACAAAGGTGAAATACCTTTATTCTTATACGGTTTTAGCAAAAAAAAATTTGTTCAATCTATACGCAATATCAAACGATCCTGTATTTATGTCTCCATCAATTGGTATCAGATGGATTGGTTTTCTTTGATACTGCGTACAGATTGAACTAACCATCTTTGTCCAGTTAAATCTATTCATGCATGTTATTTTTGGATGGAACGTAGAACTCGCTAACCCTTGTGTTGCAATGTTCTTGTCCCGCTATTATGGTCACATAATAATGCTTTATGTAATTGGATCCCACAATGTTTTTATTCGTGGTTAATTTTAATGTGCATGATGATTTGGGTTTTATTCATGGTTGTAAATTAAATTTAGATCAGATTTGTGAACTCCTTAAAAGGAGGCATATGATATATATAATTTTATTTACAGTTTAAATATAATAGTTTATGTGTGAACTCCTTAAATGGAGGCATATGACCTTTGTATCTAAGATTGCAGTTTCTTTAACAAAGAACGTTGAAGAAGGTGTTTCCACCAAGGTTGATTCCCGACATAGTCAATGAAGTGGCGACATAGGTCGTTACAGGTTTTCAACGGACTAGGGATGATGAAGCTTGGACCATAATAGCAGGGATTTAATTATTCTTATTATTGAATGGTTTAATGCTTTGTGTAATTGTGTGTTGGTCATATGTGTATTTTAAATATTAGGTTTTCTTATAATTTTGGACAATATGGATACATGACCATACCTAGATCACCTTTTATTTTAGGTTTAGTTCTTGTTAAATTAAAAAAGGGTATATAAATATAAATTTTGTGTAATTAAAAAATATAAATTTTTTATAAAAAAAAAGCAGCAAAATAATTTTATTGCATATGTCTTTTATATTCCATACCCTTGTATTTTAATTGACTAGAATTTAATATCAAATTTTCTTAACCTTCAGAAAATAATATTTTAAATACTAAGTGAGTGAGGGATTTTTTCACATAAAAATCCCACGGTCTCCATCATTGGTTTGTAGATGATGTAATTTATTCTTCGTGTATGTTATAGTGTCCGCCTCCATATCGAAAGCAATAGATTGCAGAATCATTGTACAAATTTCACTAATTGATAATTTTAAATGATGTGATTTATTTTTCGTGTGGATTTTAGTGCTCACCTCCTTATCGGAAAGAATAAATTGCAAAATCATTTGACTAAATTAAATGATGGTATACACTTAGATATAAATAATAGTATGCTCTCCAACTGAGTCTCTACTATTTTTTGTACGACTAAAGAAAGTCGGTTATTTAAATTTTACTTGACAATAAAAGATTGTCTAGATAGTATGTATTGCTTGACGATAAAGGATTGTCTAGATAGTAAAATTTAATAGGTTTACATCTGTCTAAAAAATAATGAATAATAGACGACCTCACTAACGGGGCATATTGTTCAAAGTCTTAAGCTGCTAGCGAACGCTTTTTGAAATGGTAGAGGGTACCATATTTAAAATATGTGTTCAAAGTTATTATTGTCCATCATAATTTGTATGTGATTCTCAAGTTTTAAAATGGCAAACTCTTTCGATCCACTTTTAATTATTCTCAACTAAAACAAATTGATTGGACCTAATTATATTGACTAAAAAATGAACTTGAACATTGTGCTTACCGTTAAAGAGTACAGGTTTGTGCTCACTGAGTCTTGTCTAGCAGAACCTAGTAAGGGGGCGACCGATGAGGAAACCTAGGCTTGCCGGAGGTGCGAAAAGGCTAATGAGATGGCGTGGTTTTATATTCTAGCATTTTTGTCAAATGTGCTACAACATTAGCATTAGTCTTTTACCACCGCTACGACATAATGCTGAACCTCAAAGATATTTTTGGGGATCAGGATCATATCGTAAGGTAGGTTTCGATGAAAGGCCTCATGAACACGACTATTACTGAAGGAACCCGAGTTAAGGATCTTGTTTTGAAGAAGGTCGGTCTTCTGAATGAACTAAGAGATCTTTGGAGCTGAAATCGATGGAGAAATTCAGGTCGACATCGTTCTCCAGTAGCTGCTGGATTTATTTAAGGGATTCCGACAGAATTACAACATGAATAAGCTTTATTCATTGTTGAAATTTCTTAAAGAATTCCAAGCAGTTGAGGAACTCCTTGGTAAGCTGGCTAGTAATCTAATGGCTGAGAAAGCTTCAACATCTATGCCCAAAAGCAAGAAATGAAGAAGAAGAATGCATAAGCTACAGTCCCACAAGGAGTAGTGCGTGCTACAGTCATTGAACCTCTAGGAGGAGTGAAAAAGCCTATGGGCCAGTGTTTTCACTGTCACTAGAAAGTGCATTTGAAGAAAGATTGTCCCAGTTTCCTAAACCGTTATAACAACATTTCATCTATTTGTTGTTGTATCTAGTTTAGTGGTTCGATCTACTAGTACCTGGTGTGTAGATTCGGGAGCCACTAATCAAGTCTGCAATACTTTGCAGGGGTTCCAAGAAACCAGACAACTTAAAAATAGAGAAAATTTACATATGGGCAGCTACGAATATAGCAACAGTTGCAGTAGAAGATATTTTTCTTTAGTCTAGTCAGAATAGGATATTAATGATTAAAGAATGTCTATATGTATCTTCCATTAGAAGGAATTTGATTTCTATTTCTAGATTGGTCGAGGACAAATATTTTGTTTATTTTAATGATAAATCAGTTATCATTAAAAAAAATAAGTAGTTTGTTTGTTCTGGTACATTAGTGATTGGTCTTTACATTAATAATCCTGACTTGTCAGTACTACAACTGAGTGAATTAAATAGAATTAATATTTTACCAATTAGGAGAAAGGAACCTTCAAAATGAATCAAATGTATTTTTGGCACTTACACCTTGGTCATATTAATCTAAAAAGAATTCAAAAACTGGTCGAAAATGGACCATTAGGTTAATTGGAAGTGGATGCACTTCTAGTTTGTGAATCCTGTTTAGAAGGTAAAATGACAAAGAGATCATTCTCGGCAAAAGGCTATAGCGCTAAAGAACAGGTGGTTCACTCTGATTTGTATGGTCACATGAATGTCTAGACTAGATGAGGCTTTGAGTATTTCATCACATTTGTAGATGATTATTTAAAGTATAGATACATTTACTTAATGCGACGTAAGTTTGAAGTCTTTAAAAAATTCAAAGAATTCAACGCAGAAACGGAGAAGCGTCTAGAAAAATGTATCAAATCACTACAATCAGATTGTGGTGGTGAATACCTCTTGGGAGAGTTCAAAGAATACTTATTAGAGAATGGGATTACATCCCAATTGTCTGCACCGGGGATGCCACAGCATGATGGTGTAGTAGAAAGAAGGAATAAGACTCTTATAGAAATGGTAAGATCTATGATGAGTTATTCAGACCTACCTTATTTTTTTTGGGGATATACTTTAGAAATAGCTATATATATTCTGAACTTTGTACCATCAAAGTCAATACCTATTACACCCATAGAATTGCGGACTTGGCGTAAGCCTAATCTGCGGCATATTCGGGTATGGGATAGTCCAGCACAAGTGCTGAAAGGTAATGTGAATAAGTTGGAATCAAGAACGAAAATGTGTTTCTTTGTTGCATATCCAAAAGGAACCAAGGGTGGTTTATTTAATAATCCTCAAGAATATAATATTATTATTATCAATGCTAGATTCTTAGAAGAGAATTATATCATAGACCATAAGCCCGGGAGTAGTGTTGTTGTAGTGGAAATCAGAGGAGAGAAAAACATAGCACAATTTGCCTATACCTTTAGTACAAGAGGAAATACCACAGTAAATGGATATCGACA